>CM067374.1:80191085-80728585 GCA_034401795.1 Chaetoderma sp. LZ-2023a
GCATGACACGTGTGTTCCAGGGAGCCACGTGAAGTATTCGCGTGGACATTCAAACTCAGGTGCTTATTTGCAGACATATTGTCCTCATTGTCTGTTTCCATGGTAACAGCTTTAAATTCTTCCATATCCTGTGAAATCTCGATATTGCCACTCCAGGCACATGATAAATACTCTGTCACCTGAAAGAATACGTGTTAATATAGTATTTAGACAATTATTACCTTTTTACTTAACCCCTTCAACAGAGTATCCTTAAAGTAGAAGTATGGTAAACTCAGGTAAACTGTTTAATATTTTAAAACTAATTTTTCTTCGGTAAATTTAAAATGTATCAAACATTCTTTTAAATATTTTGAAACTAATATGACTGCTGCGATCTGTGACAGAAACATCTTCACCTCTGGCAGGAACAGCCCCCGGTCAAATTACTTTCAAAATGTTCAACAGCTTAGATGTACAATTAGTTTGAAATTGAAATACTGGCAATCAATTCGTTGTTCAGTGTTAAAATCAGTTCAAAAGCACATACAAAGTAGACAGAGCCTATCTAGAAGTTGGTGGGGCATAGCTAGAAAAGGATACCACTATTCCATTGCACACCATTCTCAGTTGTTATTTACACATAGCCACAACATTCATATCCTTGGCATACTAAGGCTCAGAAAGCTCATCCACATTGGGCAAAATGGAAATTAATTTCATTAAACCAGTGCAAATGTTTCAACTTGGCAACCAAATTTCCAAACATTCAGTATTTTATTTGCTAAATTCATCTCCAGTGTGTGTATAGTGAATAGTGATAATAAGAGGGACAAGGCCCTGCACATATGATTAACACTGTGCATAACACGCAATGTCAAAAAAGAACAAGAGGCCCAAGGGGCCTGTATTGCTCACCTGGACCATAGGCATTTCAACTAGAATGTTCATTAACAATAAGTAGAACTCTAATGAGTTGAGCAGACTTGTAACAAGAAAACACAGGCCATGTTTCTTTATGTATCAACTTCTCTTGAACAAACTTTAATGGCCATTAGTCATCAATATCATCTCGCTAATTTCGGGCTGATCACTTCAGCAGTTCTGGAGTCGTTTTCTCAAAAACTAGGTTATCCAAGATGGCCACCGAATGATTTCGGCCAATCAGGGTTCACAAGTGAACAAATTTGGTTCAGCGCTTGCTGTAGATGATATTTCATGAGTTCTGAATAGATCCCTCAAACGGTTTCGGAGATTTTTAAAGAAATTTCAAAAAATCGGCAAAAGTCCAAGATGGCCACTGGCCCAATTGGCCGATCAGCTTCGTTTGAACAAACTTGAATCTCTATGCCCTGAGGATGCTTCCTGCCAAATATAATTGAAATTGTCCCAGTAGTTATCAAGAAGACATTTTAAATTTCCCATTGCTTTAGTATTGGGAGTGTTTGGCATGAAAATGATCCAAGATGGCCACCAAACCGTTTATCCAATCGTTTCGAAAATTGCAAATTTGAGATCAGAATACCCAAAAACCAATTTCGGCCTCAAAATCCATCAAATAAAAAAATCCAATATGGCCACCAAATACGCTATATTTTGATTGGCCCATGGCGGCCATGTTTTTTGGCGGTTCAACGTCCCTTGAACAAACTTTAGTGGCCCTTAATCCCAAATTATATCTCCCAAATTTTGACCTGATCCGTTCAGCGGTTCTGGAGTAATTTCCGTTAAAACTAGTTCAACCAAGATGGCCGGTGAACCATTTGACCAGTCAAGTTCACTTGAACAAAGTTGGTTCAGCTCATGCCCTAGATCATATTTCATGGGGTTTGCATCAATCCCACAAGCGGTTTCGGAGATTTTTAAAGATGTTTCTAAAAATTGGCAGAAATCCAAGATGGTCGCCGGCCCAATCGGCTTCGTTTGAACAAACTTGAATCTCTATGCGGTAAGGATACTTCCTGCTAAATATAATTGAAATTGTCCCAGTAGTTCTCGAGAAGAAGACATTTTAAGTTTCCCATTGCTTTAGTATGGGAGCTTATGGCAGGAAAATGGTCCAAGATGGCCGCCAAACCATTTATCCGACCCTTTCGAAAATTACAAATTTGAGATCAGAATACCCAAAAACACATAAAACCAATTTCGGCCTCAAAATCCATAAAATAAAAAAATCCAATATGGCCGCCAAACACGCTACATTTTGATTGGCCCACGGCAGCAATGTTTATTGACAGTTCAACTTCCCGTGAACAAATTTTAATGGCTCTTAGTCCCTAATCATATCTGCCAAATTTCGACCCAACCCGTTCAGCGCTTCTGGAGATGTCGTTTTCGCTAAAACTAGGTCAACCAACATGGCCGCCAAACCATTTGACCAATCAAGTTCCCTTGAACAAACTTGGTTCACCACTTTCCCCAGATCATATTTCATATATATATATATAGTTTTGCATCGGTG
Source organism: Chaetoderma sp. LZ-2023a (assembly GCA_034401795.1). Taxonomy (NCBI): domain Eukaryota; kingdom Metazoa; phylum Mollusca; class Caudofoveata; order Chaetodermatida; family Chaetodermatidae; genus Chaetoderma; species Chaetoderma sp. LZ-2023a. The sequence goes on from CM067374.1 coordinate 80,193,526, forward strand.
CTTTCAGAGAAGATTTTTAGAGTTTCCTAAAATGGGCCAAAATCTAAGATGGCCACTGGTCAAATTGGCCAATCAGCTTCGTTTGAACAAACTTAGATCCCTATGCCCTAAGGATGCTTCCTGCCAAATATAATTGAAATCGGCCCAGTGGTTCTTGAGAAGTTGTTTAAAGAAAAAGTTGACAGACGGACAGATGGATGGAGGCCGGACAGACGACGGAAGCCACCATGGTATAAGCTCACTTGGCCATTCTGGCCACGTGAGCTAAAAATAGAAATCAAAATGCAGCCACCAAAGGCAGGTTTTCAATTAACTCTTTAATGGTCAAGCCAGCTTTAACCAGCCTTTCCAGTCAGTGGTCTTGAAAAATATCTATTTGCAGAACAATACATAACTGTTTTTGAAAATTTACAACAGAATGACTGGCCCGATAAACCAGGCAGTCATCCAGTGGTAAATTTTAAAACATACTTTTCTCTTGGCCTGTAAAATGACATTTCTTTGACAAAATTAAGATTTTCTTGACCAAATTTGACCATTAAATTGTTCATGGTCATGATTGGTCAGGAAAATCTACGTTTTTTAATAGTGAATGTTGTACATTTACAGGTGAAGAGAAGTATATTTTTGAAAATTTATCTGGAATGACTGGGTCGATAACTGAGCAAGTCATTCATTCCAGTGGTACATTTTCAAACTCTTTTCTTCTGAAAATGGACATTTTGTATGATAAAACCGAAACTTTGTTGAAGAAATTAAGCAACAAAAGCAGATAGTCAATATAGAGGTTAAGCTGAATTTGAAACTTACCTGTAAGGACAGCTTGTGTGCCTTCTGAGGATCCACAGTATAGAGAGGACTTGTATCTCCAGGGGTAAGACTACTACTTAGCTGACTGCCCTAAAACAAACATTAAGCAAATAAACTTAGTAAATTAACCCTTTCAACGACAAATCCCTGAAAAAGTATATTCTTTATGATATAATATTTAAGCTATTGAATATTTTGAAATTAATTTGAATGGAAGCCATTCCTGCCTAAGGCAGCAACGGCTTCCAGTCAAATTAATTTCAAAAACATTCAATAATAGTTCTCTTGAAATAAGAAAATTAACCAAATTTCTTTTCCAAGTGTGAGATGACATACTTACCTCCCTAACACTCTTGATATACTAGTATATCGGCTCTAAGTTCAATAATATTCAGAATTATAAAAAGTTAGGTGCCCCTAATGGGCAGGTGGATGTACACAATCATGCACATGACAGAACCCGCCTACTGCGCATGCGCATACTGGTACCTCCGTTACTAAATATTGGCTGACATAGAAACAACTATTCAAACAACCAAAGGACCGGGCCTCTGTGGGGTGGAGGCCGGGATCCTGTTAGGGAGGTAAGTATGTCATCTCACTCGTGAAAAAGAAATTTGGTAAATTTTCTTATTTCACATCATGAGAACATACTTACCTCCCTAACACTCTTGATAAAAGCCAGAATTTGAAAGTAAATTTGGCGGGAGGGAGGCAAGGTCCTGAAAACCAGCACACCCTCGAAGAGACTAGCTCTTTGAATTTTCACGAGATTCAAAACATTTGAAAATTGTGTCCGAAAACACAAACAGGAATAGAATTTTGCATCGGATAATCGACCGATGAAGAGAGATTGTTCAAAAAGCAAATGCGCTTTCCCCCCCCCCCACCCCACCCCTCTCTTTCTGAGGAAGGTTAGGAAAAAACGCTGCTCTAAATGACTAGCACGTTCTCTAATACTTGATGAAAAGTATTACTAGACTTTGGAAAAAGAAGAATTGCTTCATTTTCAAAAAACTCTCTGAAAGAACCACAATTAAGAGACATTAGCCACCACCATATTAAAAAGACACCATCACCAAGACAAAAAACAAAATGGTCACATATACTGACCTCTGATGTCTTGGGCGCGGAACTCATCTCTTCCCCCACTAGATGAAGAGAATGGTACCAGATAATAGTAGGGATACCCTACCAACAAATGTGATATTTGTAAATAGCAGAGATGGAAAACCAATTACAAATACGTACCTCAACATTTAATTAATTTCTGAGGACTGAGACGGCGAGCGGGTTAGACGTGCCACGAAGGTAATGGTCGGTAAAACTTGACTCACAGTGCCACTGGGATACTGACATAATGTCTTCAATAGAAACACCATTAAATAATGTCGTGGAAGATACCACTCCATGGAGACTATGAGCTTTCGCTCTATCTACTTGAATTCCAGTGGCTGTCTTATGACAGAATTGAATACATTCTACTATCCATCTGGAAATAGTGTCTTTTGACGCTCTACCATGGGGTTCAATATATGACAACCATAGGGAGCAAACCTGAGTTCTTCTCTTGTACTTATTTAAAGCACAGACAGGACACCATACTTTAGCACCAGGATTATATCTGGTTAAGGCAGGTAAAATAATAGGTTGACCCGGATATTTTAAAGATTGATTTTTAGCCAAGAAATTCAATCTCGGTAGAAGCTTAAGGCCTTCACCTGTAACTATATAACGGTCAGGCTAAGCAGACAAGGCACGAATTTCACTCCTGCATCTGGCTGATGCTGCTGCAACTAAAAATACAGCTTTAAGTGTTAATAATTTAATAGAAATAGCACTAAGTGGTTCAAAAGGTTTATCTCTCAAAACTTGAAGAACCAGAGAAAGACTCCATGCCGGTGTCAGTGGAGGATTTCTCGGTCTGAGATTGCCCATACCTTTAATAAGAGTATTTAAAACACTTACTTCATCACTTCCCCTCTTTGCCAAGCAAGGGATAACAGTCATTAATGCCGATTTTTATCTAGCAATAGAATTAAGTTTAAGACCATAGGCATCATACAGGTGACAGAGAAAATCAGCTACTACCTGAATAGATGCATCCATTGGATTGATACATCTCTTTGAGCACCATTCTTCAAATCTGTTGATTTTATAATTATATGCTCTGACGGTTGACCCCATTCTGGCTCTGGCCATGAAATTGGCTGCTTGCTCAGAAAAGCCCTCCTTAATTGCAGATTTTTTGACAACATCCATGCAGTCAATTGAAACATTGACGGATTGTTGTGAAGGGTCTTGCCCTGGAAGATAATATTGTCCATCAGAGGCAGAGGAACCGGATTGCAGACCAAGAAGGTCCAGCAGATCCGTAAACCATGATCGGCTTGGCCCAATTGCATGCACGAGAGGAGATTCTCCACTCTCTCCTGGGATGGATAAACATATCCTATCTCCAGATCGAAGAACATAACCAGGTAAACAAACTTCTGGGATGGAGTCAGCTCTGATTTCTGAAAGCTGATTATCCAGCCTAAATCTGTGAAAGTTTTCAAAACTATCTCCAGATTTGCTGTCAAACTTTCTGGATTGTGTGCAACCAGTCATCTATGTAAGTGTGGACTGCTATATTTCTCCTGCGGAGGTATGCCGTGATAGCAAGTACCACTCGAGTGAAGACCCTTGGAGCCGTCGAGATGCCGTATGGAAGAACTTTGAATTTCCATTGGCATCCCTTAAAAGCAAATCTCAGGAACCGACGAAAACTCCTTGCAATTGGAATGTAGAAATAAGCATCCTTGAGATCTATGGATGCTGTCCACATCCCCTTCTCCAACCCCAGTAACACCGATTTTATTGTTTCCATTTTGAAACTTGGTGTATCTATAAACTTGTTTAGTGGTTTGAGGTTGAGAATTGGTTTCCACCCCCCGGTGTACTTTGTCACAAGAAACATGGTTGAATAGAAGCCCGGGCAATCCTGTGCCGGTTGAATTGCTTCCTTTAGAATTAGAGATTCTATAATATATAATAATATCAATAAGACTTCTCTAAACTAAGATTATGACATCAAGGAAAGAGAAAAATCTCTGGTTGATTATGACATCAAACCTCAATGCAACAGCTCCTTCAAGGAGAGGGGACATTAGAAATGAATGCAAGAAATACCTAGTGACTAAAACATTCATTACTCAAAAATAATATAATATTAAATTATATATATCCGAGAGCCAATGCACATCCAAGAGAGAATACAGTGCAATAAAGATGGCAGGAGAAATTGTAAATATTTTCAAATAATTAGGTGCCATAATTAATAAACTCCTTTATCCTGAACACGGGCAAGCCATCCTCTTGTGCAGAACACGACCATCCATCAGCCGACTCTTCTTTTTGCAGACTGATGAAGGGGATGGGACAAAAGGAGGGAGATATTTATTCATGCTATATCTCCGACCTTGACAATGATAAGGCAGAAAAAGAGACGTGAACAACTTCCGAGAGAAGAACAGGAATCCTTACCATCCATATGTTGAACCTGTGGACACAAAGCACAAGAGATTAATAGCCCTAGGCGCTGGGAGAATTTAACAAGGATTCCCAGCGCCTGAAAACGCGTTAACGCCAAATCGGCCGCGAATGAAAACCGGTAACATATAAAAGTTACAAGTCTTAATTAATATACGGAACAATATCACCTTAATGGATGAAGAGGAGGACTCCTCTGACGCTTTTGCATCAGCCATTATAAATAAATGATGATAAAAGACAGTGAAAATTCTCAATAAAGAGCATGGAAAATTTTCCACAAGTTAACTGTCAGCCAATATATTAGAAAACTGAAGTACCAGTATGCGCATGCGCCGTAGGTGGGGTCTGTCATGTGCATGGCTGTGTACATCCACCTGTCCATTAGGGGCACCCAACTTTTTATAATTCTGAATATTATTGAACTTAGAACCGATATACTAGTATATCAAGTGTTAGGGAGGTAGGTATGTTCTCATGATGTGAAAATGATATATGGGGAATTTATTGGTGAAAGGGTTAATGTCCGATTGTCACATTTCTGTCAGATAATGGGTATGGAGTTTCAAAACATAGAATTTGGAAATGAAAGCTTAATGGTATGACAAACTATTAAAGTATTTATTACTCCGAAAATCTTATACAAATTAGTTAATGGAGGGATTCATGTCTAGCTTTGCTTCCAACTAAACACTGCCCACTTTGTACGCACATTTGAATCTATTTTAACACTTTGCACCCTGAACTCTCAGAATCCTAATTTCAAGGTAACTATACAGCTAAGCTGCTGAATGGTTTGAAATTAATTTGACTGAGGGCTGTTGTTGCCTATGGCAGCAATAGTTCCCATTCAAATTAGTTTCAAAATATTAAACAAATTGAAAATTGATCAAAGTCATACAATTCAGACAATTTTGTGATGACCCATTGCCACTTTCATGACAGAGCAACATCAATTTGATTATGATGTCAGCTAACACGTGACGTATTTGATTATGACAGATACTTGAGCTATAGATCAGATCCCTCCATTGTGTACAATGTTTTGATGTTTTCTTGAAATTTTCCTTCCTACAGATCTCTAAGACAAAAAATTTTAAATGACATTGCCTTTACAGTGACATGCAGGCTTGATTGACAGATATAATAGTGACATGCAGATTTCATCGACAGACTGGATTATTGTGACATGTAGGCTTGATGAATAAAATTATAATGGGATATATTAATATACATGCTGAAACCTTTATCGACCAAGATTGGTAAAACAGAAACAAATCCTACTTTCTGAATGTTATTTGCAGGCCAAGAGAAGACTATTTTTGAAAGGTCACAACTAGATTGACTGGCTCTGTTATGGAGCCAGTCTTTGTTATAATTTTCTAATGTAGCCTTCTCTTGGCCTGTGAAGAGACATTTCTCAAGAGCACCACAGAAAGCGGCTTTTGCCAGGATGACCATACAATGGTAACACATACCCGTAATGTGAATTGTACATCATAAGGTAGATAGTTATGTACAATGACAGGTGAGTGTAGCTGGATTGTGTAGTATGGTACAGGTGTTGGTACACTTTGAGATGGCCTCAGGCTGGGACCCTCTTTACAGTTCACCTGTAGAGAGAAATAAGCACAAAATGTTAGTAAAATATTTTATAAAGATATCTGGGCAGTAACACCAAATAAAACAATGTGTCACCTGTCTCCCTGTTTGTCACAGTGTGATTGACCTTTAACCTTGTGACCTCCATGTTATCATGCTGCTTCCTAACATTATAGGTAACCATGTATTCAAGCTTAGTTCCAATTAACCAATCCTGAAATATTAATGATTTGCTGAATGAAAAAACTTACGGTTAAAAAAGCAGAGGTTAAATAGCAATATTAGAATGGCATTGACCTTTGACCTGGTGACCTCCATGTCACCATCCTGCATCCTCTTGGCATAAGCAACCATGTACCCAAGTTATGCTCCATTAAGGTTACGCTATCATGAAATATAACATGATAAGATTGCTAAGCCTAAAACTTTAACATTGAAAAACAACCAAGTTTTGTATAGGTCAGAATAACCTTGACCTTCGATGTTGTGACTTCAGTGTCAGCATGCTGCATGCTAACATTATAGGTAACAATATATCCAAGTTTAGTTCCAATAGGATAAACCAATCCTGAAAGATAAGCCAAGATGTTTTGCTAAGCGCAAAAACTTAACATTAAAAACCAGTGTTGTATCACGGTCACAGTGAACTTGATCTTTGACCGTGTCACCTCGGTATCATCATGCTGCTTCCTAACAGCATATGCAAACACATGGTCAAGTTTAGTTGCCATAGGATTAATTGATCCTGAAAAATAAGCTGAGAAATTTTGCTAAACACAAAAACTTAACATTGTTGACGCCGTTGCTGCCAGAAAAGTGACACATATGTCTCACTTTCTGCTTCACAGGCAAGACAATTTTACCATTTCACAATGAACTATGAAGCTTGACCTCAAACATAAAATTAAATATAGAAGGCTTATCAATACCCTTAAGAGGCCCAAGGGCCTGTAATGCTCACCTAAACTATTAGCATTTGAATCATTTGCATTTAAATACTGGTAATAATTTTCAAAAAATCAAAGATGGCCACCAAAGAAATAGACCAATCAAAATTTGTGTTTGATATGTATAGGATCATTCCACCCAAGTTTCGTTAAAATCGGGCCACTATTTAAGGAGTAGCGTTTTCAATGGTTCAGGAAAATTCTAAAAATTCAAAAGGCCACACAAAAAATCAACCAATCAAAATTCTGACTAGTAGTTCTAAAGCCTACCACAATAGAATACTTCCAGCCAAATTTGAATAAAACCCACCACGCAAGATGCATTTAGAAAATTTCCGGTATATTTGTCATAAAATTAGATTTTCACAAAAAAATCAACCCATTAAAATTCTGAACAGATGTACTGGATCTTAGCGCGATAGGGTCTGTCCAGCCAACTAGGGTTGAAATCTGTCAAACGGTTAATGATGAGTAGCGTTTTGACAATTTCCAGTAAATTTAATAAAATCTAAGGTCTTCACCCCGAAAAACCGACCAATCAAAGCAATGTACAAAAAGTTCTGAAGCCTAGCCTTATAGGGTCCTTCCAGCCAAAGTAAGTTGAAGTCCGCCAAACGGTAAATGAGTAGTTTTGGCACTTTCTGGTAAATTTTTCCTAAAATCTAGGATTTTCACCCCAAAAATTGACCAATCCACATTCTTGAATCTTTCCAGGCAAATTAGGTTGATATCCGACAGACGGTCACCATGCGTAACAGTGACCTTGACCTTCCGACCCCAACATCATTGTGTGATGCCGTGTCATTATAAGGAGACATGTGTCCATGTTTGTGTACAGCATGATTAACCAAACATAAGACATAAACACAAAAGTTCAGCTAAGCGCAAATTGGATGATGCCACTGCCGGACGATGTGCAGGGTATCGCAATAGCTCGTTTTACTTCGTAAAGTCGAGCTAAAAAGGATCTAGTTATGCCCCGCTCATTTCTAGCTAAGCGCTTCCCACCTTTTACACGTATTGGAATCAATTTGAAACTTTGAAACCTGAATTATGTGAATATAAAGGTAGCCTGTTAAATATTCTGAAACTAATTTGAATTGCAAATTTGGCAAGGAGAGATAATCTGTACAGTCTCATGAGACTTTTCGATTTTTGTGATGGAGCTACGTCATTTTGTGACATCTGATAACAAGTGACGTTAGATATGTGAGTGATCCATCCTTTGCTACTGATACATTTTCCATTCGCCTGTCCATCAGTTAAACCTTTGACAGGTCTACCAAAGCCTCCTATTCTGCAACTATAATGTGTTATATTTGCTTAGTTTTAACTCATAATTTGTATACGTCTGTCTCTGTCCATCTATCTGTCAAATATTTTGCACTTCTGAGGAAGCTGTATATAACGCATTCATGCCTGTTCTAGTTACAAGCCAGCAATACCTTGAAATAGAAGTCTTTCTGTTCATGGTTGTTAGATAAGCAGGTAAAATAACGAGTTTTCTCCTTAGCTTGTATCAGATCCTGCCACCAAATAGCTGCAAATGTCTTCTCATATCTGCTAGAGAACAAGAGATAAGTTATTCAAACCAACAAACTGAACAATAAACATCACCAAGGCGTATCCATGGACAAGTATTTGCTGATATGTAAGTAAAAATTGTGGTAACCATGGCAATGTAGCAAGTAATGATAATAAGATTCAAAGGTCGTAGCTGTGACTCTGCCTGCCTGCCTGCTTGTCAAATTTTGGTTATATGGCAATTATAGTACATATACACTTAATCAAAACATTACACACTTAAATGCCATATTAATTAACATAAGGCCCATACTAACCTAAAGAAGCACATTTATGGTTGAAAGCAATTCAAAAAATCAATCGTTTATTGCATTCTCTATAACAAGTGCAAAAAGCCATATGCTATAGCAAGTTACTTGTATTAAAGTTCTCATCTATTCATAAAAGATACATATCCTAGCTAAATTTAGGACTATTTGTTCCTTATGGACACTTTAACTAACCAGAACTGCAGCTGCCATAGATGTTTGCTGGCCCCATTATTTCTATTGTCTTCACCAGTGCACAATTGTTGGTATAAAACCATTCTCGTAATGCTAACGCTAGTCATTCTTCTGCTGGCTTCCACGGTGAGTGCATAGAAGCGCATGAATAGATAAGAACTTTAAGCGATCACCCGTCTATAGTGACTACCCGACAAGATCACTTAACTGTCTGCTTGCTGAATAACTGCTGACTACATTTTCCATGCGGTTTAACTCAGGGATTGCAGAACATTTTGAAAAGAATTTGACTGAAAGTTGTTGGTGGCTACCAACAACTTTATGTCAAGTTCTTTTCAAAATATTCTGCAGATCCACAATTATTGCCCATTGAAATTATTATCCAGTGACTTGTAGCAGTCAGACAATTACTACAGGTTGTACTGGATTGGTCTGACATGGATGCATTTTATCTACACTAATTATCACACACAGTCCTCACATAGAAAATTCAAAGATGAATTTATGGAATGAAATGATAATAAATGGGCACTGCTTACCCTAGATCTGCGGGACAGACATACAATGAGCAATGATAAGCGACAAGCAGTGGTACATGATAGATCTGATTAGGTTCTATAGAAGCAATGCGGCTGTACTCTTGCGATGTATCGGCCAAATTATGCATAGGATACAGCTTCAGATCCTCCGTCTTACAGAACACATCAACAGGCACTGTAAGTGTGTTCTCCAACTGAAAGTAACAGCATTATAAAGGTTAGGCATTATTGTGTCATCAACCCTCAACTATAATGAAAGCAAGCAGCAATTTTCGGATGATTCAGAGACCGATTTTAGTCGATTTATGCTGAATGGACCTTTCCAGTTTTAGATATGCCCCGCCCATATGCCTAAGCTTCACCCACTCCACACTCATGTTGGGATCGATCGATGTCTGAACGCCCTGACTATCAATTTCCAGATGGCAGCAACAGCACTCAGTCAAATTAGTTTCAAAATATTAACAGCATATTTATTTAACAGTAAAGATATACAATTCATACAATGTGTCAGACTATTAAGCATTAAAGACGGACTATTTTGCATCATTCATGACGTCATGATTATGACGTCAGCATACACCTCACTTAGTTGTTTATGACACTAGCTGATATGAATATAATTCTAATTCAGTCTTTAATTATTTGATATATAAATATGTAAGATTTATCAGGGTTTGCTGAGAATCAGAATATGGTTCGGAATGATTCACATCATGATAGTGATATAAATCTGAAATGGCCATGTTTGTAATATACACCTGTGCAAAAGTTAAGCACCAGCAAAAACAATAGAACGTAGAAACATGATGGTACAACTAGGCTGCCATACTTTTTGTCCCCGCGTTAGCTGACATAATTCCAAGTACGAAATGCACATGCATGCATGACTTCACGCCGCTTGATGTCCGTGCGTGGCGGGAAACAGCACACGTGTTCAGTTATGTAAAAGTCCAGTTTGAGGTGTAGAACATTACATACAGATTTAGGCGACAAGATTAGGAATTTTGTGTTCATGACCGTGGTTTATTTGTACAGAGAGAATTAGCTCTTGATTGTGAACCGCTATGGCAAGACGAAGGTTAAGTGATTGTGTGAAATGGCAAATCATAGGCATGCATACCACTGGTATGTCATGCAGAGAGATTGGCAGACAGCTGAACATTAACCATACTGTAATCAGTCGTTTGATTGCAAAACATGGGCAAACTAACGAGGTGAAGGACAGGCCTAGATCTGGAAGACCGAAGAAGACTACTGCCCGTGATGATCGAGCCCTAGTACGCCTTGTTAGGAGATCTCCATTCACCAACAGCAGAGTGCTCAGCCAGCAATGGGAAACGCGCAATAGAGTGTCAATGTCTACCGTCAAAAGGAGACTGTATGCTGCTGGCATGAAAGCTAGGAGACCTGTCAGACATCCTCTCCTCACTGCACACCACAAAGAGGAGCGTCTGAGGTGGTGCAACGAAAGAAGACACTGGAACATGAGATCCTGGAGACGGGTACACTGGTCCGATGAAAGTCGGTTCCTGCTTCATGCCACAGATGGTCGACCTCGTGTATGGAGGTCCAGACGCACGGCGTACGACCAACGTAACATCATGGAAGAAGTTCCATTTGGTGGAGGTTCCGTTATGATATGGGGGTGCATCTCATTTGATTGTAAGCTGGATCTATTGACTGTACCTGGAACACTAAATGGACAAAGATATCAAGATTCCATACTGGATAGAGTTGTGGTCGGTCACATTTTGTAAATCATGCACCTGGAACCCACCCTATATTCATGGATGACAACGCCCGACCACATCGTGCTAGAGCTGTGCATGAATACCTCCGCCAGAATGCCATCGAAACCCTACCATGGCCAGCAGGGAGCCCTGACATGAACCCTATTGAGCATATCTGGGACATTCTGGGAAACATGGTGAGGAGGAGGGATCCTCCTGTGCAGAACCTACAGGAATTAACAGACGCACTCCATCTTGAATGGCAACGAATACCACAATGGCGTATCAGTCGGTTGGTGACCAGCATGAGACGTCGTGTCCAGGCCGTCATCCAGGCACAAGGTGGATATACCCGGTATTAATAATGACAGTCTCAAATTCGTGCACAGATGTTAAACTTCGTTTTCAGACACCATTAATGACAATCTAGCCACGTGTGTCAACTATAGGGCAATAGTTGTCAGTTGTGTCAATGTAACCATATTCAGGCCTCGTTTTCAAGTTCAAACAAAAACATACAGTGTTTCCCCACCATCATAATCAGCATTCCTCTAGTTGCATTATTACCTCTTGCACTAAGATGGATGAGTACATAAATGTTTATGCTATTGCTTTCTTCATAGCACATGAATATACCCTCGCATGTGCGTAAAAATAGGGTGGTGCTTAACTTTTGCACAGGTGTATAGTTATCAGTATCCCAATGCAGGTAAGCATTACTAAACCAGCATACGCAAAGAAAGCCATCTGAAATAGAAAATATATTATAGCTATGGCATTTCTATTGCCAGTACATCACTATGCAGTCACATTGGATTATGATAGCATACCTCTGAAAATCTATATATTTCAGGTGTTGCAACTTTGAAGGAACAATGGATAATTTGCCACGTTTTCCTCAAAGCTTTTTGTCATTTTAATGTGTTTATTTGACTACTTTCAGGTAGAATTTGTTACCAATCAGCGTGATTAATTCCTATTGAACTCATGAGGTGCATCTGAAGAATCCAGAATTTCTCACGTTCCTTACGGAAAGATGTGGCTTCCAGTGCATCAGGATCGTGATGGAGCTCTTCAATAATCCTGTAATCGACTGAAGTGGTGTTGTGATTAGGAAGATTAAAATGTTCTGCGACTGATTAGGCTTGCACGATATTGTCCTAGGCGGTATCGTGATATATCGCGGTGAAAAAAATCGCGATATTTCGATATATCGTACACCCTATTTTAAGGATAGTTCGCCTTGCTTGCTAAAGCATGTATATCATCTCATTTAGCTATCACATTTGTGAACGCATCACCCTCGCCTTCAAAACTAGGAGAGCGAGCAATATCACGTGTTTACTAATAATAGTTAGCCTTCAGAAACATCTAGGATAGGTCGCCATGCTTGCTAAAGCGTGTATACCATCTCATTTAGCTATCACATTTGTGAACGCACCACCTCTCGCCTCCAAAAACAGGAGAGCAAGCAATATTACGTGATTTATTTATTCCCGCGACGTCATTTAACGTCAAATTTTGGATTAATTTTGATTTTATAAACCATGCTTATTACAAAACAGGCAATGTTTATAGCTTCCCACGTAATAATTTCACTCCCGCGATCATGGTTTTGAGGTATACAGTAAGGCAGCAAGAAATTATACCGGTAAATTGCGTTGGATTTTCGTATTAATGTCGTCTTTTAAAGTAATTTTCCCTTTTGTTACCTATTCCTAGTATAATCCCACCCCTTTCTCAGAGATTAAACGAAATCAAGGATTTCTTTTTTCACGAGAGAGTTGATACTTACCTCCCTAATACTTTTGATATTGCTAAATATCGGCTTTCACTCAATAAACACTCAGATTAAAACAGTTAGGTGCCCCTACTGGGCAGGGAGTCAGAGCGTAGTCTGGCGGATGCCAGCCCCACCACCGCGCATGCGCAGACTAGCACTTCCTCTGACTAATTTATTGGCTGATACACATGCAACTATTAAGAGCCTGAAGACCGAGCCTCTGTGGGGTGGAGAGGCCGGGTCCGTATCTAGGGAGGTAAGTATCAACTCTCTCGTGAAAAAAGAAATCCTTGATTTCGTTTATTTCACATCAAGAGTATACTTACCTCCCTAATACTTTTGATATTGCCAGAATTCGACAGTGAATTCGGCGGGAGGGAGGCGAGGTCAAAAGACCAGCTCATCCCTATACGCTTTTCTGCGTTTAAGGCACTTAAACTTCTGAAACTGTATGAAAAAACAGTCAGGATTTGACTAGCCATCGGATAACACCACCGATGTATGAGAGATGACCGAATGTCATATGCGCTCCCCCCCTCCTTCCTGGGAGGAAGAGTCGAATGACCTCAATGTCCTATACGCTCTCTACGTACAAGTGCCATGTACTACAGGACAGAGACGAAAAAACTCCCGTTTCATATACTCTCAACAATGAACCACATAAATACACAAAACCACCATCATATTAATAACGGGTAACGTGACAAGACAATCAACAATGGACAACCCATGCACAAGACTGACCTTGTTGAAAACCCTGCTGACATCATCTTCCCATTGGTGAAGAATGATGCAGTCTCAAAAAAGTGGTTGTTTCCATAAATTAATTGTGAAATATATAAGCAATGAGGAAACCTCATCAAAAATATAAACCTAGTTATTTTTTCAAAATCGACAAGGCGAGAGGATTAGAGGTGTCACGGAGATAATGGTCTGTAAAACTTGACTCACAGTGCCACTGAGCCACCGACATAATATCATCCACAGGGACCCCATTAAATAGGGCAGTGGATGTCACTACGCCGCGGACACTGTGAGCCTTGGCCACGTCAACCTGCTTCCCGGTGGCGGATTTATGACAAAACTGAATGCATTCTACAATCCACCTGGAAATGGTGTCCTTAGAAGTCCTGCCATGGGGTTCAATATATGACAACCATAACGCCGACTGGTCGGTGCGCCACTCCGATGTACGTTGTTTGTACCGGAGAAGCGCCCGGACGGGACACCATGCTTTAGAATTAGGATCATATCTAGTTAAAGCAGGCAAAACAATAGGTTGACCTGGATATTTCAACGACTGATTCTTAGCCAAGAAATTAATCCTAGGTAGCAGCTTAAGGCCTTCACCTGAAACCACAAAACGGTCATCCTCGGCTGATAAGGCATGAATTTCACTTCTACGCCTAGCCGAGGCCACCGCAATTAAAAACACAGTCTTCAGTGTTAATAGTTTCATAGAAATGGAACTAAGTGGTTCAAAAGGCTTATCACCTAGTACTTGAAGCACTAGCGATAAACTCCAAGACGGAATCACAGGGGGATTCCTTGGTCTTAGATTGCCCATGCCTTTAATTAATACATTTAATGTATTTACTTCATCACTTCCCCTCTTAGCCAAGCAAGGAATAACAGACATTAAAGCTGACTTATAACCAGCAATAGAGTTAGGCTTGAGGCTATAGGCATCATACAGGTGACAGAGGAAATCAGCTACTACCTGAATAGATGAATCCATTGGATCAATACATCTTTTTGAGCACCATTCTGCAAATCTGTTGATTTTATAATTATATGCTCTGGAGGTTGACCCCCCTCCTGGCTTTGGCCATAAACATGGCTGCTTGCTCAGAAAAGCCCTCCTTAATTCTAGATTCCTTGACAACATCCACGCAGTCAATCTGAACATTGACGGATTGTTGTGAAGGGCCTTGCCCTGGAAGATAATGTCGTCCATCAGAGGCAGAGGAACCGGATTGCAGACCAGAAGGTCCAGCAGATCCGTATACCATGATCGGCTTGGCCAATCCGGGGCGATCAGAAGCACTTGGCATTCCTCTTGTCTGATTTTCTGAAGAATTTTTGGAATCAGGATTGCTGGAGGGAATGCGTATGCATACATTCTCCCCCAGCTGATAGCTAACGCATCTGTTGCGAAAGCGCTTGGATCCGGAATCGGAGAGACGTACGTCGTCATCTTCGCATTCTTCTTCGTTGCGAACAAATCGATGTTGGGTTTCCCCCAATGGTCGAACAGACGATACGCCACACATTGATTTAGTTGCCATTCCGTGGGTAAAACACTCATCCTCCGGCTCAATGAGTCTGCTAGCAGATTTAACCTTCCCGGAATATGAACTGCTTTCAAGGTAATCTGGTGATCCAGGCACCAACAAAGCAGTCCCCATGTCATCATACAGAGACTGGGCGACTTCGTTCCGCCCTGGCGGTTTATGTAAGTCACAACTGTTGAGTTGTCTGAACGAATAAGAACAATCTTGCCCTGAACTTTCTGTAAGAAATGTTCCAGGCCCAGGACTACTGCTCTTAGCTCCAGTAGATTTATATGTTCCTTTGACTGTTCCAGATTCCAAAGCCCTGATATCGTGGATTCTTCCAGGCAAGCTCCCCAGCCCTCCATCGATGCATCTGTATACACAGTCACCTGAGGGTGGGGAGGGGTTAGCATAACCCCCACCAAGAGATTCTCTGTGTCCAACCACCATTGCAGGTGATGAATCAGAGGCGCCAACACTGACACGTTCGAGTCCAGCGAACCTGTACTCTGGGTCCATTGTGTTATGAGAAATAACTGGATCGGCCGCCTGCGTAAGGCGGCCTGAGGAATGACTGGTTCCAATGAAACCATCAACCCCAGCATTCTCAAGTAAACCCGTGCCAGGACATGACGACTGTCGCACACTGACTGAATCAATGAGATGAGTTTCTGAACTCTCTCCTGAGTAGGAAAAACATATCCTGTCTCTAGATCGAAGAACATCCCCAGGTAAACAAACTTCTGGGATGGAGTCAGCTCTGATTTTGGGAAATTGATCATCCAGCCCAAGTCTGTGAGAGTTTTCAAAACAATCTCCAGACTGGCCGATAAACTTTCCTGGGTGTGCACTTTCAACAGCCAGTCGTCTATGTACGTGTGGACTGCTATGCTTCTCCTGCGGAGGTATGCGGTGATCGCAAGAACCACACGGGTGAAAACCCGAGGAGCCGTGGAAATTCCGAAGGGTAACACCCTGAATTCCCACTGTCTGCCCTGGAATGCAAATCTCAGGAAGCGACGGAAACTCCTGTGTATGGGGATGTGGAAATAAGCGTCCTTCAAATCTATCGACGCTGTCCACATTCCCCTCTCTAACCCCGCCAACACCGAGCGCACAGTCTCCATCTTGAAACTGGGTGTCTCTATGAACTTGTTCAATGGCTTGAGGTTGAGAATTGGTCTCCACCCTCCGGTGTTCTTTGTTACTAAGAACAGGGTTGAATAGAAGCCCGGACACCTTTGTGCCGGCTGAATAGCTCCTTTTTGTATGAGGGAATTTATTTCCTCCTCGATACACAACCTTTGCTCTGGATCTCTCGGATTTGGAGTCCAGATCGGCACTAGAGACAGTCGCGATGGCAGGCCTGTCATCCAATCGGGATGATACCCGACTGAAAGCCATCGCAAGACTAAACGGTCCTGAGTTAACCGTTCCCACTCTTGCATGTGGTCGACTAGCCGGCCTCCCACCGGTCCACCTAGGGATAGAGGTGGACATAAGGAGTGCAAGAGCGGCACTGTCTCCTTTGCCAGAAACACCGGAGCTGTTCTCACCGCGGTAACCGTCCCATCAGGAACGATTACCACGCCCAGGTCCTCGCGCGCCACGACCAGCACCGCGCGCACCTCGGTGCGCAGGCGGCTGCCTGGCTGACTGCGCCTGAGGAGCCTGCGCCCCCCTCGCTGCTGGCCGAATCGCACGCGGCCGAGGCCGACGCTGCGATGGTGGTTTGCCTCTGACCTGGCCACCACCACCTCGAGCCTGCAGGGGACGATACGCAGGGGGTGCGGCGCGAACGTTAGCACGACGAAGCACCTCAAACTGCTCGCGCAGCGCCCTCTGGTTATTTACCAGAGTAACCGTCTCCTGGAGGTGTCTACATCCCTCACCTCCAAAGAGACCAGGACCTGTCATAGGCGTACGCAGTAGCCTATTGTACAGGTCCTGGGACGGGCACAGATTGTCCAAGGCAAATGTGCGCCTTGCCCGGACACTCCTGGTCACCGCCCGAGTCATACAGTCCAGAGCCAGGTTGATACCATCCTGGATGGCTCGCTGGACTGTGACCGGACTTGGCTGGCGCGATGCGGATGCTGTTACTACCCCTTGTAACAGCTGGGAGACGTGGGACAGAGCGGCAATCGAAGCCCTCCCACTCTCCTCCGCATCACGCAACGCGGTATTTGCTGAACGCAACGCGTTCGAACACAAGACTCCCGTGTCAGAACGGGAGCCTGGCCGCGCATCCTCACCCAAAGCCGCGCAGTCATCCACGCTCGGCTTAGGTACCACACCGTACCGCTGGTAATCCAGGGGCACGATGCGGCAACGCCTGGCCACCTTGCGCGGGGCCTTCGCGAGACGTCCACTCGACTTAATGGACGTCTCCGCCGCCTCGAACATGTCAACGACATGCAGCGGCAGAGAAGGCATAGCGTTAGCAGTAGGCTTACCAGCTAACCACGGCCTGTGGTCACGCTGGCTAGCCGACTGCTCCACGGGCAGATCTGGCCTAACACTCACCAACCACTGGCAAGCGTCAGACCAATCCTCCTCCGTGGCTAGCTGCGAGCGCTCTACAAGACGGGGGCCTTCGTCTTCCTCCTGAGCGCAAGCAACAGAGCTTGATGGCGGATACGCTGATACCCCTGGCAAGCCAGGGAGAGCATGCGGGCCTGACAACACCGGCATGCTAATCTCACTGGCTTGACCAGGAGCAGGCGCCGTGGTAGAGCGCGGGGCACATACCGCCCCACCACGGCCCCGGCCAGCACCAGCGACACTCTCGGCAAGCCGAGGTATGCGGTAACGCTGGCACTCAGCGCCCAGGGCCACAGTCTGAACCGTGGATTCTACCCCTGCGTGAGTAGAACCGTGGTATAAGTCGCCTGTATTCCCCGCGAGGGGTGCACAGACGTCATAATCCATGGCCACGTCCTCAGACGGCGACCCCAACAGGTAATCCTCATCCTCCTGGCCAGACAGATTAGACTCGGGGTCAGCAAAGAGAGCTAACCCGGACTGGCCAGGGAAGGTGCCATAGGAGGTACTGGCACCCGCGGCGTGCGGATACCCCTGGACTGATAAGCAGCCCGCGGGTTCCAGCGACAACCGTCCACGGCCCCTCGGCGCGGCACTAAGCCTGCTGCCAGGGTCGTGGAACGCCCCCTCTAATGGGGCCACCTCTGAATCTTCGAACAACGGAAGCGTACTAAGGAAAGGTGATTCAGAGGTGGGGATTACCTGCTCCGAAGCAGCTGATGAGGACAGCAAAGGATTTGGTCCAGGAAGCATGCCACGAAGCAACTCTGGAACCAAATCCTTTATTGTCCTCCTCATCTCTCCCAACATCTCGGTCCGGAAGGCCTCCATGTCCACCGCGGACGAGGCCTTCCTCTTACCCTTCTTACTCACACCCTCTCTTTTCTGCTTCTTCTTCTCCTCCTCCACCACCTTGTCCTTCGCCTGTAAGCACAAGAATTCGGACATTAGCTCGCCCCCCCCCAGTGCTTACATATCTCACAATTAAGCAAGGGACCACAGGGGCTACACTGATAACAGAGATGAGGCACAAACTTGTCCTTCAAAAACCGTCCACAGGATGCACAACCAGGTCTCTGAAACAGGGCAAAGGACGAGGAGTATGAGCAATCTAGTTAAGCTCAGAAACTCAACCAACTCAAGAGAAGGAAAATGATCATAAAGATCAATATTCATCAGAAAACCAGCTTTGGACAAACTTTAATTGTTAATAAAGAGCAAGGCTGATTATGACGTCATTAATCCTATGACAGGAAAAAATCGATCCCCAACAAACATCCAAGTGCAAGGACGAATTGTATCTCTAACCAGAACATGTGCAGAATGGACATTTCGACTACACAACCATCAGATATATACTGATAACAATGGCAAATATTGTTAATTATCTCCCTTTCCTCACTAAATAATTAACATCACCTCATATCAATAATTAGACACCTGACACTTTGTATAGACAAACCATCCAATGTGATGAACTGGAGCACTCCACCAACTAAACGCCTCTTAACTCTCTCCACCTCTAGGGGAAGGAATTGGATCAAGAGGGCAAAGTGAGAAGACCTTTATACTAGGCCTCCGACTCACTGGACATAAAATTTTTGGTTAGATAACCTAACAGTATTAGTAGGAAATGGAACCATGGTGGAGAGAAACAAACCCTCTGCTGATGTGATGTCCATTACATATCGTCACACAGACCTGTGGACATAAACACAAAGAGAGATTAGTATTATATAGCACCTAGTTGAAATAAACCAACTAAACAAGGCGCTTATCAAGGTAAACGCGAGTCCCGGAAACACATTACACCGGGGAAAAAACTCGCTAATTTTACTAGAAGTCACCTGATTTAAAGGTCCTGGGCCCTCCTCTGGCGAAGTCATCCTTTCTGCCATCTTTAACAGGGATAATCACTTCCAAATTCACACAAAAAGACTATGAATTGAGTAAAGAAAAGCTCTAGCACAAAAACATGTGTAGACTCTCTGCCAATAAATTAGCAAAGAGGAAGTGCTAGTCTGCGCATGCGCGGTGGTGGGGCTGGCATCCGCCAGACTACGCTCTGACTCCCTGCCCAGTAGGGGCACCTAACTGTTTTAATCTCTGAGTGTTTATTGAGTGAAAGCCGATATTTAGCAATATCAAAAGTATTAGGGAGGTAAGTATACTCTTGATGTGAAAGCTGGTTTGGAAATAAATTGAACAGCTTGCCGTAATAGACACCTATGCTACAAATAGACAGAATATGGCATGACAGTAAAATTTTGGCGATATTTCGATTTTTTCAAAATCACATGGAAAAAAATCGTGGCTGAAAAAAAAATCGCGATTTTCGATAATATCGGATAATCGTGCAAGCCTACGATTGATGTGTTTATTTTATGTTTAATATCCTGTATATGTTTTTTAATATGTATCTGAAATTCACGTTTTGCTTCACCAATGCATTGTTTTGAACATATGATGATGTGATTAAATAAACCACATTTGTTGTGTGGCAAAATGTTTTCGTTTTGATGTGATAGTTGAGCCCTGTGTATGGGCAGTTGAATGTGCGTTTTGGTCCATTTTTTGGCAGAAGATACAGTTTGGTTTGTTGCATGGGATGACCTTTTTGTCATTTTAGTAAATAATTAATCCACATTCATAAAATCAATATCATTGAATTCCAGTTTCATTTTTCTACAATTTATAACTATATAATCTTTTCATAGTAGTAATATTTACAGAATTTTATGTCTGTGAGCAACGGTAATCTATTTTCGAGATGTTTACTTAGCTGTGTGTCTGGAGAAGTGGGTGTGATAGGTAAAACGAGAGAAATGTTTATTGCTGTAACAGTGAATAAGCTAAGATATACAAGAACTACAAATGACTTCAGCGAAAATGTCACACACACACGCACGCACGCACGCACACAGGCACACAGGCACGCACTTACACACATACATGCACGCATGCACACAAACCTTATTTGTGGAATATGCCTATTTTACACCGAGAGCTTCTCATTTTGAGGACAGCGGGTCAGTGCAACTTGAACAGATGGATGGACATAATGATGGAGAGGGATGGAAATAATACCTGGCAGAGTAATAACCAGTAAAAATATGACAGAAGAGTTAACTGAAAGATAGATGAAAATCCAGCAGAACATGGCAAACTTATACTGTTGCATGACCAATCATTTCATCATAATACAGACAATTCATTGTCAAAAGAAATTGTAATATCTGCATAACAGTGACCCACACACTGTCAGAGTTTAACAAGCAATAAGCAGCTTACTTGTAGTGGTGAGTATATAGTGATGATTTTGCGCCCATGTTGCATATCTACGTCCATCACGACACAATATCTGGCCGAATTCTGTATGAGAAAGAACAAAAACATAATTAATCATATGCAATCAATAGTGGTTTTCAGACCCTGAAAGATAGTAACCTGCAGGCCAGATTTGATGAGAATATCTTCAATGAAACAAAAGTTAGCATCCACAAATGCAAGTTCAATAATTACATCAGGATAATGAGCTTTTCACCCCAAAATCAATCAGGTTCTAAAGCCTCTGAAGACAACCTGCAGGTTGAGTCTGATAATAAATCCCATCAGTAAAGCTTGTTTTTGTTTAGCAATCTAATTTCAATAAATGACTCACCATAACAAAATCAATTTGCTTCTTCAAACCTCTGAGGGAAACCTGCAAGTTGAGTCTAAGGAAAGTCCCTTGAGTAAAATTAGTTTTTACAGGTTTAGAAATATAATTTCTGTACATGGATCATCAAATTCATCACAACGTTTGATCCTAAAACTGATTGGTTTCTTTGCGTAGCTAAGGTCAAATCAAATCAGAAAACACAACATTCATAATAAAGGGATGTATTTCTAGCTATGCCCCACCAGGTTTTAGCTAATCATTGCCCACTTTGTAGATGTATTTCAATCGAATTCAACACTTGGATCCATGACTTCAATGAATCTCAATTCCAGGGTAACTATACAGGTAAGCGGTTGAATATTTTGAAATTAATTTATGGCATGAACAGCTCCAAGTCAAATTAGTTTCAAAATATTTAAGAGAATCTTTATTAAATTAAGACATACAATTCAAATGGTTAATGTCGGATCTTCACTGTTTTCGTGTCGGACATACATCATTTGAAGGTGACATCAGCTAACAAGTATTTTGATTATAATATCAGATAGATGAGTGACAGCTCGGATCACTTCTTTGACACACCCATGACTGTTAATGGATATATCAGGCTGTGACACTATATTCCCTCCATCCAGTTGTGTGGCTAAGGGCATAAAGGGCAAGAACATCACTCACAAAGAACACCTAAGACCTACTATCAAATTCATGCTGTGATTATACATGTATCGAAAATGAGAATATATAAACTACACAAGAGCTCCTAAAATGGCGCATAATACCCCACCATGATCACAAACCAATGAATGAGAGCTCTCAGAAAATAGTGATTTGTTCCTCAGACCTATACCAGTCACCCTATGAAGTTTCGCTGTTATCTGTTAAACGGTCATGCAGTTATCATTCAGAAACAAATTTCCAAGGTGGTTCCCCACCCCAACTCCCCTCACTAGCATCCATATTGGACTTAGGGTCATCGTCAATTTGAAGAAACTTAGTCCAAACACCTTATGAAGTTTCTTGGAGTTAGGATTATCGCCAACTTCAATAGCTTTCTTCTACGGATAAGCGGTAACAGAGTTATCATTTGGAAACCAATTTTCAAAATGGCCACCTGTGCCTGGCGCCCATCTTGGATTTTGGATCATCATCAATTTCAAGAGGTTTCTTCCAGAGACCTAGTCCAACCACCATATGAAGTTTCAAAGCGGTCCGATAAATTGCAATGGGGTCATCATCCGGAAACCACTCTGCCGCCCACCCTCCCACCCACCTGCCCATTCACCTGCCAGCCCACCTGCACGCCAGCCCGTCCAGACAGCATCATCACATTATACCTCACCAATTTTTTTGGTGGGGTATAACAATTCATAGTGAAATTCTAATATTAGTCTTCTCCACAATGGTGTCCATTTTGTTGTGGTAAAATCAATTATATCATGGAGAGCATAGATTATTTATTTGTATGGCATATCCGAGATAGCTTGAGATGGACAAAGGGAATAGAAATGCCAGAAAGAATAAGCCATATAGACCTTGAAAGCAGAGCAGAACATGAACAACCCTTATGTAATGAAGGCATGTATAGGATGGTCAAAAGAGGGGAGGCCTCTATTATACAGTCCTCACGATTAATTTTTTTTTTTATTATACAGCAAGTAACTCTTAGAACTAATACTGTATGACAAATAAACAAATTTTGAGAGACAGGAGCTCAGGTGAAGTTGAACAGCAAACACGCATCAGCAACTGCCTCGAATATATATTAAAGTTCCACGGTAAGCTTTCGTCTTACTGAAATTGAGTCACGGTTTTGAGTGCAATCCCCCTTATTTTGACCAGAAAGGGTGTGTGGGTGGGGGGGGGGGGGTGTCCATGGGAGCAAATACTTTCCAGGGCTGTGTAAACCACAGATTTCTGCGGGAAAAGCCAGAAGTGTGCACATGTAGATAATGGTATATTGTAGCGTTGCTCCGATTAATCGATTTGATCAATGATTGATTGGTTTGCATGTTCAACCAACCGACCGATCATGATTTCAGTATTAATATATTTTAACTGGTCAAGTTAGAAAACGAATACTTTTTGGAAATTTGTTACAATTATATAGTCTTACTCCTTAGTCTAAGACATTAATTCTTTCAGCACTGAAATAGTATTTTAATTTCAAAGCAACCATACCAATAACATGTTGAATATTTTGAAATTTATTTGACTGGAAGCTGTTGCTGCCTTACCTGCGACTTGGTTTGAAAGGGGTTATTATCCTTGAACATGCTATAATTACTGCATTCAAACTGTGTAAAAAATGAGAACCTGTTAAGATCAATCATTAATTGATCATCGATCACAAAAATAGTACCAATTCCCAACACTAGTATATTGTCATATAGTATTAGTGGTATGTATTATTCTAATTAGATCGGGAATCCCTAACATCATGTAATGACACACTATGATGTGACAACTTTCTGATCCTATCATCTTCTTTCATCTGAATTCTAAGAAATATCTCATAGTGCTGAACACATATGTCTGAAATTAAATTTAACTTTTATTTTTGTGGATGGCGAAGCTTAAAGATATGGCTATGATAGACAGCAACAGCCTTCAGCACCACTATCCTCAAAACGAATACCAGCTAACGCGCTAAATAAAAGATGATGAACCAGGATGCTTCTGCATTATAGGTGTCACCAATGGCTATGCCATAAAATATATTATGAGAGAACGGCTATGGCATAAAATATTTTATGAGAGACAGTTTCAGTATAAAGCTGAGAGGAGATAGCCTCATAGTGAGAATGCTGAAGATATGTAGGGATGATAAACAGTTGAAGGAAGATAAGAGTGAACTGCTTCTGGGAGTTGAGTAAAAGTAAGTCTGCA
Organism: Chaetoderma sp. LZ-2023a; assembly: GCA_034401795.1. Lineage (NCBI taxonomy): Eukaryota > Metazoa > Mollusca > Caudofoveata > Chaetodermatida > Chaetodermatidae > Chaetoderma > Chaetoderma sp. LZ-2023a. The sequence continues at coordinate 80,217,865 of CM067374.1, forward strand.
TGATGAACTGAAGAGAGTAGCAAAAGCCAGATAAGACTTGAATGCCTATAGATACCAGAAGAACCAACATTACGCAGAGTGCAGAAAAGATTGCTTTCATAAACAAGAGGCCCAAGGGCCGGTGATGCTCACCTGGACCATTAGCATTAGAAGCATTTGCATTTATATATACATACTTCTTTATATTAAACAAGATGGGGGAAAAATTTTCACCAGAAAAATCCACCAATAAAAATTCTGAATGGAAATTCTGGGGCCTATGATCATAGGATCATATTAACTGAGTTTGGTTGAAATTGCTCAAAGTAGTAAGGAGAAGCAATTTGACAATTTGCGGTAAATTTTTAATAAAATGTAAGATTTTTACCCCAAAAATTGACGAATGAAAATTCTGTATGGAAGTTCTAGAGCCCATCATCTTTCTGCCAAATTTGGTTTGAATCGCTCAGAATGGCAAGAAGCAATTTGAGAATTTCCGGTATATTTTACATAAAATCTAAGATTTTCACCCCAAAAATTGATGAGTCAAAATTCTGAATAGAAGTTTTGAAGCTTACCACGATAGAATCCGTTTAAACAAATTTGGTTGAAATATGTCGAGCAGCTATGGAGGAGTACCATTTCGACCATTTCCGGTAAAATCTCAGATTGATCCTTTTTTGTTTGAAATCGCTCAGAATGGTAAGAAGAAGCAATTTGGCAAATCCGGTACATTTTTCATAAAATCTAAGATTTTCACCCAAGAAGTGCTAGAGCATACCACCATAGAATCCATCTAATCAAATTTGGTTGCCATATGTCACGCAGCTATGGAGGAGTAGCATTTTGACCATTTCCGATACATTTTTTATAAAATCTACGATTTTCACCAAAGAATTTGATGAATTAAAATTCCGAATGGAAGATCTAGAGCTTATCACAATAAGATTCTTTCAGCCCAATTTTGTTGAAATTGATCAAAATGGTAAGAAGCAATTTAACAATTTCCGGTAAATTTTTAATAAAATCTAAGATTTTCAGCAAAAATAGTGAGGAATCAAAATTCTGAATTGAAGTTCTAGAGCCTATGATCATTAGGATCGTTTTAGCCTAATTTGGTTGAAATCGATCAAAATGTTAAGGGGAAGAAGCAATTTGACAATTTCTGGTAAATTTGTAATAAAATCAAAGATTTTCTCCCAAACAATTGATGAATCAAAATTCTGAATGGAACTGCTGGAGCCTACCACCATAGGGTCCTTTCAGGCAAATTTTGTTGAAATCGCTCAGAATGGTAAGGAGAAGAAGCAATTTGACAATTTTCACCCAAAAAATTGATGAATCAAAATTTGGTTGAAATCGGCCAAATGGTTAATGAGGAGACATGTTTTAAAGCAAAAGCTGACGGACGACGAATGGATGACGGATGGATGATCGGCATGGCATAAACTCACTTGGCCCTTCGGGCCAGGTGAGGTAACAATGCAGTTTGAGATTGCCACATTTGTCAGTATATGTTTGACATGTGTTTAATTAGATTCTGGAAACTAGATTGGTTTGTGGGGATTACCAATCAAGTGATTGATGCCGATGGGATCCAGTGTGTAGTTGGTGGATCCAATAAGACTCACGATCCTTGTGCGGAGCAGTTGCATCATAGCTATCAGGATCGTGTTGGAGGACTTCAATAATTCTGCATTGTATGTTGGAAGCTGTGTGTCCCGAGAGATTAGTGGTTTGCTACTAGACCATAGTAAGCGTCATGAAACAGTACCCCCGAGTTGAAGGTTTTAAATATGCTTGACATCAACAGGAAACTCATCATAGAAATTTCTCATATGGATCTTCAATGCAAATCTGATCGACAACAGACTATACATTTCTCATTGGGAACCACAACTGGTATAAGTCTGCCTGCTGTCCTGTGTGCCTGTTGGTCATTCGGTGGGTCGGTTTGTCTGTCTGTTTGTCGGTCAGTCGGTCGGTCTGCCTGTGAAATCTTTTGGCATATCTGACAAAGCCAGATGTAGTAACTATAGGACGTCACACTTACAAGTTAGATCACAGACATAATGAGAAACGATGATACCTTGAGGTGGATATGTACATGCACACGTAAATATAGGATGAATCAGCATGCAACAAAGAGTATGCTACACCCACACAACTCTTTAATTCTTAAAATTGTTGGAGAAAATTAAGTTTCTGCTTATTGAACACTCATTTGGAGGTCAAGAAGACCACTTTTAAAATTCTACAGCTGGAATGACTGGCTCGATTATCGAGTCAGACATTTCAGTAGTAAAGTTTCAAAAATAGTCTTCGTTTGGTCTGCAAATGAACATTCATCAAGAACACTGTAGAATCCGGTATCGGCCGGCTTGACCATTAAAGGGTTAGAGATCATGTCTATACACAAAGTGGTTTAATAATGATGATATAAATAGAATGGTACAGAAAGGTCATGCTTTAAATAAATGTAATGGGATTACACATAAATTGCATGACCGCAATACAAACATTAAGCCATTATTCATCACAAATATCAAAGAAATTAACTAAATCAGATATAAATGTTGCCAAATTATGGGAAAAGAACATGTGTACATTTAATCATCTCGTTGTGGCAGTCGTTCCAGAGCAAAATATGAAATCTACTAAGCAGTATGTATCAATAGAAGGATCAACTGTAATGAACAGATGATAGATATAAAGATAATAGCTAATTCATAAGTGACTGAGAGAGTTTGCACAACATCAGCGTTGTTGTGATGAGTAAATGATAAAGCATGCAGCTATAGCAATAGATTTTCGCCCTACTGATAATAACAACTCAGGATATTGCTCAATTATAATACCTCGAGCTCCATACTGTCATCTGACTGCTGGAAAATTAATAGAAATCCGAGTATCAAATCAGACTAATGGCGTACTTTCACATAATAACCAGGATAAAACAATTTTGCTGTGAGACAACACTTGAAATTATGTCTGCCCGGATTGTATTTACTATCACCCACACACATACTAAAATTATGCACAATGATTTGTTGATGAATCAAAAACGCACCCGCTTTGTTTCTACGAGAATTGTTAATACTTACCAGATGTACTATTATGATAATGTCTATTATCTAGTCTAGCCCAAAATAAACAATTAAAAACTCTGCACTCGCCATGATCCTGCCCATACTGTGTCCGAGAATTACCATAGCCCCAGGTACCGAGTCAATTCCCAATCACAGTCAGATTCGTCTTATATCCGTCTTGACAAACAGCGAAAGCAGCTCAGCCTCACCTCAGCGGGGGTGGCTGAGGCAGGCCATAGTACATCTACATTCTTGTAGAAACAAAAGCGGATGTTATTTTGATTCTACTTCGAATAATACTTACCAGATGTAATATTATGATAAATTCCACATTTCAATAGCCAAGAAACTCCGGTGGGAGGAGGTGAGGCTCGAAACAGCTCTCATCTACCATCCGACATGTTGTGAAGAGACTAGAACCTCAGCATATGCTTGGGTTCCGCCATCTGACTCATAGTGCTAAATTTCCCTGGTCTAGACCATGCTCCCCCCACCCACCCCGTCATTAGTCCGCACAAATTCCAGAGGGCTGTCAAAAGGGGAGGCAACACCCGTGACAACCCCAAGTCTCAGCAGAGTGCAAAGAAGCTACTACAACTTCTAATCTTGAAAAAACTATCAGTATATCGATTAGATTTTCAAATTTGAATGAGTCTAATGTCTGTTGCAATGAATAACATACTCTTGAACCAGACTGTTTACTTAATCAGTCTGGGAATTCAACTGCAAGTAAATTAATATTAGTCACTTAAACTAAGAAAACCCTCACCATTTACTGAGTGCATGGTCTTTCTTGATCATCAGAGGAGCTCCGCCCAATCCACGGTCATTCACAGATCATGTGCATCACCAGTGCTAGTGCATATGGAAGAACCCTACGATGTATATGTAAATAGTGGTCGGATGTGGCTTAGTTAAGATTCGACAAATTGGCGATAGCTACCGGATTAAGTGCGCTGGAGATATCGCAAAGGTAGAAATTAGTGAATGATGACTCGGCATGCTATTGTGCCATAGACATCACATCCTCTAAAGAGACACCCGTATAAAGGGCCAATGCTGCTGCTAGTGCTCGGACTGCCCCAATGTTTGAATAGAACCTCCGCTATCGATTGGTTGCGCTGCCATTCCGTCGAATGACAAACCGTCCTTCGACTGAGAGCATCCGCTAGGATGTTCAATCTTCCTGGAATGTCTGCTGCCCAAAGAATAACATTCCTCTCTTGGCACAACAGCAGAAGGTTCCATATCATCATACACAACTCTGATGATCTCATCCAGCCTTGGTGGTTCAGATAAGACACCCCTGTGGAGTTGTCCTTATTAGGACAATCTTGTTTCGGATCAGTCTCAAATTTTCGAGGTACTAATGCCACCGCTAATAATTTGAGTACATTTATGTGTTTCTGCGCATTGGTCCGATCCCATTCCCCTGACACTGACAGATCGTCCAGTACTGCTCCCCAACCCATCGTCGATGCATCTATAAAGATGGACATCTGCGGTTGGGGAGGTTGTAGAGGAACACCTTGCAGGAAATTCTGTTCTGATAACCACCAGTGAAGATGGAATATCAATGGTTCTTTTACTGGAATCCTCAGAGATAACGGATCTGTTCTCTGAGACCAGAATGATATCAAATACATCTGAATCGGCCTGCGCCTGAGTGCCGCATAAGGTACCACTTTCTCCAGAGAGACTAGGAAAGCCAGTATTCTGAGAAATTGACGTGCCGTCAGATAGGCACCTAGAGAAACTGACTCCAGAACTGCAATCAAACTCTTGACTCTGCTCTCCGCCGGAAAAGCTATACCGTCCCTGAGATTGAAAAGAATTCCCAGATATACAAACTCCTGGGATGAGTCAATTCTGATTTCTCTAGATTCACAATCCATCCTAGGTCCTTTAATAACGTCAGGACTACCTGGAGATTGTTGCACAGAGTGACTGGATTCCCCAGCTTCAGCTACCAGTCATCTATGTAAGTATTAACAGCTATGTTTCTCCTGCGAAGATAAGCAGTCATGGCGAGAACCACTTTGGTGAAGACCCTCGGGGCTGTGGTCAGACCGAAAGGTAGCGCATTGAACTCCCAGACATTGTTGTCATGGAACGCAAAGCGAAGGTATTTCTGAAAAGGATTTGACATTGGAATATGAAAATATGCATCCTTCAGATCTATCGACACATACCAACATGCCTTTTCTCAGCCCTGTCATCACCCCTGCTTGTTCAGCAGTTTGAGGTTGAGAATCGGTCTCCAAACTCTGGTGCGTTTCGGAACGAGGAACATTATTGAATAGAAGCCCAGGGAGGACTGATTGCGGACTAAATGAATCGCATTCTCCTGTTGAAGATCTATGATTTCTGAGCAAATGGCATCTAGACAATCTGATTCCCTTAGAACGGGAGTCCATACTGGAGTCGATGTTAACGGAACTAACGATTGATGGATGAGCCAGTCCTGTTCGTAGCCATTTCTTAGCCAATGACAGACTAAACAATCTTGCACGACCTGTTCCCATTGGCTTGAGAACAGCTAAAGTCTGCCTCCGACGGTAGGAATCTACACACAGCTCGCGCGATAAGATGTTAATTCGCTTGGGTGAACATTTTCGACTCCATGCGTTCCTGGCGCCACCGCAACGGGTCTCGCCAGAAACCCGTCAGGACCGTCCCCCACCTGGCTTCTTGGAATGACGGCCCAGGACCACCACCATGGCTATCCTTACGGTAGCCGCCGTGACCCGAGCCGCCACCCTTCCTATCATCTTCATACAGCCTCTTATTAGAGGGCTTGTATGAAGACGAATGGCCAGGTCCATGAGAACTGGATGTCCGATGGGCATCACGGCCAAAAGGACGGAAGGGCGATCTTTGACGCTGCCTCTGCTGCTCCTGTCGATGCTGCTTGTAGGACTGTTGCGGCCGAGTCCTTTTCGTCGACTTCCACGACTTGCCGACAACCTCCTGCCCTGTCACCATGGACACAACCTTGGAGAGAGCTCATCTTGTCGAGCCGCTAAACAAGCCCGGACCAATGAAGGGTGCGGAAGATAACGCAGCCCTCATCTCTGGTCCTGGTTCTATACAATCGAGAACCATTCTCCTCCACTCTGCCAATGATCTAGTGATCACCCTTGCCAGGCAATCTTGAGATAAGCGCATGGAGTCCCGGACAACTCCGGGAGCAGCCTCTGGCACTTCCCCACCTTCTGCTACGCAGGTCATCATACCCTGCAGGACGGTGCACCCGTGCGAGAGAGCAGCCATAGCTGCTCTCGCCGCATCCTCAATAAGAGATAACTCATTGAAAGGATCCTTGTTAGCTTGGGAAACAAAGGGTCATGAATGACCCTTGGCTTTCCCAGCTAACGGCCTATTCAGCGCTTCTCGTTCTCCGACTGAAAGCCGAGGAACACGAGCATGCTGATGGTAGGCCTGCTCTGGAAAGCAGACCTTACTCCTTATCCCCTTAGGGGCTTTGGGTAAAGTATACTCTGGCTGAACCAAACGGTACGCCGCGACTTCCAACATGTCAGAAGTCTGACTGTTCAAGGGAAGAGTTGGCATGGCCGAAGAGCCACTTGACAGAGTGCTAGCCACACGCTCTAACATCCGCTCCATCGCCAGATCGCGCTGAGAACCCTGGTCTGATGCCACCCGAGACGATTGGTCATCCAGCCAAGAACCTGTACCCATTCAGCTTCGGTGTAGAAAGATGATTCATCCATCAAGCTATCATTTTCATCTTCCGTCTCACCCTTGGATGAAAAGGCCACTGACGATCCATGCCGAAAGCCATGGACCAGACTTCCAATACAAAGCGGGTCCGTGGCTCGGCTACTCGCGGCTCCAGTATCTAGTGAATCACCAGATACGGAATCACCACAATCCATCAGCTCCAACATGGGAGCTGGGACTACGGCCGCTAACACGGCAGGAGATGGGACTCCGAGAGGAGCCGTCATAACCGCATCCGCGATACCAATGGGAGCCGTAAAACACAGCTCTGACGGCACTCCGGACAGAGCAAAATCCGGGTGAAAAATGCCTGACGGAACATCGACATCTCCACCCGGTTGACAAACCCGTACAAACCCCATGGGTGACCCACGGGAAGTACTGGAATCTGTCACCTGTGAAAGCCATGGCATGCCACAGTTTTCCATCAGGAAAATATCCTCTTCCTCTGCCGCCGGCTCTTGAGCCGATGCGAGAGGAAGGAAAGGTGCATATCCCTCCGCAATCCCGCACCAACCTGCATCAATGGACCGTGGACTGCAAGGACTCAAACATCGCCTTGAATTGGGCCGCCCAAACACCCATGGCCGAGTTCATCCGCTCATTCAGGCGCTCCTCCAGACCTTTAATGGATGCCTGATTCACCTTAGCCGCCTTGTCCCTTGCGATTCTCTCCAAACGCGCACGCCGATCGCGATCAAATTCCGCCACCAACTCCGACGACCACAACACATATACATTGTAAGGGCTTCCAACTTTGCACTTCGCGCAGGCTACACAGTTATGGCCCGTGAACTTCAGGAAACGGTTACAGCGCGAACACAATGTATTTGGCGGGGCCTTGCCTTGCCCCTTCACCTTCTGCGAACACAGAATAAGAATTAAAACATTGCACATGATAAGATGATGACGAGCAACACACACTATTTACTTGATTGTAATAAATTACTTAAAAACATTAACTTTCTCTTAGATTAATGATAACCAAGTTTTAGGCAGGAAATATTTGAAAATTTTTAGTGAAAATTTTATAAACAGGACTTGGAAATTAACTAACGTTAAAATAGCCAAGAGATTAAGACCGATCGCTACAAACACCTTCGACAATGAAGCAAAAGCTAAAGATCAGCTTAAAACAGAGTACCTAGACACGCCAAGCCAAAACAAAACGTTAATTATGGGCGCCGCCATCTTGGCCACGGGCGCATCCATCTTGGAAGGAACTGAGTCACAAGAGAAATTAACCGAGTACCCAGATAAGATTAAATAGTTAACGGGTAATGGAAGGGCTCCAACAATGGTTACCATTTTAAAACAATGTGCCAATTTAAGGAAATTTTATAAAGTCATTACGGCACGAATGTATTAATTCTAGATTGATACAGCCAGCCCCTGTGATGATTTCCCTTTTCCTTCCATGAAGATAGCGATAGGAACTCTCACTACACACTCGAAACGCAAAATTTAGACTTAAATTGAGCTTCACAACCAAGTCGAGCAAAATAGACAAATCTGACTGTGATTGAGAATTGGCTCGGTACCTGGGGCTATGGTAATTCCCGGACACAATATGGGCAGGATCATGGAGCCTGCGGAGTTTTAATTGTTTATTTTGAGCTAGACTACATAATATACATTATCATAATAGAACATCTGATAAGTATTATTCGAAGTAGAATCAATATTCCTATAATACAAGCAAACTGTTATTAACTCTTTAATGCTCACAGACCAGGAATGTCCATTTGTTTATGATGTAAGGAATATTATGTTAAATATTTTGAAATTAATTTGAGTGGGATATGTTGCTTCCTATGACAGCAACAGGTTCCAGGCAAATTAGTTTCAAACTATTCTACACTTTTCTGTATATTTGTCTTGAAACTGGGATACTGGAATTGCAAGGGTTAAATAATGTGAAAGTAATTTGACTGGAAGCTGTTTGTGCCTTAACCTCATATCAGCCTAAAACGGCTTCTGCAGTGCTCTTGAGAAATGTCCAGTTGCAGACCAAGAGAAGACAATTTTTGAAAATTAACCAATGTAATTACTGGCTCGATAACTGAGCCAGTCATTCCAGTGATAAATTTTCAAAACACTCTTCTCTTGGTCTGCAAATTGACATTTTCTATGAGAAAATTTAAATTTTCTTGAAAAAATGTGAGCGTTAAATCGTAAACTCTTCGCTTGTGCATGAACATTCCTCAAGACTACACCGAAGGTGAGTTTTAGCCGGCTTGACGATTAAAGGGACATGGTGTACCTCATGGTGCTGCACTGGCCGCCTTAAGTTATGTCCAGTGGGAATGTACCTTTAGAGAGCAACCAACACCTTCCATTCAAATGGCTTTCAAAATTGTTCAACAGAATATTTCACACGTCGTAAGAAATTTATCATGTCTGTTGACAAGGTTTTGCGAAATAAGATAAACTAACTTCTTTATCATGATATAGTTTTAACACCATGTGAATGACTAACATACCTTAGGAGTGAGGGCTATCAGCTTATGACAGGCTCGTTTATGCAGGATAGTAGTAGATGTGTAGAATCCCGAGATGGAAAGACGAAGACGATCTTTGTCTATTGCTTCTCCTGAGGTATAATCATCGTCATCGTCAAACACAAATGCTCCAGCACTAATTAAGGCATTGCCAGAGATAGCTAGCGCGTGCTCCAGGAATGCTAGTCCATCAGTTTGATCACTGAAAGATAAACATAAAGGCAAAATCTAAACAGTAGAGGAGTCCACAGTCTGTGAGTTAAGTATATGACATCATAATCGAATACATCACAGGTCGGCTGACATCACAATCAACTACATAATGAAATTCATCATAATTGCTTAATAGGCCGTCAAGTTGTACAAATTCTATGTCTTTACTATTTAATAAACATTCTGTAAAATATGTTGAAACTGATTTAACTGGGCGCTGTTGCTGCCATAGGCAGCAACAGCACCCAGTCAAATTAATTTCAAAATATTCAACAGCTTACCTGTATAGTTTCCTGGAAATTGAGATTCAGGGAGTTCAGGGTTCGATCTATCCCAACACTGACGAAGCGTGGGCAGAGCTTAGCTGTCAATGGGTGGGTCAAAGCTAAAACTGGATGCATCCATTTATATAACATCTATGTTGAAGAGAAACTCCTATCATTCAGAATTTTGGTGAACAAGCGTACTTCAACTACTAGAATATGAAATCTAATGAATATTTTGAAAATTAATTTAAGTGATAACAAGGTTGCAATGACATTTAGTCAAATTGATTTCAGTGATTGACCAGATCGTAACAAGAGATATTAGATGACATAGATCATCTGTAAATTCTGTATTGTGATGCGATAAGCTCCTAATCTATAGTGAAGCCACTCTCTTCAGGAACACCCTCATATTACTTTGCAAAGGTGAGCTTATCACATAAATTTGTAAATATCTGTTCTAAGTGATTCTAGTTATATAGTAGCATTTTATTTATAATTTTCATATGAAATCTAATGAATATTTTGAAAATTAATTTAAGTGATAACAAGGTTGCAATGACATTTAGTCAAATTGATTTCAAAGTGATTGACCAGATCGTAACAAGAGATATTAGATGACATAGATCATCTGTAAATTCTGTATTGTGATGCGATAAGCTCCTAATCTATAGTGAAGCCACTGTCTTCAGGAACACCCTCATATTACTTTGCAAAGGTGAGCTTATCACATAAATTTGTAAATATCTGTTCTAAGTGATTCTAGTTATATAGTAGCATTTTATTTATAATTTTCTCTGCTTTCTGTTCTTAGCTTGGTGTAGCAACAGATATGGGCTAAAAGGTAGAAGTATAATTGTCCTACCTATCATCATTATCTGGGTCCAGAATGACAATGTCGCTATCAGGTGATGACTGGCTTGTGGTGGGCTGTGGCATATCACCAGAGTGAATTATCTCGCATCCACTCACATAATCTGCATTGTACTGAGGAGTATGGAACAAAACAAACAACTTTATTTATGTATCACTCCAAAATTGGTCTTAGTAATGAATACTGGTAGATTACAATATAACCAGCAAAGATTTTCAGTATTCTTAACCCGATAACACTCAATGGCTTCTGCAGTGGTCTTGAGAAATGGCCCCCACCCCCTCCCCCACCCACCTGTGGTCAATTGTGCTTCTCAACAGCATATGGAAAATCCTATCTTATGTTACTCTATGCTGCATCCGAGACGCAATCGATAATTTCACCGGATCATGTCAAAGTGGCTTTAAATGTGGACGTAGCTGTGCAGACATTGTATGGGCTCAACGCATGCTTGTGTCCAAACACTGTAATTTCCACAAAATGGCCATTGAGATGTCACGAGCATCTGACACAATTAAATGCTCAAAGATCCTAGATGCACTATATCAGACCAGTTGCAATGAAGATGAGCTATGACTCGTGAGACTACTACTTGCAGACACCAAGCTGAGAGTATGAGTCAAGTCAGTGAAGTCTGCAGAGTTTGAGACATAAATCAGCTCTATCCCCTGTGGTTTTCACCTTTTACCTTGCTGGTGAATGGAAATCAGTGCAGGAAAAATCCACAGGACCAAACCCCCGCTGGCCCCCCCCCCCCCAAGTGCTAATACTGGGTATGCCACTAGAGATGCAATATGCCGACGATGTGAACTTCATAGACGAGGAAAAGAAACCCCTTGACGTTCGAACTTCTCCCAATAACTGCAAACAAACTAAAAATTTATAATCTCTTTATGAATGAATCTAAAACAGAGTTCACCTACATATACCTATCTACAAAGCATAAAACTAAAGAAAATGACAATCCACTTCGTGGCGGTGAACAATGGAGGAAAATAAAAATCTTGGGCTCACTGCTTTGTACTGGCACTCACTGCTTTGTACTGGCACCTTCCCATCGATGCTGTAGGCAGAGGTACCCTTATCGCGCTATCCAAGCCACCTGGGCCCCAAGCCAACATGCAGCCCATTGTGCTCCTAAACTACATATGGAAAATCCTATCTAATGCTACTCTATGCCGTATCCGAGACAAGATCGATGATTTCACCGGATCATGTCAAAGTGGCTTTAAACGTGGACGCAGCTGTCCAAACATTGTATGGGCTCAATGTATGCTTGTGTCAGTGGTCATGTCCAAACACTGGGATTTCCACAAAATGGGCATTGACATGTCATGAGCATTCAATACAATTAAACACTCAAAGATACTAGATGTACTATGCCAGACCAGTTACAATGAAGATGAGCTATGATTAGTAGTGAGACTACTACTTGCAGACCCCAAGCTGAGAGTACGAGTCAAGTCACTGAAGTCTGTAGAGTTTATCAATCGGCGGTCCACAGGGAGATGGTCTATCCCCTGTGCTTTTCATCTGTTACCTTGCTGATGTATTGAAATCTGTGCGGGAAAATTCCACAAGACCAAACTCCCCAGTGCTAATACAGGGTATGCCACTACAGATGAAATATGCTGATGACATGGACTTCATAGATGCGGAAAAGAACACCCTTGAGAAACTTCTGATAACTGCAAGCAAACTAAAAATTGGGAATCTCTTTATGAATGAATACAACATAGAGTCCACCCACATATATCTATATACAAAGCATGAAACTAAAGAAAATGACGATCCACCTCGTGGCAACGAACCATGGAGGAAAGGTAAAATCCTGGGGTCACTGCTTTGTACTGCATATCATACATTTCACGCTGTAAGAACAGAGTTTTGCTTAAGATTAAATCAAAAGCTGTGTGACAGTGGAGTACTTGACCTGCACCACAAAGTTCATAAAAATATTGTCTGCATATCTGATAACAAGCGTCAGCGAGAATTTAAATTGCAGCGATATATATGTATACAAGATAAAAGGTGTGAGTAAATACATGCACAAATGCGTGCGTGTGTACGTGTGCATGAAGTATGATTATTATTAACAAGAGGCCCAAGGGGCCTGGTTCGCTCACCTGGACAATAGGCATTTCAACTAGAATGCTCTTTATCAACAAGATGGCCAGCAAACCATTTATCCCACAGTTTCGAAAAATTGCAAATTTGAGATCAGAATACCCAAAATCACATATAAAAACAATTTCAGCCTCAAAATCCATCAAATAAAAAAATCCAATATGGCCACCAAACATGCTATATTTTGATTGGCCCATGGCGGCCATGTTTTTTGACGGATCAACTTCTCTTGAACAAACTTTAATATCCTGTAGGCCCTAATCATATCTGCCAAATTTCGGCCCGGTCCCTTGGAGAATAAGTCATTTTCACTACAACTAGGTCAACCAAGATGGCCGCCGAACCATTTGACCAATAAAGTTCCCTTGCCATAAATCATATTTCATGAGATTTGCATCAATCCCCCAAGCCGTTTTGGAGAAGATTTTTAGACGTTTCCTAAAATCGGCCTAAATCCAAGATGGCCGACGGACAAATTGGCCGATCGGGTTCATTTGAACAAACTCAGATCTCTATGCGCTATGAATGCTTCCTCCCAAATATAATTGAAATCGGCCCAGTGGTTCTTGAGAAGTCGTTTCAAGAATTCCCCATTGCTTTACTATGGGCCCATTGCTTTACTATGGGAGCCTTTGGCGGGAAAACAAACCAAGATGGCAGTCAAAGCGTTTATCCGAGTCTCTAAAGTGGCATATTTGAACTCGCCACACTGATAAGCATATATAAAGCAATTTTCGCCATCAAAATACATCAAATACAAAAAAGCCAATATGACCTAGAAACGCTGAATTTTGATTGGTTGATGGCGGCCACGTTTTTTAACAAACTTCCCTTGAACAAACTTGAAAGGCGCTTGGTCCCTAAGCATATTTACAAAATTTCAGCTCTATCCCTTCAGCGGTTCGGGAGGTCATTTTCGCGAAAACTAGGTCATTCAAGATGGCCGCCAAGCAAATCAGCCAATGAGGTTGCCTTGAACAAACTTGGGTCTACCGCTGCCACAGATGATGTGTTATGAGATTTGAATCAATTCCTCCAGCGGTTTCGAAGATTTTTTAATGTGTTTCTAAAAAATCAGCCATTTTGGCCGACGGCAATCTTGGATTATGACCGATCCGCTTCGTTTGAACATACTTAGATCTCTATGCCCTATGAATGCTTCCTCCAAAATACAATTCAAATTGGCCCAGTGGTTCATGAGAAGAAGTCGTTTAAAGAATTCCCCATTGCTTTACTATGGGAGCCGATGGCGGGAAAACAAACCAAGATGGCAGCCAAACCGTTTATCCGATAGTCTCGAAAGTGGCATATTTGAACTCGCCACACTGATAAGCATATATAAAGCAATTTTCGCCATCAAAATACATCAAATACAAAAGAGCCAATATGACAACAAACGCTAAATTTTGATTGGTTGATTGCGGCCATGTTTTTTAACGTACGAACTTCCCTTGAACAAACTTGAATGGACCTTGGTCCCTAAGCATATTTACCAAATTTCAGACCTATCCCTTCAGCGGTTCGGGAGAAGTCATTTTCGCGAAAACTAGGTCATCCAAGATGCCCACCAGGCAAATAGGCCAATCAGGTTGCCTTGAACAAACTTGGGTCTACTGTTGCAATAGATGATGTGTTATGAGTTTTGAATCAATTCCTCTAGCGGTTTCGGAGATTTTTTAGTGTTTCTAAAAATTGGCTATTTTGGCCGGCGGCCATCTTGGATTTTGGCCGATCGGCTTCATTTGAGCAAACTTGAATCTCTATGCCCTAGGGATGCTTCCTGCCAAATATAATTGAAATCGGCCCAGTGGTTCTTGAGAAGTCGTTTTAAAGGAAAAGTTGACGGACGGACGACGGACACACGACAGATGGTCGCCACGACGTAAGCTCACTTGGCCTTTCAGGCCAGGTGAGCTAATAACCAGCACTAATTAGAGACAAGCTCACCTTCATATCTGGGTGAAGGGTTATAGATGTTGCAACACCAAGCTAAGAAAAGAAAGCAGAGAAAAAAATTAATAACATTCTACTTGTCTATTAACTAGAGGGGTGGTCCTGCATGTTGAGCCACGTGGAATTCCTAACTAATTTTAAAATTCTTCCTAGTTCTCAAATAAGATGCTGTATGTCCGACATTGCCTGCTGTTTGGATCACTATGGCACCAAATTCTATGCTTCGAATAATATTATTACATAAAAGAAAATGTAAATTATTTGTTCTGTGTTCTAAGAAACCATGTTTTAACAGAGTTTAACCCTGATGGTGTTGCAGCTGAAAATTAAATTAGATATGAGCCTATAGAATGGTGACTGATGTACATGATGAGAAGAGTGATGCTTGTTGTAATATTTAAGGCGTTTATATGCTAGTTCCCAATGCTAGGGTCTAGACTCACGTTATCATGACAGAGAGTAGAGGGACGGATTTCTGGATATGACTCTAGCTAAGCTTCTCCAACTTATTACATATGTTAGAATGGAGGAATCCCGTTTGAGCTATGTCCCACCCATCTCTAGCTAAGCTCCACCCACACTTCACACGTGTTGGAATCGATTGATCCCTAACTCTCTGACTATCAATTTCCAGAAAATTACAGTTAGGTTGTTGAATATATTGAAACTAATTTGACTGGGTGGTGTTGCTCAGTCAAATTAGTTTCAAAATATTCAACAGCATATTTATTAAATAGTAAAGCCATACGATTCGTACAACAACACTTAGTCTGTCATCAATTAAGGACTCATGATGAACTTAGCTAACTCATTCATGGTGTAATTGATTATGATGTCATCCTACATGTCACATCATTGATTATGACATTATGCAATTGACTGAGAAACTGGATTCATAAATTTAAACTTTGAAACCCGAATTCACAGAATCTAAATTAAGTAAGCTGGGTAAGCTGTCGGCATAGCTAGAAACATTCCTCCATTATCAATTTATCATGCCAATCAGAAATTTCAGGCTCCCAGTGCCATCATGGTACTCAGCATCTCTAAGCCCATGATGAAGTACATACCTGGTTGATAATCTCTAGCGCTGGAAGATCCTGGACATCTGTTAATTCAGAACTATCTGGTTCTGTCATAGCCTGTAATGCAATAAGAAACACATTAACTCGGTCATCCATGATATCACAATTCAAAGTACCTTTTAGAAATAATTTTATTTAATTTGACAAGCTTTAACTTATAAATGTGTTTTGACAATGATGTGATTGATGAAGCACATTTATTTATAAAAGCTTGTAAAATAAATAAAACAAGAGTCCGCTGGAGGCTAACATAACCCCACCCCCCAACTTGAGCACATCAGATGCAAAAATGTTAACATTAGGCACATCTTTGGGTGGTGTACAATCATCCTGTTAAGTTTTAAGCAATTATCTCTGAAAGTGTAGGAGTTACTGCGACAAAATTTTTGGGACGTATGTACAGACAGACAGATGAGCGGATGAATGGACAGGACAAAAACATAATAACCCTGCTACGTGTAATGAATGGTACAATTAGTCATAAAAGTTCTACCTTTACATATTGTTATCATTATTAGCATAGCTAGCACAACTCCAAGTCATTAATCCCGGAATACTCAAATTTGTCCAAACAAATTTCAAACTTCTAATACTTTTGTATTAGAAGTTTGAAATTTTCTTGGACAAATTTTAGGTCACGTATCAATTTGCAAATCAAGAAGACTATTTTTTTGAAAATTTACTACTGGAATGATGGCTCAGTTATCGAAATTATTTTCAAAAATAGTCTTCTCTTGGTCTGCACATGGCCATTTCTCAAAACCATTGCAGAAGCTGTTTTGGGGAAATCACTTTGTTACTTTATCTACACACATCACCACACATTTCCATGCATCTTCAAATCAAATTAGCTTCAAAATATGGCATCGTTTACCAAATAAAGAGATTGCAGTTTCAACAATAAAAGAATTAACATCCCCTGAAAATAAACAGTTATAAATTTGTGGAAATACGTGTACCTGCATTACATCTTTGAGTACCGACACAGCCTGTGGGGTCACATTGAATTGTAATGCATCACGTGAGTGAATAAACATGTAATTACACATGGTTGTCTCCCCTTCCTCGGCTTTATTCGGAGAATCAACAGTATCAAGATTTTCGCCTGCATTATTAAACACACACATAAAATAATTATGATTTATATAGCTTGTGTCCTCATAGTGGAGTCTGCCTACACACATACAGAGTTTGACAAGTTTAAATAAATCCATAGCATCTCAAATACAAGTGTACATATATATAGCCAAGTGATCACATTTTGTGATCTGAGTTTGTGCTCTAAGAACACACGCACACGCTGCACGCGCGCATCCACACACGCATACACGCGTGTGCGCATGCATGCACGCACGCACGCGCACACACACACACACACCAGAACAATGTGTTTGAATTTAAATTACACAATGATCATAGATTTATGATCTATAACTATCCTTTAGATAACCTCCCAATGTTTTAACCGTAACCCTTTAACTCTCAAGTTGGCCAAAAATGGCTTCTGCTGTGACCTTGAGAAAGGTCCATTTACAGACCGAGAGAAGACTATTTTTGAAAATTTACCACTGGAATGACTGGCTCGATAACTGAGCCAGTCATTCCAGTGGTAAATTAAAAAAAAATTTTCTAGGTCTGCAAATAGACATTTGGAATGAAAAAATTAATTTTGAAAAAATGTATTTATGTGTTAAAGGGTTCAATAAAAAATAACACGATTCAATGGTCATCTTATAGCACTTTTAAAGAGAAAATTCAACTTAGATAACAAATATATTAATTTATTAAAGAGATCTTCAATGAAAGGTTACACAATTCTAACCAAGATCCTCAGATTAATGAAAGGAGTACACATGAATTAATACACATTCTACAACAACACTGAATGCCATGTAACTGCAGCATTTATTTTTATTTGATTGCCTGAAAATCAAACTGACAGACGCGCACTAGCTGCGAGTCAAAGCTAATAAAAGATTAGATTAGGAGGACTGCTTCCTGCATGTCAAGCCATTATGTTCTACCGCATATCACGCATCATATGTGGTCATGGCGTCAAATAAGGATTGCTATATGATATGGTATGCTATCGCATACGTCACCGTATCACACAGGGCAGGACATTTGTATTGAGATCGGTGAAGATGATTTAAATGTCCATTGTTTTAATTCTTGGTACACACAGATATAAAATATAGGCCGTGTAAATGTACAGAAAAAATTTGAAAATTATTTTCATTATGAACTTCAACATTCTTGTAATTCTTGATGCACGCCCGACACTGTACGCCAGATGCCATTTGGATCGCTATGTCGAGTCATCCTCCGCTTCGTGTAGGGCTCGACAAAAATAATGAGGTAGGAAATACTAGCCCATAAATATAAAACCAGAGAGGACGTCATTGCATAAATCTGTTAAGCATGCTACGTGATCTCAAGAAAACCGGATTCAGTACACTCAGATCCAGAATGGACCTGAGGAAGCTAAAGCTTTTGTCTGAGGACAAGACACAGTGGTCAAATGCAAGGACTGATTGCAACTGTAGGATGTTTCTACTACTACAGCCACAGGATATAGTAATCATACCAGGGTGGGGGCCAATGTACTCATGTACTCAGTACTCGTGTACTGGAGTACAGATTTTCAAGTACTTGCATGTACTCGTGCCTTTTTATGAGTACATGTACTCATACTCAGACTCAGTACAGTTCCAAAGTACTTGTACTTGTACTCGAGTAAATACTCTGTACTTGTACTTTTGAGTACTTAAGATCACATGCTGAGTACTTATCCATTTTCTGCATAAAAATTATATGCATATCTTATCCATTTCAATCAAAATTACAAGCACTGGTTCTCAAAGGTGATATGAAATCTAGTAAATATTTGAAAACATTTTGTCTGACTTGGTCCAATCTGCTCACAGTTTTGAAATTAATTTGCTTTGTAATATGTTTTCATAGTGATTTGTTTTAAAAAGTTGTTTAAAATTGAAATTCTGGATGTTTGCCTGGAAAAGGGCAATTGCTGTAGTATGCCTGTAGGGAATAAGATAACAAGCATTTGACTAATGACTCTAATGAAACCCTTTTATTTAAATTTCAAGGCTGTCATACAGGAAACTGTTCAATATTTTAAACATAAATTGACTAGAATACATTGCTGCCTGAGCCAGCAACTGTTTCCAGCCAAATTAATTTCAAAATATTTAAAAACTTAGCTGTTAATTTAGTCTGAAACTGAAATTCTGGATGTTTGTGTTGAAATAGACAATTACTGTAAGTATGCTAATAGGAAATAAGATTAAACAAGAAAAGCATTTTAACCCATGCACTATTAAAACCCTCTATCTACCTTTCAAGGCAATCAGTCGTACAGGTAAATTGTTACACATTTTGACAATAATTTCTCTGGAAACCATAATTACTGCATAAAGCAGCAAGCCCTACCACCAAATAACTTTCAAAATGTTCAATAAAATCTTTTTTAGCAGCATAAAAATTGCCATTTCTGATCATTTATCACTGAATGTGTTGAGAGATGTATGAAAGATTAGAACAGAGTTTGTGCAAGCTCACAACCCTTATGTCAACAGATACCTGGCCTATGCAATTATATGCCTACTGATAAGATACCATTCATGCAAGATAGGCTTGATAATGAAATTGGACAAAGCCCATTACTTCAGGCTTTATAGACCTCCCAACTCTTAACCTTTTAACACTCAACCCAGCGAAAAAAGACTTCTGCAGTGGTCTTGGAAAATTTCAATTTGCAGACCAAGAGAAAACTATTTTTGAAAATTTAACACTGGAATAACTGGCTCAATTAGAAAACCAGTAATTCCAGTAGTAAATTCTCTATGATAATCTGCAAATTGACAATTTCTATGAGAAAATTGAAACTTTCTTGAACAAATGTGATGGTTAATCAATAAGATTAAACAAGTAAATCATTACATAAAATATTTGAAGAATAAAGTTCAATGTTGAATATAATTTTGAAAATAATTTGACTGGAAGCGAATGTTGCCATCAGCAGTAATGTTTATCAGTCAAATTAATTTCAAAATATTCAACATTACTACATGATTAATCTGAAATAAATTATTTCTAATTTAACCCTTTCACTGATGAAGCCTTATATTATACATTCATAGTAATCATGCCAGGAATTCGGCATATTCTTTATGAAGAAAGAAATATTCTGTTAAATATTTTGAAAATAATTTGACTGGAAGTAATATCAAATTATTTAAAAAATATTTAACTGGTTATTTCTAAATTGTAATGAATTTGGCATTTTCTCTGTATTGCTAAAAGCATTAGGAAATATTCTGTGAAATGTTTTGAGACTAATTTGGCTGGGAGTTAATGCTGCCCATTTTAAAATAATCAACAGAATATTTCTTAAATTGTAAACTCATCAAAGACATATAATTCATGTACTGTTGAGTGATGATGGACTTTTCACTTTTTGCTACGGAGCAACACATCCTTATAATTGTGATGTACCATAAGCTAACTAGCATCTTCTTCTTTTCGTTCGCCGATCATACCGCCAGTCATGTAAGTGACTATCGACATGATCATAAGCGTTAAGTGCGTGGATCCATGGTTTATTAGAGTGCGCCGTGCCGTGCGGCCTGGAACCTCCGTCTTCAGCACTGGAGGTTTCTGTCAGGGTTACCTCACCCTTACCTCCTTTAGTCGCCTCGTACGACACGCAGAGGATACGGAAGGTGTATTCTAAGCCCCACCTATAGGGCAAATGAGGTTTGCATTGATGCCCCAAGCGGTTTCAGAGATTTTAAGATGTTTCTAAAAGTTGGCCAAAATCCAACATGGCCACCGCCCAAATTGGTCGATAATTTTCCTTTGAACAAAGTTGTATCCCTATGCCATAAGGATGCTTCCTGTCTTTTCACTTTTTGCTACGGAGCAACACATCCTTATAATTGTGATGTACCATAAGCTAACTAGCATGACTAATGACATAATTGATTATGATGTCATATACTTGAGTGACAGATCTGATCCCTCCACTGGTTAAATATTCAAAAATTCAAATTACAAAGACCACAATATTAGTGAAAAATAAAACATCAAAATATTTTTAACTGAATAACTAGCAAACAACTACCCAATAAAATGATTGACGCTATTATTTCAAAAACTAATAATGGTGAACTTGACAAAACAAGGAAACGTTCACAGATATAACAAGACCAATCAGAGATTACATAACCCTAGCCCTCCCATTTTTGTCACGCTGTAGTGTTCGGATATTCTGATTTTGTTTATTTTTCAGATTTTAAGATTTTTCAAATTTTTTCGCACTTTTGATGTATCACACACAAAGTTGTTGAATCATAATTTATGGGCACACCCTTTCCCCGTGTTAAAATTTGTGACAAATCAGACAGTTAGTTTCCGAGATATCTACAGATTCTGAATTTGATTCAATCAGGGTCCAGGTTGTCTTATCTGGATCAGGGTAAAAGTCTGGAAAAGCGCTTGCACCGCATGTTCCATCAGTAGTTTTTGAGATACAGCTTCGGCCACAGAGTCACACATGCATGCACGCACAGACCCGATCACAATAACCTCTTCCCCTTAGAAAGCGAGGGTAATAAACTAAATCCAATAATAAAAGTAATCACAAATACAAGATCGACAATAATGATACAACAAAAATATCCAGTTTCTAACCAGTGTCTATATCAACAAGTCCTTGTGATGTAATGAACACCGGCTTGTCCAGCGTGAGATCACATGCCTCATCGTTGTCCTCCATCTCACTCACGTCTGCATCACTGCTATCAGTCGTCGAGAATATACGCCCGAGTTCATTGGTTATATTATTAACAAATTCCTCAGGTTCAGAGTCCGACTCTCCCTGTATACTGCTATGGTGGCTTAATGAGTCTGCGTGTAAGAGTGTTAGTAAATAGTGCATGGGGTTAGTAGATTCAACAGCTAGATGAGGAGCAACTTTTTGTTCAAAGCGATAACTCAATTGACCTTTCCAGTTTTAGCTATTCCCCGCACATCCCTATCTAAGCTCCACCCATACCAAGCTCTAGTTGGGATCGATAGATCCCTGAAATCTGTGACTATAAATTTCCAGAAAAATATAGTCAGGTAAGCTGTTGAATATTTTCAGACTAATTTGACTCAGTGCTGTTGTTGCGACAGGCCCAGTCAAATTAGTGTCAAAATATTTAACAGCATGTTTATCAAATAGTTCAGACGTACAATTCGTACAACACTGCTTAGTCTGTCATCAATTATAGTGTTCGTGACCAACCTAGTTATGTCATTATTGACGTTAGTGATTATGACGTCATCCTACATGTCAGGTAGTTGATTATGATATCATAAGATGGATGGGTAAACTGGAAAGGTCCATTAGGCTAACTTCACATAGAGTTAAATCTGCCCGAGAGACCATCTGAGTTTTCAAGCCACCTGTCTTAAAGCACCACAAAGTTTTGGCATAAAAAGACATGTGCTACAATAACTAACTTGAACTAAGAGACCAATTCTGAGAACAATTCAGGTTTTTTAACCAGTGTCGTGCTCTGTCTCTACTAAGACTGATTTGAAAGTTATATATTATTTATGCTAAAAGATGAGTTAAAACAGCCTAACCAAAGTGCGAACAGTAACATAGGAAATCAAGTAATCAAGACGGGGACTTTGTGCGCGCAAAACATACAGTATGCTATATTAACCACATTCACACAATTACGGTATAAATGTCAAATTCACTAATTATTGCACAGTTTAACACTTTCAACAGTAAAATTCTGACATTGTAATTTTAATACACACATACAAGCAATCTATTGAATATTTTGAAAACATTTGGACTGAATAAAAAAACCATCCGCTTTTGTTTCTACGAGAATTCTTAATATTTACCAGATGTACTATTATGATAATGTCTATTATCTAGTCTAGCTCAAAATAAACAATTAAAACTCTGCACTCTCCTGGTCCTACCCACACTGTGTCCGGGAATTACCATAGCCGCAGGTATCGAGTCAATTCCCAATCACAGTCAGATTCGTCTTATATTTGTCTTGACAAACAGCGAAAGCAGCTCAGCCTCACCTCAGCGGGGTGGCTGAGGCAGGGCCATAGTACAACTGGTAAGTATTAAGAATTCTCGTAGAAACAAAAGCGGATGCTTTTTTTATTCTACTTCGAATAATACTTACCAGATGTACTATTATGTTAAAATTCGGATTTCGACAGCCAAAAAATACCGGTGGGAGGAGGTGAGGCTCGAACCAGCACTCATCTACCATCCGACAGAGAAGGTTGTGAAGAGACTAAAACCCTGGCATACGCTTGGGTTCTGCCATCTGACTCATAGAGTGCTAAACTTCCATGGTCTAGACCGCGCACCCCACCCCCCTCATTTGTCCGCACAAATTCCAGAGGGCTGTCAAAAAACGGGGAGCAACACCCACCAGACCCATGTCAGCCCCACGTCTCAGCTAGGGGAGTCCAGAGAGTGCAAAGAAGCTACTACAACTTCTAACTTTTGAAAAAACTATCAGTATATCGATTAGAATTTCAAATTGGAATGAGTCTAATGTCTGCAAAAGAATAAGATGTTCTTGTCCAGACTATTTACGTAAATAGTCTGGTATTTCGACTATAAGTAAACTTAAAGTTAGTCACTTAATTAATGTAAACACTCACCATTTTGAGTGCTTGGTCTTGTTAGTTCATCACAGGAGCTCAGCCCAATCCACGGTCATTCTCAGGTCATGTGCATGGCCATTGTTCAGTGCAAGTGGAAGAACTTGTGATGTGTGCGAAATAGTGGTCGGATGTGGCTTAGTTCAGATTCGATAAATTGGTGATGGCTACCGGATTAAGTGCGATGGAGATGTCGCGAAGGTAGAAATCAGTAAATGACGACTCGGCATGCCATTGTGCTACAGACATCACCTCCTCTAATGAGATACCCTTATAAAAGGGCCGATGCTGCTGCTAGTGCTCGGACCTGATGGGCATTCGCACATCTGATTAGCATCGACTATCCAACGAGAAATGGTATCTTTCGAGGCGCGCAAATGAGGAGTTTTGAGACATAACCACAGAGATTTTGGGTCATCTCTCCACTCCTCAGTATGTTTCTTATACATTTTTAGACATCTGACAGGACACCAAGCAGAAGAGGTTGGGTCATGTCTAATTAAACTTGGCAAATTGATCGGCTGTCCTGGATATTTAAGTGATTGATTCTTTACCAGGAAACAAAAACGTGGAAGTAGTCTTAAACCTTTACCCGTGACGACAAAACGGTCTTGTTCGGCAGAAAGCGCATGAATTTCGCTTCTCCTCGCCGACGCTGCTGCAACCAAGAAAACTGATTTAATAGTTAACAGTTTAATATCTATAGATCTAATCGGTTCAAAGGGAGCATGCCCTAAAACCTGTAGAACAAGAGATAGATTCCATGCTGGGATAGGAATTGGCTGTCTAGGTCGCAGATTGCTCATTCCTTTAATAACTTCATTGAAAGTGTCATTCTCCACTCCTTCAATGGCCAGACTGGGAACGACTGAAGCTAATGCATACTTATATGCTGCTAGGGTTGAAGGTACAAGTTTGTCAACTTCGTATAAATGACAGATAAAATCTGCCACGTGTTGAACTGATGCAGAAAAGGGATCAATATCTCTTCCCTTACACCACTCTGCAAATTTGTTGATTCTATAATTATATGATTTAGTGGTTGACCCTCTTCTGGCTGAAGCAACAAACTTCGCTGCTTGCTCAGAAAAGCCACCCTTAATTTCACGCTGCTTGATAACATCCATGCAGTCAATCTGAACATTTCTGGTCTGTCGTGGAAGTACAGACCCCTGTTCTGAGAGATTAGATCTCTTCTGTCTGGAAGAGGGATTGGATTGCAGACCAGAAGGTCCAGCAGATCCGTAAACCAAGATCGGCCTGGGCAATAAGGGGCGATCAGTAGTACTTGGCACATACCCTCTCTTATCTTTGCCAGAACTTTTGGGATGAGAATCGTTGGAGGATTTCTGAGCAAATGGCATCTAGACGATCGGATTCCACACTGGAGTCGATGTTAACGGAACTAACGATTGACAGATGAGCCAGTCCGGTTCATAGCCGTTTCTTAACCACTGACAGACTAAACAATCTCGCACGACCCGTTCCCATTGGATTGAGAACAGTTGAAGTCTGCCTCCGATGCTAGGAATCTGCACACAGCTGGCGGTCGATATTGCACGATAAGACGCTAAATCGCTTGGGTGAAGATTCTCGACTTCCTCCATTCCTGACATCACCGGAACTGATTCCGCCGGAAACGCGTCAGGACCGGCCTACACGGCCGCCTCACGCTTTCTTGGAATATGACGGCCCGGAGCCGCCGCCATGGCTATCCTTATGAAAACCGCCGTGACCCGAACTGCCACCCTTCCTGTCCTCCTCATACGGCCTCTTATTAGAGGACTTGTATGAGGACGAACAGCCAGGTCCCTGCGATCCGGATAGCCGATGGACATTACGGCCAGAAGGACGGAAGGGCGATCTCTGGCGCTGCCTCGGCTGCTCATGCTGATGCTGTTTGTAGGACTGCTGCAGCTGTGTCCTCTTAGTCGACTTCCACGACTTGCCGACTACTTCCTGCTCAGCGACCATTGACACAACCTTGGATAAGGCTTGGCGTGCCGAGCCGCTGAACAAGCCTGGACCAATGAAAGGTGCAGAAGATAATGCAGCCCTCATCTCAGGTCCTGGTTCTACACAGTCGAGAACCATTCTCCTTCGCTCCGCTAATGATCTGGCCAGGCAATCCTGGGACAAACGCATGGTGTCCCGGACAACTCCGGGAGCAGCCTCTGGCACTTTTCCACCTTCCGCCACGCAGGTCAGCATACCCTGCAGGACTGTACATCCGTGCGAGAGTGCAGCCATGGCTTCCCTCGCCGCATCCTCAATGAGCGTTAACTCATTAAAAGGATCCTTATTGGCCTGGGAAACTAAGGGATGAGAACGACCCTTCGATTTGCCAGCCAATGGCCTATTCAGCGCCTCTCGCTCCCCGACGGAAAGCCGTGGAACCCGGGCATACTGATGGTAGGCCAGCTCCGGAAAACAGACCCTAATCCTTATCCCCTTTGGGGCTTTGGGCAGTGCATAATCTGGCTGAACCAGACGATACGCCGCAACCTCCAACATGTCGGAAGTCTGCGTGTCCAAAGGGAGCGTCGGCATGGCCGAAGAGGCACTTGACAGAGCGCTAGGCGCTCGCTCTGACATCCGTTCCATTGCCGAATCGCGCTGAGATCCCTGATCCGATGCCAACCCGAGACGGTCGGACATCCAGCCAAGGACCTGCACCCATTCAGCTTCGGTGCAGAAAGCGGACTCGTCCATCAATGGACTACCGTTCTCATCTTCCTTCTCACCCTTGGATGAGTAGGTCACCGACGATCCATGCTGAGAGCTATGGCCCGCACTTCTTCCAACATGAAGCGCGTCCATAGCCCGACTACTAGCGGCACCAGTGTCCCACGAATCGCCGGACACGGATTCACCGCAGTCCATCGGCTCCAGCACGGGAGGCGGGACAACAGCCACTTTCAACTCGGTAGATGCTGGCACTCCAACAGGAGCTGCACCTAACGCCGCCGGGATGCCGCTAGGAACCGCAAAACATGGCTCCAATGACACCGCGGGTTGAGCGAAATCTGGGTGGAAAATGCCCGACGGAACGTCGACATCACCACCTGCTTGGCAAACCCGTACAAATCCCAAGGGAGATCCCTGGGATGTACCTGGTTGAGCCGTCAACGAAATATCTGGCATGCCGGAATCTTCCATTAGGAGATCTTCCTCCTCCGCCGTCGGCTCTTGAGCCAAGGTCGGAGAAGGGACAGGTGCTTGTCCATCCGCAGAACGAAAGGTTGCCCTGCACCAGCGTGCATCGTCGGGATCGTGGCTTGCAAGGACATTGCCTTGAACTGGGCCACCCATACGCCCAATGTTGAATCCATTCGCTCGTTCGGACGATCTTCCAGTCCTCTCACTGACGCCTGATCCAGCTTGGCCGCCTTGTCCCTCGCGATCCTCTCCAAGCACGCACGACGATTACGATCGAACTCTGCCACCAACTCCGACGACCACTTGGCGCACACATCACACGGACTTCCCCTTTGCACTTCACGCAAGCGACACAGTGATGACCATTAAACTTGCGCTTCATGAACCTGTTGCATTTGTGGCACAAAGTGTCCTGGTTCTTTGGCCTTCTGCGAACACAGAGAAGAATTAAAATGCTGCACATGACCTATGATGACGAGCAACACGCACAATTGACTTGATCGTAAAGTAGAATTACTTAGAAACATTAACTTTCTCTTAAATTAATGATAATCAAGCCTTTAGGCAGGAAATATTTGAAACTTTTTTGAGTGAAAATTAATAAACACAACTTGGAAATTAACTAACGTTAATACAGCCAAGAAATAAATGCCGATCGCTACAAACACCCTCGACAATGAAGCGAGAGCTAAAAATCGGCATAAAACAGAGTGCATAGACACGCCAAGCCAAAGCGAAACATTAATCATGGGCGCCGCCATCTTGGCTAAGGGTGCATCCATCTTGGAAGGCAAGAGAAATAACCAAGTACCCGGATAAGATTAAAAAGTTAACGGGTACCGGGTGACTCCAACAATGGCTACCATTTTAAAACAATGTGTTAATTTAAGGAAATTTCAAACAGTCATTTCGGCACGAATGTATAAATTCTAGATTGAAACAACCTGCCCCTGTGATGATTTTCCTTTTTCTTCCATCCTTCCAGCAATGAATTAAACAGAAAACCGCTAACTCCGTTAAAAATTGCAAATTTAGAGAGCTAAAAAACCCACGACTAGAATGGAGAGCAAAATAGACGAATCTGACTGTGATTGGGAATTGACTCGGTACCTGTGGCTATGGTAATTCCCGGACACAGTGTGGGCAGGACCAGGAGTGCAGAGTTTTAATTGTTTATTTTGAGTGAGACTAGATAATAGACTTTATCATAATAGTACATCTGGTAAGTATTATTCGAAGTAGAAAGCTATTGTTTCATGCAACATCCTCCTGGAAACATTTTTTTAAATATTCAACAGAATTTTTTCTACATCCTATAGAATTGGGTTTTTGTTGTTAGGTTGAAAGTGTTAAGAAAATTAAACATGCAAGATCTAACATTAAGTCTTCAAATGGAATGTGGCACTACTGTTTCCAAAAATGTTTAATTGTAACACCTATGATTTCTGAAGTATATTCAGATTTCTTACCAAAGCTTCGATCACTGCCATGACGTTTCTTGCCAAGAATACGATTTCTTATAACAGTCATGTCAGTTTCTGATTCGTCTTCTGTCTCAGAGCTGCTGGACTTGTTCTTTGCTCTCTGCATGAGGTTTCTGATCTCTGTGCTAATACTGTCCTGCACATCTAGACCAGACTCTTCATATGAACATGCTATTGGGTGGCTCTCTGCCTGCACTAACTGAAAAAAAAGATTAACGAAACTATAAATTATTACTTTATTTTCCAGTTACATGTCAAGCTACTCCATGTAAACTCACAATTGCTTGACTACCAAGAACAACCAGAGATTACAGACCCTTGCTCTCCCATTTTTGTCATATTGTAAAAGGTTTTTAATTTTCCAGATTTTTTGGATTTCCAGACTTTCGCGGAATTTTTGGGTCATGGCGAGAGTTGTGGAATCATAGTGTATGATCACGCCGTTTTTTGTGTTAAGATTTGAGACAAATCGGACCAGTAGTTTCTAAGATATCAATAAATCCAGAATTTGATCAGATTCAGCTGATTGCACACGCACGCATACAATTCTTTTTGGAACTGTGTTCACAGATCAATTGCAAATATCGGAAAGGCAACCTTCCTCGTGTTAAGCTATGAGGCAATTTGGCTCAATAGTTTCAGAAAAACATCCACAAACAAACCAACAGAGATAAATTCAATATCACATCTCCTCTAGACTATCCATCCTTCATTCTATTTGCCAGTAGCTAAGAATTATTCTCATTAATGCTTTCATGGCCAAGCCAGCTAAAACTGGCCATTGCTATGGTCTTGGGGTATGTCCATTTTCAGGCCAAGAGAAGAATATTTTTGAAAATGTATTACTGTAATTCCTTGCTCAATAACTGAGCCAATCATTCCAGTGGCCAATTTTCAAAAGCATCTCTCAAAAGGATATTCACTAAACAAAATGTATTTTTCTTAAACGAATTTAACCATTAAATGACAAAATGGTGACTGGTAGAGCCACACAAATGAGGTGGGAGTGAGAGGAAGGGGAAGAAATGAAGGCCTCCTATCCGAACTGAAAATCACCACCACCAGTAGCAGCAGCAGCAGCAGCACCACCACCACCACCACCACCACCACCACCACCATAATGATCAATCTTGTCTCTCAGACTTTACAAAAATCTATAAAATCTTATACATTCTAAGTACTTATCATTATACAGATACAGTTTAACAGCTATTGATTATTTTTAAAACAATTGAAATGCAAGTTATAACATCTTTAGCACATCAATGATCAACTCGCATAACACGGTTTCTACAGTAGTATTGAAACATGCCCATTAGCAGGCTAAAATAATATTTTATAAAAATCTACCACTAGAATGACTGGCTCAGTAACCGAGCCAGTCATTCTAGTTGTAACTTTTCTAAAAATAATCATCACTTACATTCCAAATCGACAATGTCACTCAGGTGGTTTCTATTAGTTCATTAAGACTTCTACAATTAGAGAATAAAACTACAACACAATTCATCCAAATTACTTTTTTAATGCTCAGAAAGTTTTATATTTATCTCTGAGAAGTGCATGATCTCATGGTTCAGAAAGAAGTAGTTGAATTAGAGCTTACCCTGCACAGCACTTCCCATGGCCTGTACACATTCTCTTTAACCATCATAGGTTCAATCAAAGGCTCCCAAACGTGCACCTTTTCATTGAAGTAACACATCTCTAAATGGAACTCACATTTCAGGTGGAGCTGTAAGAAATGAAAAAAGAAATCTGACCTTTTCATATAACTCTAAGTATAACACTGTACTACTTCATCAAAATGCTGATGAATAAGGCAGGATATAAATAATGCGTGAAATTTATAATTTATGAGAGTTGAAAATGTCCAGTTTTGGTAAACAAGTTTCATCAACAAGGATTATAGTTTTATCAGTCCTTATTAATTTACAGTAAGTTACTCAACCCTTTAACCCTCGAATTTGCTAAAAAACAATTTAAATTTTCTCATAGAAAATGTCCATTTGCAGACCAAGAGAAGACTTTTTGAAAATGTGCCACTGGAATGACTGGCTTGGTTATCGAGCCAGTCATTCCAGTGGTAAATTTTCAAAAATACTCTTCTCTTGGTCTGAAAATGTACATTTCTCAAGACCACTGCAGAAGCAGTTTTTGGCTGATATGAGTGTTAACGGGTTAAGGATAGGGTGATTATATATCACATGCCAAACCCTTACGGTTATCTGATGACTGGTTTACAGTGGATTAAGCGAGCTAGAGTACCTGTCTGTTTCAATTATGCATTACCTGAGCAACTCCTTAATTATAGTAGTGCTAATGTTGATGGTTTATGTGAGCTAGTGTGGTGGGCCAATGGAGGAATCTTGTTTATCGATCAATCATGACGTTCTAATCAACACCACATGTAGGCTGACCTCATAATCAATTACGTCATGAATGACATGATTTAGTCAATCATAAACACATAATAGTCTGTCAAGTTGTACGAAATGTATATCTTTACTAGTTTTAAAAACATTTGATAAATATTTTGAAATGAATTTGACTGGGTGATATTACTGCCCTAGAGAGAAATAGCACCCTGTCAAATTAGTTTCAAAATATTCAACAGCTTACCTGACTATTTATTTTTAATTACTTCTAGAACGACTGGCAAGATAAGCGAACGGCTCATTCCAGTGATGCATTTACATAAATAGTCTTCCCTTGACCTACTAATGGACATTTACTTAAAGGGATAAACTCATTTACTTTACTTAACAACCTTTGTGGACACAAAATAGGGATTAGTTAAGATGTACAGTAACTGTCATAAAGAACGATCAACTTGTGGTCCCTAAACTAGGTGGCCATAATAGACAGGTTTGCCTATAAATGATTCATGCATACTGTACCTGTTTTGACCAATCATTGACCTCCGCCTCCAGTGATGTCTGTACACATACGATTGGCTGATGGTTGTCTTTGGTCAAGACATCAAAGTACACGTTCACCTGCGGAATGTTCACTTTAAGCACCTCAGAGGGTAGGTGTGTTGGGATCACAGAGATGGGTTTTCTACCTGAATCAGCTGTAATAAGCAAATAGAGTTAAACTCTGTATTAAACAACCACTCTAACGAGCACAAGCAATGGACCTTTCCATTTTTAGCTATGCCCCGCCTATCACTAGCTAAGCTCCACTCACACCTCGCCGTGTTTGGATTGATCGATCCCTGAATGCCATAGCTATCAATTTCCTGAAAACTATACAGGGAAGCTGTTCAATATTTTGTAACTAATTTGACTGGGTGCTGTTTCTGCCTATGGCAGCAACAGCGCCCAGTCAAATTAGTTTCAAAATATTCAACAGAATATTTATTAAATAGTAAAAGCAAACAATTTGTACAACCGCGCATAGACCGTCTTCAAATATGCGTTCGTGACGTACTTATCGATGTCATTCATGACGTCATCCATTATGATGTCATTCTACACACCGTGTAGATGATTATGACGTCATATGATGGGTACATACTCTGGAAAGGTGAATTAATCACCATAAATAGGTGGTCTCTTAAATGAGTCAGCCATTCAAGTGATAAATTTGAAAAAATTGCCTTCATTTGGTCTGCAAATGAACATTTTCTATGAAAAGTTTAATTTTCCAGATCAAATATGACCATTAACTCTTTGAACCCTGCATATATATATATATATATATATATATATATATATATATATATATATATATATATATATATATATATATATATATTTTTTTTTTTTCCCCCGCCACACTCATCCTGAGTTTATACTTAAAGCATTGCTAAGATTTTAGTTTTTAACATTATACTTAGCCCATATACAGGAGGCCGTTATTCCAGCCTCAGTGAGAAAGTATATATACTCGAAAGGCCGGAAAAACAGCCTTTTAGGTATATGTACTGTCCCATGGAGGCCTGTATTCTGGTTTTTAGGGTCCAGAGGGTTAACCCTTTAACCCTCATACCAGCCAAAAATGGCTTCTGCAGTTGTCTTGAGAAATGTCCATTTGCAGACCAAGAGAAGATAATCTTTGAAAAGTTACTACTGGAAGGACTGGTTCGATAATCGAGCCAGTCATTCCAGTGGTAAATTTTCAAAAATACTCTTCTCTAGGTCTGCAAATTGACATTTTCTAGGAGAAAATTGAAATTTTTCAAAACAAATTTGAGGGTTGAGAGGTTAAAGAGTAACTACAAGTGACTTGCTATGGGATATGCCTTTTGGAGTCCAAAAATGTTGGTTCATTAAGGATGACCATCCGTCCTAAAGAACCACCATCTATAAACTAGTTATGTGGTCACTGGAAGAGGTTTAATTCTTTACGCATATTAGAATGCTGCTCTGTTAGATGTTGCAAAATCTCTTATTTATAAAGCACTAGTTTTGACTATTAGGGAGACACCTGGTAAATACATGATAATTAAATATTACACTGGCTTGTTCACTTTAAACATTCAAACCTGAAAGGCCAAACACAATTGATCCTCCATGGTTTAATACTTATACTGCTGAAAACTTTGAAACTAGTTTGCCTGGTAGCTGTTGTTGTATATGGTAGTAACAGGTTCCCGTTAAATTAATTTCAAAATATTCAACAGCTTACCTGCAGTTACCTTGAAATTGATATTCAAAGGTCCAAAGTGCTAAGAATGGTGCAGATGAAAGATGTTGCTATCCTAGACAGCAACATCTTTTATCTAAATCATCCTTAAGATCAACACCAGTTACCATGTTAACACCTAGCGAATACCAAAAATAGAGTTTAAAGGTAAATGTTCAAAGGTCAAAGGGTTAAATATGGCACTACAGATTAAAGTTATCCATCTACCTTTATCATGAAGCCATTTGTCAGCAGTGACATGGCTTACACCCCACAAATTCTTGTACAATCGCCCCTCAACACTACAGCCATCTGGTGAACTTCTCTGGAAGAATAACAAGACGGAAGCGTGAGAACCATATAGCACCAAGTAAACTACATAATATAATCACAGAATCCACATGCATGCGCGCACCTTGCCATGCCAATCATTTTAGAAACACATTTGATAGATATATTAGTAATATTTTAGTAATTATGACCATAACAAATTTATCCAAACATATTAGACCGCTTCGCAGATTCAGGATCAACTGACTGTGAATATTTTAACGGTTCAGCCAGCCAAAAACAACGTATGCAGTGGTCTTGAGGAATGATCATTTGCAGGCCAGAAGAGGCCTTTTTGAAAATTTAACACTTAAATGACTGGATACTTTTTTTTAAGTCTTGACCATTAACCCTTTAATGACTAAATTTGCTCAAAGAATTCAAATATTTACTTATTGAATGTCGATTTGCAGGCCAAGAGAAGACTATTTTTGAAAATTTTACCAGTGGATTAACTTGCTCGGTTATTGAGCCAGTCATTCCAGTGGTTAATTTTCAAAAATAGTCTTCTCTTTGCCCGCAAATAAACATTCCTTAAGACCCCTACAGAGGCTGGTCTTGGCCGGCTTCATTTCGAAAGCAGAGTTAAATTTGCATTATATTACTCCAAGTAGAATATTCATTAATACAATCTGCTTGAATGAACACACATCACTATCTATGTTCAGGATGCAGTGATGGAAGCAAAATCACAATCCCCCCTGTTTTTTCATCACAACGGAATAATAAATATTTAAACGGCTCATAATAGATATCCTCATCTCAGAGATATCAAGTATAAAGCACGGATCCATTTCTCGCTATGCCCGCCCATTTCTAGCTAAGCTCCAACACAAACACCCACATTGTACATGTGTTGGAATTGATTTGAAACTTTGAAACATGAATTCCCAGAATCTAAATTTCAAGGTATGTATACAGGTAAGCGTTCCAATATTTTGAAACTAATTTGGCTGGGAGCTGCTGCTGCCATAGGCAACAACAGGCTCCCAGGGAAATGAATTTCAAAATATCCAATAGAATGTTTATTAAATTGTAAATTCATCAAAGACATACAATTCACATTTCATCAGATAATGGGTTTTCGAGGGTGTAAGCACATTTTCGGCGATTTAATATAAGAGTAGGAATATTATCAACAAATGCTGTCAATTTCGCAACCAGCAACCATTCTCTGAAATAAAACATGCATTAAAATAAAAATAAACACTAAGATAAACTTACTGTTTATAAATATCCACTACCTGGTCTACAGATGAAATCTGAGTATTGCGTCATGTGTTTTCGAGGGTGAAGTACTTTCGTAATTTCAACTCTAGCGAGGCAGTGAATTGGTGTCAATGTTTATGATTTGAGCAAAGGAGAGTCTGTCACTAA
This sequence comes from Chaetoderma sp. LZ-2023a, assembly GCA_034401795.1. Taxonomy (NCBI): domain Eukaryota; kingdom Metazoa; phylum Mollusca; class Caudofoveata; order Chaetodermatida; family Chaetodermatidae; genus Chaetoderma; species Chaetoderma sp. LZ-2023a. The sequence goes on from CM067374.1 coordinate 80,252,394, forward strand.
CAGTAATGCCATAAACCAGTCTGATACAAACACAGAACATAATTTATAGTTGTAAATCCAGATCAGGTTAAATTCCGCTTTTTGTAATAACCGGGTAACAGGAAATTTCAGCCAAAGTTTAAAAAAAATTAAAATCTTTAAGTTTCAGTTTTGAAAATTAGTCAATCTGGTATTGAAAATGAACATACGTGTTTTGTCTACCGGAAAGTAAAAAAAAATAGTGGAAATTTATATTGTATACGGTAAGTAGGGCCTGTTTGAATCTGCATTGCGGGCAGAGCAAAATCGATCTAGATCTGAAAACCACATACGCACCCCTTGTCAGTTTCACGCATTGGCAGAAATACATTATTGCTATTGCAACATATCTGCACAGCTACTCAGGAAAGCAACTGGCAGATGTCGTCTGACGCGAAAACTGGGTTGGTTTACATCATTTCCTTGAGATTTATCGAAATTTTTATCATGGGTAAAACAAGTAATAGCGGAAATACATGTTTTTCACTACACTGTCATCAAAATCTATAAAATAATCACTTGCTCTACGCATATCCTTTTAAAATTTGCATGTGCGATGTAAAACTACCATATCTATGTAGACACATGATTTGTTGACGTCACCGAAGCGACGCTCATGTGAGAACATCAAAAGTACGTACCCTCGAAATCACATGACCCTCAAAAACACCTTACTGGACGATACTCTACGACTTTCATGAAAAACATACATAATTTTGATTGTTAAGTCAGCTGACATGTGACCTATTTGAGTCAGATACTTGAGCAACAGATCAAATCCCTGGCCTCCATTGAGGCAGTGGCTACGCATGCACACACGCACTTAACAGTTTTATTCTAAAATGACAGCATCCTTATTATATGGGGTGTTCACTTGCTTACCCCTTGTTCAGTATCCCATTCAGGCAGCATAGCCTTCAAAGTGAAGAACATCTTGATAATCGCTGCACTGAGGTGAGCATCAAACTGAGGTAGATTAGCTATCATTTCCAGCTTGCCCTTATCAGGCAGAAACACTCGACTGAAGTCCATACTACATGGCAATATTACCTGTGAAATAATACATGGATAAATAACAATGACTGGGGGTGACTGCTCAGTTAAGTTAGTTTCAAAATATTCAACAGGATGTTTATTTTGTATGCGTTAGTAAGATTGTTTGATTCTCAAGGTAGACATATGAACACATGCATGCACACCTGCATGCTCGCACAGGCATTATACTCTCAGACCAGCTTGATAACTACATCATGGAGATGTGCCCAGGTACATGCACACAGGATTGTATTCATGCACACGCACGTGGAGGAGGGGGGGGGGGCCCATAAAACAAGCAGGTCTATACTGTCTTGATGATGCCTTGCGGCTCCATACAGTGAAGTTGGTGGATCCAACATTGTTCTTTTAATCTTAGCCATGTGGCCGAATTTGTGTCTCTAGGATCTGGAGAGATAGAATGTGTATAATGTGGTAGAGGATATACTTCATGGCTTGTCCAAGTTGGTTATGTATTACTGGTGTGCTGTAGCTGGTATGCCAGTGGAAATATGTGATGCTTTTGATTCTTTGACAAGGATACTGAAGTTTCTCCAACATTCTGTTTCTAACAGGTTTTGCATCAGATAAGATATATCACATTGCATTTTCTGCAGTTGCCAATTATTTTTCTTCTGTATGGTGGCTTTTAAAGAATGTTGTTTTGCTTGTATCATAATCAGGGCAGATGTTGCAGTTAGCTGTAGTGCAGGTTTTGAAAGGGTTTCTATAGCGAGGGTGTGGTTGTCCCTTTCTATGGTTTCTGTGGTATCAGAAAGGGGGCTTTGTGGGAATGCCAGGAGGTGTCTAGCATTGAATTGTAGGATTGGTCTAGCATTGAATTTTAGGATTGGTCTAGCATTAAATTGTAGGATTGGTCATTATTTGGTGACGAGGTACTTTGTGAACAAACTCGTTTGGGGTACTCACTGATGAAGGTTCCGTTTCTTGTGTCGTTAGGCGAATACCTTCTCCTGGATAGAGGATGTTTTACTGTTCTTTATTTATAGCCCTCTAGTATGATACATACAGAATTCGCTGGGGGGAATCCTCTGGCCAGGAAAAAGCTGATCAGATCTTGGCCAGGTTTCTGGAAGTCTGTTGTAGAGGTGCATATCACGAACTGACTACAGGGGTAGTGTTTTTGCAAGATGGTGGGTGCGCAGAGGTGTATTCCAAATATTCAGCGTTACCCCACCCCAACCCACTCCACCCCCAACCCCCACTCCGTCTTGGTGAACACTCTCAAGTGCACTTTCTGGCCTGGTACCAGAATGGCTCTAGTATCCAGGAAGCTGGTGTTGTCCCTGGAATATTTGTAAGTGAATTTAATTGTGGTGTGGCAGCTATTCATGTAAGATAGGAAATTGGTGAGTGAATCTTCAATATGTTCCCAGATCATGAAGATACTCATCTATGTCACTGAGATCAAACAAAGCATGCATGCGTGAGAACGGCGAAACGGTATACTTACCTTAGTAGTAGTTTGATCAGGTCTAGCATAGACACACGTAACCAGTTGTAGATGGCTGAGTTTTGCTGACATGTGTTCTGCATGGGGTTGTACACCATATTCAAAATCAAAGTCTGCCTAGAATTTAAACACACTTAACATTATCAGTACATCAGGAACGAGCATGAGGAAATATCTTGAGTAATAAATTTCAGAGAAATGTGCTTTGAACAATTTGATATGTTGAGCTAAAAAAGAAGATAAACAGATATTTCCGAAATCTATGTCGCACACATGCACGCACACACGCATGCATGCCCGCAGGCACACACACACCCTCACCATCCCACCGACCCTCTTGCACAGAAAAACAATTTCAATAATTGTGACCATGACCCTTCAGAAGAGTATACATTATCATCAGGAAATGCAATACAGTTTTGGTAATTGGTAGATTCTTTCAGTAGACCGTGAACTGTTGTTCGGAAAACGTATCAGAAATTTTGTAATTGGGTCACTATGACCTTGACCTTTAGACAACAAAATCAATGTGGATCTTCGTATCTCGGTGGGTTACCTTCTACTAGTCTTGTTAAAACACCTTCAGTAGAACTTGAGTTATCATCTATCATCAACACAATGCCCCTAATTGTGGCATAAGGGATCATAGTGAACTTTACCATTGACAAGACAATCAAAACCAAATCCCATATAAATCCCTTATACACATATGTATAGGACAACTGCTTACCCTGAACACCAAAACCTGGCTTTCCTTCAACTCTGGCTGAATAAAGAGCACAATTTCTGGTTCCTTAACCTTGCCATATATGGTCATGGCTCCGTCTTTGGTTCCATCATTAGCATCAGATGGACTTGTGTCCGGCACCTTAGTCTTATGAGGCTGATAGATAGTACCACGAACAAAATCGAGCAATAGCAGGATGTATGGGATATGCAAATTCAGACGGAAGCGCTCAATTTTGAAATCAACTGAAACAAAAATATAGATATATTAATCTACAAATCTTCTCCCCGTTTAAACTGTAAATTTATCAACGACATACAATTCATACACTGATCTTTCAATCTTTCAATTTTCATGACAGTGTAGTCATTTTGATTGTGACGTCAGCGAGCACGTGCATGCTCATGATGTCAGATACTTGAGTGACAGAGTGGATCCCTCCAATGCTCAAGTCATTAATTATTTGATGGTTTATTCACATAAACAGAACACTAAAGTAGCATTACACTCATTTGATAGGAGGGATATAGACCCTTGAACACTCAAATTTACCAAGAACATTTCAGTTTTCTGGGGGAAAATTCCCATTTGCAAGATCTAGAGACTATCTTTTTAAATTTAACACAGGAATGACTGGCACAGTTACTGAGCCAGTCATTCCAGTGGTATATTTTCAAAATAGCCTTCTCTTAGTCTGTAAATAGACATTTTTCAAGCGCCCTGCAGAAGACGTCTTAGGACGGTTTGAGTTTTAAATGGTTAAATGAGTTGAAACAGTATTTACCTGATAGGTAGATACTTACTGGTTTGAATACCATCGTTTGTGACCTTGTAAGCTAGATCAATGATGGGAGGTTTCCGGCTCTCACCATACTCAGAGCCACTCATATGCTGAAAGATTCTGCATAATAAACATGAACACTAGCAATTAGTGCAAATATTACATAGCTAGGCCAGCAACATTCTTCAACAAAAAATCTAACTAAAATGTTGAGATGCATACAATATTATTTTCTGGCATTCAGTTGCTTAAAAATTCACTCCATGAGCCAATTCGCTTGTCAGCAGCCGAGCATAACAAATATTATCAATTGCTAAAGTCATTACCTCCTAGTAGTTACCTACCTACATACATACCTTGTCCTAACACAGGCTACCCGACCCTACCATAGCTACCTATAAACATGTTATTAGCTTGTGATTTAACACTATAATTCTCAAATTTGGTCAGGAAAATTTATATTTTCTCATAGAAAATGTCCATTTGCAGGTCAGAAGAAGACTATATATATTATTTAATTTACCACTGGAATGACTGGCTGTTACTAAGGCCAGTCATACTAAGTAAAACTAAAAATACAGTCTTGTTTTATTCTGCAAATGAACATTCCTCAAGACAACTGCTAGAACCGTTCTGGGCCAACTTCAATGTTAACCCTTTAACATTCATCTCAGCCAAAAATGGCTTCTACAGTGGTCGTGAGAAATGCCCATTTGCAGACCAAGAGACGAATACTTTTGAAATTTTACGACTGGAATGACTGGCTCGATAACCGAGCCAGTCATTCCAGTGGCAAATTTTCAAAAATAGTCTTCTCTTGGTCTGCAAATGGGCATTTTATTTTCTATGAGAAAATTGAAATTTTCTTGAACAAATGCGAGGGTTAAAGGGTTAATTGAGTAACTCAGAGAATGAAAACAGCAGCTCATATTAGCTACTTGTCTACTATAAAATCTAATGAACTAATAAATAACTAGAACAAGAGATGAATTACTTTTTCATGACAACATTACTGTTAGGCCTGACGTCATCAATATTGATCGCCTGCAGTGTAATATGAGCATCCTTCGCACCATCCACATACTGAGCAGCTCTGAAGTCAACCTCTGTCATCTCTAACTTAGAGATACTCGTCATACGTGATGTCTCATCGTCTTCATCCATCTAATGAGAAAAACCGGGGAACAGGGGTAATTAACTCACACTAATCATTAGACCACATATCATTGATGAAGCTGTAACAGAAAGATCTATTTCTAGCTATGCCCCGCCCCATTTCTAACTATGCCCCGCCCCATTTCTAACTATGCTCCTCCCACTTTGTATGCATGTTGGAATCGATTTGAAACCTTGAAATCCGAATTCCCAGAATCTAAATTTCAAGGTAAATTTACAGGTAAGCTGTTGAATAGTTTAAAACTAATTTGACTCAATAGAATGTTTATTAAATTGTAAATTCACAACAGACGTATACAATTCCTACACTTTCGTGATAGGCTTTTCCATGTTCGTGACAGAGTTACATCAGTTTGATTCAGATATATGAGTGACGGATCGGATGCTTCATTGTAACATGATGTTGGATGATTAAAACTGAAGGTACATATTAATCCTATACTATACAGTTTCTGCAATGGTCATGAGAAATGCCAATTTTCAAGCCAAGACACAACTATTTTTTCTAATTTTACCATTGGAATAGCTGGTACTATAATTGAGCCAGTCATCCCAGTGATAAATCTTCAAAAATAGTTTTCTCTTGATCTGCAAATGGACATTCACAAAGCAAAATCTAAGATTTTATTGACCAATCCAGGCAATTAAAGGGTTAACCCTTTCACCGATTGAAAAAGTAGATGCTTTACGATATAAAAGTTATTCTGTTGAATATTTTGAAATTAATTTGACTGGAAAATCCATCCATCATTCCAGTCAAATTAATTTCAAAATATTCAACAGAATAGCTTTTATATTGTAAATAATCTACTTTTTCAATTGGTGAAAGGGTTAACCAGTTTCCTCTTAGATTTGTGAAGTCTCAGCAACACACTCGAAATAGAAATGTAAGCGATTAAAAGAAAGTAAAATTATGTAAACAGAGATAGGAGCCGAAATCTAATCCCCACCCCCGTGATGGGCTTCTTACCATGTCTATGATCAGCCTATCCAATGAGCTTAAGACATTCCATGAAGAAACGGTTAGAAAAAGGTACCAAAATCACCAAACACACATGCCAATATCTGCATGGACACTTGGATGGTCAAATTGATGACAACAAATATCTAATAAAGTACTACTTCACAAAGCATAGATAACTATATACTAACCAGGCCACCAAGTACATGTTCTTGCCACAAAACAAGAGTGAGTCCCTTCAGAGAAGCATTGACTTTTATACTGGATGCACTAGATTTAGTATTCGGTAGCGACTCTCCATGCTCCAACACAGGGGTGACAGAACTGCTTGTGGGCACATCTACTGACGATAGACCCAAATCAAATACGCCAGCTTTGAAATAAATAATATACACAAATCTATTATTACTATATTATTCAATGAATTATTTCCTTCATAGAGTACAAATCATGAGTGTTAGTTAGCCTGAAATAGATACTGATCCCACTTCCTCATATTCATCTTCAAAACCCCTCTTGTGTCAACAGAGCTGCAAAGCGCTCACAATGCGAAAAAATTGTCAAGATAAAATTGCATCTCTTCCTGTGTGAATGTCTATTTGCAAGCCAAGAAGAGAGGTGACCTCAAGAAAGCAGGACTCGGTACACTCAAGTCAAGAATGGACCTGAGCAAGCTAAGGATTTTGGCCGAGGACATGACACAGTGGTCAAAAGCGAAGGACTGATTGCAGCTGCATGATGTTTCTAATACTACAGCCGCAGAGTACAATAATCATACATACAAGACTATTTTTGTCAATTTACCTCTTGAATTCACAAAATAGCTTCCTGTTGTCCTGCAAATGAATATTTCTCAAGCCAGATGGAGAGGCCGTTTTTGGCTGCATTGACCAGCAAAGGGTTAATGATCAAGAAGATCTCAGGCATAATATGGTTACACCGACACCAGGGGCCATGTTTACGAAGAGGGCCTATGCCCTAGAAAAGGCATAACTAGGGCTTAAGCCCCCAAAGTGGTGTAAGTCAGTATTCACAAAAAGGATGTAGTTTACGCCCATCCATAAAATCGGGTGTAACTTATGCCCTCCAACCACAAGGCATTAGTTACAGCATTTTTGACATGGTCTCGAATCTTAGTTGAATATCGGATATTACAAATTTTATAAATTTAATTTGCATTTAGCTGACTTTTTGTAAATATTAAGTGGTATTTAATATGAAGCCATAGCAGCCATTTTCTTTTTAATATTTGAGCTGAACACTTTTCCTATTTCTGTATTTAAAGCACCCACAGTGTGCTGAATGTAAAGCTGAAACAATTTGGTAAATACGGTAGAGCGATACGTCATTGCCTGGCAACGAGCGCACGTGAACGGCCTGAATGACGCGCTGCGCTCAAGTCACGTTTTCCCAAAAAGGCTTCAGAATGCTAAGGAAAAGTTGTAAGAATATAAAAATTACATGTTTTCGCAGCTATTAGTTTTTGTAATGACAAGTATGTTAGGCCTACTAATGAATGGTTATATGCTAGGTTATTCAGACTCAATAGAACGTCTGAATGAATATTATTTATTTATTTATTTACTTGTTAGTATTAAGCGTACACCCTAAAGTTTGAGTCAATGATAGCTAGCCTGTTCAGTAGTCCATGACTGTGAAGGTCCCACATTTTGACAGCCATTGACGCGTACAGTACTACGTCAATAAGTGGCCTATGTGTAGGGTTGGGCGATATTGCTCAAGGCATGACGATATCGGTATCTCATTAAAATACCGCAGTATCACGATATATCATCATTTGGGTGGGGTGTGGAGTTAGGTGTAAACATAGAATAACATGTATTTCAAATTGGTGGTGTCTACAAGTTATTTTCATTAAATTTGTTGCATTGAAACCGTAAATTGAGATCACCATGATTGCCATTTCCGCATATTTAATATACGAAATTCCACACTTTGACACCATTCAATATACAGTTTAAAGCAACGAATGTAATGCAACTAACCGTATTCATCACAAATAAGAAAAATAAAGGCTTTTCTTCTATTCTTGTGTTGTATTTTGTGTTATCTTTACCTCACGACAACTGTCAAAAGATTGAGCAAGGAATACGCATTAACTTCATTGCGCGGAAAGGAATTCCGCAGAGCGAAATCTGATTGGCCGCCGTATCATACTTGAGCCAATCAAAATTCACACTGCAGAATTCCGACAGCTGTTATCACGCCCGTCGCTAGCATAGACGATGCAAATTAATAAAATAACACTGCATGAGTTTGAACGAGAACCAGCGTGAAGACTGGAAACAATTATAGCAGATTTTATTTGGTCTGTAATATTAAATACTAATTTGCCCCATTGTAGACCTATTCAAATTCGCTCACTACTTTGCGGTCCTATAGATTGATCTCAAGGCGTTGCCGGGATGTGTGAAATTAACCCAGTTAACACTGCAGCCAAAACAGATCGAAGACTGGAAATAATTAGGCCTAAATTATTTATTTTAAGGCTGTTTCTCACTTAGAATAAATCTGTAATGTTATATGTGGAATGAATTTTGATCTGATTCGTTTAAAAATGCTAAATATATTGTATAAAGTTACATAAAAATGTATAACGGTAAAGCAAGAGATTAACTTCCCCCTAACCCACCGTTCAAAGCTGTGGTATTGATAAGGGATTAAGTGTGTGTGGTTTTCTATCGACCTAAAATGTTTTAAAGTTTAAATCTTTCACGGTCAGAAGAATGTTTAACCATGCAGCTCAATGACTAATGGATAAATAGCTTGACCTGTAGTAATGACATCATCAGAATGGAATGTGGGTAGTGCAAATGGTATTCCCCACTGACTAACACTCAGAATGAGGCAAGAAAAAACATGGCGGCGTCTATTTATGTAATTATGAAAAGTGAACAACAGAGGATTATTTTGTACTTTAAATCATTTTTATTAGCGCAAACAAACCATGAATTAAATGAACACAGATTATTTTGGAGTTTATTAAGTTTTTATTACCTTAGACAGACTGGATTATTACTTAAAGACTATTACTGGACCGAATAGAGGTAAGAGTATGACATTTCTAACTTAGTTATTTATATTATGCTCACAGCTAAAAGTGCAATATCGTCCTGTCGGTATTGACGATATTTACGATTTTTCAAAATTATGACGATTTCGGTATCGGTATATCGCGATATTGACGATATCGAAAAATCGCCCAACCCTACCTATGTGACCAACAAATTCTGGCCTACATGCATTATAGTGGCGCATTTATTTACGTCCCTCTTTGTGAATACGGCGTAAGTCTATGGCTTAAGTTACACCCCTTTGTGAATACGGCCCCAGAGTGGTTAGTGGACCTTTCCAGTTTTAGCTATGCCCCGCCCATCTTTATCTAAGCTCGACCCACACCTCATCCGTGTTGGATTCGATCGATCCCCGAACTCCCTGAACATCAATTTCCAGAAAACTATACAGGTAAGCTGTTAAATATTTTGAAACTAATTTGACTGGGCACTGTGGCAGCAACAGCGTCCAGTCAAATTAGTCTCAAATTATTCAACAAAAAGTATTAAATGGTAAAGACATACAAATCGTACAACGTCTCGGACTATTAAGTGCTAAAGACGGACTATTTCGAATCATTCATGATGTCATGATTATGACATCATCCTACACATTATGTAGTTGCTTATGTCGTCATATAATTGATGGATAAACTTGGAAAGGTCCATTATCCTGACAATATAATGTAAACTAGATGATATAAATCAAATAATCCCCCCGCAACGGCAGCCATATTCGTGGGATGACATAATCCCACTAGTTATCAAACGAAAAATCCAAAACTTACACGGATGGACAGAAATTCAGACAAATGTATAGACGGACAGGCAGACTGACCCACAAAATAATGTACATCTCCCTAGTACCATAGCCAACGTTCCCATGAAGTTTCGTCACAATACTCCAAGCAAAAATAAAGTTATTGAACGAATACCCAAAATTTGCATGGATGGACAGACACAAATTCAGAGACAACGGTATGGATGGACGGAGGGATGGGCTGACTGACCCACAAAATAATGTACATTTCCCTAGAAGCATAGCCAATGTTCCCATGAAGTTTCGTCACTATACACCGAGAAAAAATAAAATTATTGAATGAAAGCTCAAAATGTGCATGGACAGACGGACACAAATTCAGAGACAAGGGATGGATGAACGTAGGGATGGGCTGACTGACCCACAAAATAATTTACATGTCCCAAGTACCATAGCCAATGTTCCCATGAAGTTTCCTCACAATACTCCAAGCAAAGATAAAGTTATTAAATGAAAACCTAAAATTTGCACAGATGGACGGCCACAAATTCAGAAACAAAGGGATGGATGGACGGAGGGATGGGCTGACTGACCCACAAAATAATGTACATTTCCCTAGTACCATAGCCAATGTTCGCATGAAGTTTCCTCACAATACTCCAAGCAAAGATAAAGTTATTGTACAAAAAAACAAAATTTGGACGGACGGATACAAATTCAGAGACAAAGGGATGGATGGACAGAGGGATGGGTTGACTGCCCCTCAAACTAAGGTGCACTTCCCTACTACCATAGCCAACCTTCTGATGAAGTTTAGTCACAATACTCCACGCAAAGATAAAGTTATTGAACGAAAACCCAAAATTTGCACGGATGGATGGACGGACACACATTCAGAGACAAAGGGATGGATGGACGGAGGGACAGGCTGACTGACCCTCAAACTAAGGTGCATTTGCCTACTACCATAGCCAACCTTCCCATGAAGTGTTGTCACAATATTCCAAGCAAAAGTAGTTATCGAAAGAGAGCCTGTGTGTGTGTGACGGATGCACGCACGGACGGATGGACGGATGCACGCATGGACGGACAGATGGAAGCGAAAACATAATCACCCCCCACTTTAGCAAGTGGGGGGGGGGGGGGATAAAAATGTATTCTGAACCAGTGACTAATTTTATAAGCTGTCCAGTGCAGTACAGATCAGTACAAAATGTCGGGGATCTGTGAATTTTGTACTGATCCGTATGGATCACCATTACAAGCATGAATTTCTAGCCATGACAATTAACATATTTTTTAATTATTAACCGCATGTTATGCTTCCAACACTGTACTTTGACAAAACTCATACAACTGATGTTGTTTAATTGTTACATCAGTAGGATAATGAAAACAGGCTTGATTGGCAGATAGGATGCATGGACACCACATTGGTTTACCGGGTGATGGTGAAGGTGCACCTTCCTGAAGATTCTCATCCATTACACCCCACAATATCTGCACATCTTTCTTCATCAAGTTTACCTGTGAACATGAACACCTGTAATTACCTTCACAGAAATGACTGAATATTTGGATATATATATATATATATATATATATATATATATATATATATATATATATATGTATACATCTATACTAGCATGGTGCTCAAAATTCATCTAGATATCTATAGCATGACAACAACTAATGGAGTAGGAATTACATACACTCCATGTGCACACATACAGCATTCAACATTAAATTTGGAGTTGACTTTTGACCTGCAGCACATATCATTGTAAGTGGGAAAAGCACAGTAATATTTCTAGATTAACTGAAAAGATATAAAGCACATCAGGTATAAAAAAAAAAGAGCTTGTAATCATAAACACACACATCATTTTGGTGCTCTGAAATATCAATTTTAAAATTGGCTATCAGGCACCAGCTCCCATTCGAGTTAATTTCAAAATATCCAACAGAATATTCCTTGCATCATAAGAATTTTGTCGTTTCTGGTCTACGATGTCTGTAAGGATTCAAAGGTTAATAAAGATTTAACCCTTTCACTGATAAATCCCTGAAAAAGTAATTTTCCTCCGATTCATAGCGTATTCTTTTGAATATTTTGAAGTTAATATCATTGGAAGCCGTTGCTGCCTAAGGCAGCAATGGCTTTCAGTCATATTAATTTCAAAATATTCAACAGCCTTTCTTTATTATTCTCTTGAAATTAAGATATAGGGAAGTCATCGATGAAAGTGTTAATGTCAAATGATTCCCCAGACACGTCGCCATTGTAACATAATGATCTCAGTATCAACATAATGTATCCACTCTGTCTATGTAGCTGTAGAGCTGAGTTTCATTCTATAGAAACATACATGATGATCAAGAGACATGGGACAGAATGCATGTACAGCCAAACACCAAAATCTTAACACAAAGAACAAAGATATCTCACTTAGTGAACTCAAATTAAATATTCTGCCTTCTCTTGGTATGCGCAACTATTTACACAAGCTATGAAGTTATTGGAAGAGTGCATTTATGTCCCGCTTTATAGGTCAAAGCCGAGAAAAAAAATACCTTGACAAGATTTAGATGTCCAGTAACATCAATCTCAACATCAGCAACCAATGGCAACATGGCCTTTTTAACATCCAATGCTAAACTGATAGGCTCTAGAACAGCATGACAAATATGCAAAGTTTCATCTGCTTGTGAAAGACGACATCTGTTAGAATATAAGTAAATATGTTAGATTAGCGCCAATTGAAAGAATCTTTTAACGCTTTAACCCTTAAGTTTGTTAAAAAAAAAAATCTAAATTTCTCAAAGAAAACGTCCACTGGAATGAAAACGTCCACTGGAATGACTGGCTCGGTTATTGAGCCAGTCATTCCAATGGTAAATTTTCAAAAAATAGTCTTCTCTTGGCCTGTGGATGTACATTTCTCAAGACAAGTGCAGAAGCTGTTTTTGCCTGATATGAGTCTTAAAGGGTTAATGGCTAAATTTGGTCAGAAAAATCAAAATATTTGGTTATTGAATGCCAATTTGCCAAGAAAGTATTTAAAAAAATTTACCCCACTAGCTCGGTTATCAAGGCAGCCATTCCAATGGTAAATTTTTTCAATAGTCTTCCCTGGACCTGCAAATGGACCTTCCTCAAGCATTACAGAGGTCCATTTGGCCGGATTGGCCATGAAAGGGTTAACGCATAGACCATTGATATTTCATATTTCTAAATTTTATTCTGTTTCGATTGTCAATTGGTTATCAACTTTAAGTATCATTATTTCCAAAATGTACATTAGTAGTTCCTCTAAGTATATTTATGCCAAAACAAAAAAAAACTGAAAAAACCCAACTTTTTTATTTAATATATTTCAATTTAAATTCACGTAAATTGGATCCCAAGTTTGCTGAAAATTTAACCTTTGGAATATTTGAAAATAATTTGATAGTCTGATTCAACAATGGCTTTCAATCAATCTGTTTGCAAAATTATCAACAGGAATATAACCATAGTCTCATATAAATCTGTAACAGTAATTGAATTGAAACTTTAATACCTGAATTCCCAGTATCTAAATTTCAAGGTAATTATAGAGGCACGCTGTTAAAACTTTTGAAGCTAATTTGACAGGGGTCCATTGCTGCTTTAGGCAGCAAAAGATCCCAGTCAAATTAATTTCAAAATATTGAACACAATGTTTATTTTTGTAAATGCAGCAGACATACAATTTCTACTTGTGTGACAGAATTTTCGATCATTCAGGTGGAGTTACATCATTTTTGTTTGTGACATCGGCTAACATGTGATGTACCGGTATTTGATTAGGTCATCAAATATTGGACCGACAGATCAAATTCCTCTATTAAATAGATAAACACAAAATACCTGTTTATTTGTACAGAATCTAATCTGATAAAGAAATGATTCCATTCCTGCGACGCATCAATATTACTCATCACAGTGTGTTCAAAGATATTTGACACATTTAAATCTCCGAGTTTCAGCCTGAATGCGTCCATGCATTGTGAGTTTTGGGGAATCAGCACTGTTGGCGCCCGGATATCGACACTCACTTGCATGTGTAGATTCTCATTCTCAATAGCACCAATCTGCAGGAAACATTAGTTTAGTGATCGGTGATTTAGAAATAAACACAAATTCTTAACCTCGCGGCTTAGAACCACAAAAATAATCTGAAAATATGAAGTCTCTATAATGGAAACTAACTAGAATGACAGAAATCTATTGTAATATTCATATAGATGGAGCTTTAAGGCAATACATGAAGTTTGGTGGCCATCTTGGATTTTTAAATGCATTCATAGTTATAATTTTTGTAAAATATACAAAGTTAGAAAGTAAAGGAATGGCGTTATCTACCACTCAGAATGTACGAAATGGCTTCTCAGAACATCTATTTTTCTAATTTTCCCGGGGGACTACCATCAGACCACCAACAATGCCAAGATGCACGACCATTTCCAGCCCACCCACATCTCAAAGCACAGTCCGCCCATGACACAACCATAGAATAATGCTTCTCAGATTCTTTGAACAGGTGAGCTAAAATGTCTAAAATGTACCTGTTTTTGTACAGTGTCAATAGCAGCATCCATTGCTGTCTCTGTTGTCTCTCGACTGATAAATGGCTCCACAAACCTCTGAAAACAAACATCAGTAGATATACACATCTACAATTAGGATTAAATTTGACACAGAATTACACTAATCTAGTTACCGGTACTCATACAAAGGAAATGACGAGCGTTTTGATAGATTTAACACTTTATCACTTATACCAGCCAAAATCGCCATCTGCAGTGGTCTTGGCTTTGCAGACCAAGAGGACTATATTTTAAATTTATCACTGGAATGAGTGGCTCAATAACCAAGCCAGTCATTTAGTGGTAAACTTTCAAAAATAGTCTTCTCTGGGCCTGCAAATAAACATCTTTATGAGAATATTTAAATTTTCTTGAACAGATTTGAGTGTTAAAGGGTTAAGATAAATAGTACCATAGACTAATGCAGGATATATATATATATATTGATAGGATAGATTTGGGTGTGTAGGCCATGAAATGGTGTGGCAGGGGTTGGTATGGTATGTTATGGAATATAGAGGGAGGGAGGGAGGGAGGGGAGAGAGAGAGGGGAGAGAGAGGGGGGGAGAGAGGGAGGGGAGAGGAGGAGAGGGAGGGAGGGAGGGATAGGGAGAGGGGGAGGAGGAGGGAGGGGGGAGAGGGGAGGGAGAGGAGAGGGAGGGGGAGCGAGGAAGAGAGAGAGAGAGGGGGAGAGAGGGAGGGAGACGAGGAGAGGGAGGGAGAGAGGAAGAGAGAGAGAGAGGGAGGGAGGGGGGGGAGAGAGGGAGGAAGAGAGCGAGTGAAGTAGGGAGGGAGAGGGAGGGAGGGAGGGAGGGAGGGAGGGAGGGAGAGGAGGGAGAGGAGGGAGGGAGGAAGAGAGAGAGAGGGAGGGGAGAGGAGAGGGAAGACAGGAAGAGAGAGAGAGGGAGGGAGAGGGGGGGAGAGAGGGAGGAAGAGAGGGAGTGAGGTAGGGAGGGTGAACAGAGAGAGGGAGGGAGGGAGACGGAGAGGGAGGGGGGATAGGGAGGGAAGGGGGAGAGTGGGGGAGGGGAGGGATGGAGGGAGAGGGAGAGAGAGGCTAGAGGGAGACAGGAAGAGAGGGAAGGGAGAGAGGCGAGAGGAAGAGAGGGACAGGGAGAGGGAGAGGGAGGGAGGGAGAGAGAAAGGGGAGGGAGAGAGGGGAGGGAGGGAAAGGAGGGAGGGAGGGATGGGAAAAGAGAGCGAGAGAGAGAGAGAGACTAAAATCTTGGCAGGGTATAGTCAAGTAGTGGATCATATCAGTATGGTAGTTAAGTTAATGTAGGATCTAACCTGTTGGGTAAGGACAGTCAAATAGGTTAGGGCATAGTAGGGTAAATAAGAAGAATATATTCTAAGTGAAGTAGCATGGCAATAAATTGTAAGACAATGCAAGCTTGGAAGTGTGGGTTGGGAGTCCCTGTAAAGTAGGGGCAGGATATATATGTAGAAGTGTATGACTGGATATGACATGCTGAACACTTATTAAAGAGTTATGCAAGCTAAAAAGAAACAATAGTTTTATAAAACCCCATTAACCCTTTAACACTCATATCAGCCAAAAACAGCTTCAGCAGTAGTCTTTCAAAATGTCCATTTTCCGACCAAGAGATTATTTTCAAAAATTTACCACTGGGATGACTGACCCGATAACGAGCCAGTCATTCCAGTGGTAAATTTTCAAAAATAGTTTTCTCTTGATCGGAAAATGGATATTTTCTGTAAGAAAATTGAAATTTTTAAAACGAATTTGAGGGTTAAATGGTTAAATTACTTACAGTGACATCCCAAAGGAATCGATTAAGAAATGTGAATTGTATCGCCCCAATTCTCAGCCGCACCTTGTAGTCTAGGCAGGGCAGTATTGTACGATTCTCACCCGATTCTGTCACTCCTTTATTATACTTCACAAACTAGAAGTATAGTAAAAGTATTAAAAGTACATAAATCTGGAAACAATTACTCTGTTGACAATTCATTACATAAACTATGAGATATCAGATGGGTATCCAATACCAGATTATGTTTCTTTCACTCAAATATCTAATGTCTAATGTCATAATCAAATACGTCACATGATAGCTGATGTCACAATCAAAATGATGTAGCTCCATTACAAAAATCGAAGTCTGTCACGACAGTGTACGATTTGAAAAGCTTTGTCGAACCCAGAAATTAATAAACATATTTTGAAACTAATTTGACTGGGAGATGTTGAGCCCCAGTCCAATTAGTTACGAAATATTAAACAACTTATCCATAACTTGAAAATTAGATTCTGGGAATTTTGGTCCAAAATGGGCGTGGCATAGTGTAGTTCGGATCGACCGGTCGGGTACTGGCCGTACCAGCTAAGCTGGGTATGCGCCGCCCATCCTGGATTCGTTCCCTGAACACGCCCCCCCCAACCCCCCTGGGTAGAGCCATAAGCGTATATAGGCCTATGAGAGATCGCGTTGTAAAAACGACTAAGTTCGTTAAAACGCATAGTGCGCATGCGCATGCTTGGATGCTATTTTTGATGGAGCACGTAGTTTACGACCAAGAAAGGATGGCGCTTTTAGTGTACCGAGATGGTACCCTCTAATCCTTTTGGATTACCTGTTCCCATTGAATCTGGCATTAATCAAGATCGGAATTCGATGGGCTTTTTAAACCTGTAAACCATTTCAAAATCGGTTAAGAAATGGCCGAGTTATCCATGGAAAACCTTTCTTGATTATCTTCAAAATATTGCCGTGATGTCATAACCATGTGGACGCAGAACTTCTAGAATGTTCTAGAACATTCGACTGCGCTATTATTAGCTACGCGCTGATTGGCTGCTGCTCGAACGATGATTGGTTGGAGCCTGCGCCTGTGATGTCATGAGGAGTATAAAAGGAGATGCGATCCAGAGATCGAGAGCATCCTCGGCCAGGGGCTGAAGAGGTTGGACCTGCACTAGCTACTATTGAGCGACAGATATTACGCATATAACTTCGGTTTCTGACGGGTTCTCTCCCGTAGCTAACAGTTGCCTACCCACCGCACCAAAACAATTTTGTAACTCCCTACTTGCGGGAGCAATTTGGAACTTTCTAATTATCGTTCACGTATATCAATATCTACACTGGAACACGAGCTGGCGGTGAGGCCTTTACGGCCTGAATATGTGATTCTACAGATGTAGAGGCAGGATGTTCTTTGATGGATGACTCGCCGGATCTGCTGGCCATGCCTAAAAGTGGTATTTCAATTGTCACCGCACTAATGTCATGTAGGTTCTTCTAATTTTCGACCGCAGCAAGTAAACTCTGCCCGGTGCGTCTTCAGAGCTGGCTGACATACCCAGCACCGTTAAGCTTTGTTTTGTATCTTCATTTGCATCTGACAACCCCCGCTTGTGATCGGGTTGTTGACAACTTCCATCCGTGCCATCGGTGTATGGGAACTTTCTTCACAGCAGTAATACTATTGTACTTCTTGCTGACTGCTCGTTAGACATTCCATTAGGCTTACAGTGCTGAGCGATGTACTCCCGCCATGACTGTTCTTGCGGGAATCCTGTTTGCGGAAACCAACTTGCGGGAACCGACCTGCGGGAACTTTCCAGCTTCCAGAGAATGCATCAACTCGCGTCAACTAAGGAATGACGTATCAATTTCAGTAACACGATAGCCTAACATAAGAATGGCTACCGAGTATTCAAGTAACTATACGTCACATTTTAATTATTCCGCTAAATGTACTTTCCTAATTATATTGTATCTGTAAGAACGGTCCCGATGACTAAAAGGTACCGTAACGGTCTTAGGGCCGCTAGTTATAGTTTCTGTATATGTTTATAGTTATTCTCATTTTCTGTAAGGTGTTTTCATTAACCGCACCGTAGTAGGTTCGTTAACCTGTACTAAGATATATAATTCTGATCATATTACACTGTATTGATTGTTCTGGTTAGTTTTTATATATATATATGTATGGCCAGTGGCCATCAGTTCATAAGTTTTGTTTATTTATAGAAAATATAGGACTGCAGTGCACGTAGGAAACACTATACAGCAACACTTATATATGCAGCACTTTCTCCCGCCACCAACAATTTTTCACTGAGGTCGCTGTCCATGCTATAACTTTGTTTAGCCTGGCATGCTACCGACTAAACCGTTTCTATTCAGCTCGATAGGATAGGTTTAATATGATTAGAGACACTTTCTTCATTAAGAAATCTGCGGTATACTCTTCTCTTCTGGCAGTGCGATAATCCAGCCCCGCACTCCGGTAAGACTCATAACTCTAAGATTTTGTCTCTCTTCATGCTCCACTCAGCCTTGTGGCTTCTTAATTGTTTGGATGTCCGTATCCGCACCATGGGGTTTCCGAGCGGTGATGGCCAGGGTGTGGTATCACACACATTCCCCCTGTATATTCAGATACTTAGTAGTTAGCACTTTAGCCAGGAAAGCACTGCGAAAACATATCTTAATTATTATTTCATTTGCTGAACCATCCTCCCGCACAGCAGTGCAAAACTGGGCAACTTGTATATAAACCTAACGACAGGTTAAACGGTTAGCTCCATAGGACCCGGTGACGGGCGAGATGCGTATCCTCACCGAATTCCATAAGAATGTCTGGGCATGATATTTAGATCTGCCACGCCCTTACGGGAAGGACATTTACGGTGGGTATTCGTCTCTCTTACCCCCACCATAACGATAGGACAATTGTCTAATAATGCTCTTGTGAAAAGTAACCTGTGTCCGGTAACGTTTTATGTGGTTACGGAGCAAGATGTTCGGATTCTTATCCAGTTCGGCGATCTTACTAAGTAACATGTATGAGCGCTGTCTTCAGTATTGATGTCTTAGGGCATCTGTTCTCAATGATAGCCATGTCTAGTAGCTAGGTAGATACCAGCCATTTGCAGTCTAAAATAGTTCTTATTTCTAAAAACTGAAAAAGCTAATTAAGTAAAGCAGAAGGCCCGCATAAATAAAGCGGTGACTACTAATTCAGCATACTAAGAATCACATAAGACGGTGACGTGGGAATCCTTCGGGAATCGTTCGTCCCGTCTTCACGTAAAACAGCACGCAAACCTATAGTCATAATTTCACTAGGTATGGTCTTTTCTTTTTCAAGCATTTTTGGTTGAAATATTAGAGTGGGCCCATTTTTGCCTACTACTCTTCTCCCGCTTTAAGCAGTGGCGACACCTTCCCGAGACGGAGGCCCGCGTGAGGCACTTGCCTCTCACAAGGATTCAGCGACGACGGTCCACGCGAGGATAATACTCCTCACCCAAATTAGCACTAGGAGTAGTGGCCCGCGTGAGGCACTGACTCTCCGTCCGAGATAATCTTCTTCCATTCAGCTTAGAGGTATAATAACTTACATTAAGTTAATTAGTTAAGTCTCGTGTACGGGAGCCTCCCTTGCGGGGATACCTCTGCGGACCTACGAGTCTGTGTGGTACCTCCGGGAGCCCCATGTTTAAAAGTTCATCTGCCTGTCTCTATGTCTCATATTTTCATATGCTCTTATTTAGTTTTATCTAGCATACTCATAATTGTTTAGGCAAAATCATTGTATAGACCTATATTTTTAGGTCACCTAATCAAATCTTGTAAGTCCATAGATCACGAAATTGCCATGGACAGGCATACTGGTGACACAAATTCTTGGGATGAGACCGTTGTATTTAATGTTCGCGACGATGGTCGCACGGCCCCACCGGAACGATTGAGTTCCACTGGCCTTAGGAGACAATTTTTGTTACCTGCAGGGCAGTCTCGTACAGGATCCGTCACCCCGAGACCGGATGCTAACGAGCGTCATCATTCGTCGTGCACTTGCAGCGCGGCGAGTCGACATGATACACCGGAACGACCCGACACTACCCCGTGAGCTACATTAGCTAGAAATGGATAGCTCTATAGCTATGATACAACGTTGAAAGGCTTCACAGCGGGTCCAAGAACAAGTAGGACATTGAGATAAGTGACTTTGTATAAAATATTCCATTGAAACTCTGATAATAATTTGAATCGAAGCCGTTGCTTCCTTAGGCATCAATGGTTTACAATATTGATGAATTTCATGAAATTGATATAATAGAACCTTAGGATTGAAAGGGTTAAAAGAAATTGACAACAACAGTTAAGTTATGGATAGAAAATACATGCAATTCTACTTCTAAAACAGCATTTATGATACAAAGTAGGAAATACTAAAACATATGAAAAATATCATAAAGTAGGACCAATATTTAAAAAGCAGGAAGAATAGGACCACTTCTAGGCCTACACTGGCCAAATTAAAGCTCTCAAATGGTGCAACAATAAGGATAAATGTGTGAGAGTACCCTATATTTAATTCCTAAACCATGAAAATTTCAGATTCCATTTCATATGTTACTGCATCAAAAAAGCATCTGCTTTTGTTTCTACGAGAATTGTTAATACTTACCAGATGTACTATTATGATAATGTCTATTATCTAGTCTAACTCAAAATAAACAATTAAAAACTCTGCACTCTCCATGGTCCTGCCCTTACTGTGTACGGGAATTACCATAGACCCAGGTACTGAGTCAATTCCGAATCCCAGTCAGTTTCGTCTTATATTTGTCTTGACAAACAGCGAGCGGCTGAGGTGGACTATAGTACATCTGGTAAGTATTAACAATTCTCGTAGAAACAAAAGCGGATGCTTTTTTTATTCTACTTCGAATAATACTTACCAGATGTACTATTATGATAAACTCCGGATTTCGACAGCCAAGAAACTCCGGTGGGAGGAGGTGAGGCTCGAACCAACTCTCATCTACCATCCGACAGAGAAGGTTGTGAAGAGGCTAGAATCCTGGCATACGCTTGGGTTCCGCCATCTGACTCATAGAGTGGTAAACTTCCATGGTCTATACCGCGCTCCCCCTCCTCATTTGTCCGCACAAATTTCAGAGGGCTGTCAAAAGGGGAGGCAACCCCCACCAGACCCGTGTCAGCCCCAAGTCTCAGCTAGGGCAGTCCAGGAGAGTGCAGAATAAGCTACTACAACTTCTAATTTTGAAAAAACTATCAGTATATCGATTAGATTTCCAAATTTGAATGAGTTTAATGTCTGTTGCAATGAATAAGATACTCTTGAAACAGACCTATACTTAATCAGTCTGGGAATTCGACTGTAAGTAAATTAATATTAGTCACTTAAATTAAGAAAACACTCACCATTTTCTGAGTGCTTGGTCTTTCTTGATCATCACAGGAGCTCCACCCAATCCACGGTCGTTCACAGATCATGTGCATCACCCTTGCTCAGTGCATGTGGAAGAACCTTGCGATGTATGCGTAAACAGTGGTCGGATGTGGCTTTAGTTAAGATTCGACAAATTGGCGACGGCTACCGGATTAAGAGTGCTGGCGATATCGCGAAGGTAGAAATCAGTAAATGATGACTCGCCATGCCATTGTGCTACAGACATCACCGCCTCTAAAGAGACACCCTTATAAAGGGCTGACGATGCTGCTAGTGCTCGGTCTTGATGGCCATTCGCACGATCAATCTGCTTTCCTGTTGCGATTTTATGCGACATCTGAATAGCATTGACTATCCAACGAGAAATGGTGTCTTTCGAGGCGCGAAGACGAGGAGCTTTGAGACATAACCAGGGATCTTGGGTCATCTCTCCACTCCTCAGTACCTTTCTTATACATTTTCAGACATCTGACAGGACACCAAGCAGAAGAGTTCGGGTTATGTCTAATTAAACTTAAGTGACTGATTCTTTGCCAGGAAACAAAGACGTGGTAGTAGTCACAAACCTTCACCCGTAACGACAAAACGGTCTTGTTCGGCAGAAAGTGGATGAATTTCGCTTCTCCTTCTCGCCGATGCTGCTGCAACCAAGAAAACTGACTTAACAGTTAACAGTTAAGAGATAGGTTCCATGCTGGGATAGGAATTGGCTGTCTAGGTCGCAGATTGCTCATTCCTTTAATAACTTCATTTAAAGTGTCTTTCTCCACTCCTACAATGGCCAGACTAGGAACAACTGAAGCTTATGCACACTTATATGCTGCTAGGGTTGAAGGTACAAGTTTGTCAACTTCGTATAAATGACAGATAAAATCTGCTACATGTTCAACAGATGCAGAAAATGGATTAATATCTCTTCCCTTACACCACACTGCAAATTTGTTGATTCTACAATTATATGTCTTGGTGGTTGACCCTCTTCTGGCTGAAGCAACAAACTTCACTGCTTGCTCAGAAGACATCCTTAATTGCACGCTGCTTGATAAGATCCATGCAGTCAATTGGAACATCTCCGGTCTGTCGTGGAGATACAGACCTTTGTTCTGAGATATCAGATCCCTTCTGTCTGGAAGAGGGATTGGATTACAGACCAGAATGCCCAGCAGAACCGTAAACCATGATCAGCCTGGCCAATGAGGGGCAATCAGTAGTACTTGGCATATGCCTTCTCTTATCTTTGCCATAACTTCTGGGATGCGAATCGTTGGAGGATACGCATATGCGTACATTCCCTTCCAATTTATCGCCAGTGCGTCTACTGCTAGATCTAGCGTGTCCAGGATCGGTGACACGTATGTGACCATTTTTGCATTTCTTTTCATTGCAAATAAATTCATATTTGGCTTGCCACATTGTTTGAAAAACCTCCGCTACCGATTGGTTGAGCTGCCATTCAGTTGGACGGTAAACCGTCCTTCGACTGAGAGCATCTGCTATGATGTTCAATCTTCCTGGAATGTGTGCTGCCCAAAGAATAATATTCCTCTCTTGGCACCACAGCAGAAGGTTCCATATCGTCATACACAACTCCAGTGATCTCATCCCGCCTTTGTGGTTCAAACAAGACGCCACTGTTGAGTTGTCTCTCCTTAATAAACACAATCTTGTCTCACATTAAGTTCTCAAATTTTCAAAGTGCTAATGCCACCGCTAATAATTCGAGAACATTGATGTGTTTCTGCGCATTGGTCTGATCCCATTCCCCTGACACTGACAGATCATCCAGTACTGGTCTCCAACCCGTCGTCGATGCATCTGTACAGATGGACATCTGCGGTTGAGGAGGTTGTAGAGGAACACCTCGCAGGAGATTCTGTTCTGATAACCACCACTGAAGATGGAATATCAATGGTTCTTTTCCTGGAATCCTCAGAGACAACGGATCTGTTCTCTGAGACCAAAATGGCATTAAGTACATCTGAATCGGCCCGCGCCTGAGTGCCGCATAAGGAACCACTTTCTCCAGAGATACTAGTAAAGACAGTATTCTGAGAGATTGACACGCCGTCAGATATGCTCCTAGAGAAACTGACTCCAGTTCTGCAATCAAACTCTTGACTCTCCACCAGAAAAGCTACACCATCCCTGAGATTGAAGAGAATTCCCAGATACACAAACTCCTGGGATGAAGTCAATTCTGATTTCTCTAGATTCACAATCCATCCTAGGTCCTTTATTAAGGCTAGGACTAACTGGAGATTGTTGCGCAGTGACTAGATTTCCCGCCTTCAGCAGTCAGTCATCTATGTAAGTATGAACAGCTTTGTTTCTCTTGCGAAGATAAGAAGTCATTGCGAGATCCACTTTGGTGAAGACCCTCGGAGCTAGGGCTGGGCGGTATTGACATTTGGGTAACGATAACGATATCACAGGAAAATACCGCGATAACGTGTAATACCGCGGTATTCTGGTGGCTTATGTCCCGAGAATATGATGATGATGATGATGATGATGATGATGAACTTAATGCTTGCCAGGGGAAAGTGAAAAATATGGCGGGCAAGTCAATCTGGTATATCGGGCAACCTGTTATCTTTGGAAAAAAGTTTTCTAGCGCAATTTCTATCTGTCGATGGCCAGTAGATTGCATAATCAGCTCCGGTACAGCTGTCCGGTAACATAAACATTCCATTCTTACAGGACGGCGCGATTCCGGTGACTAATTTCAACAATAAAAATTATGTCACGAATCAGCCTAGAGGGGGGTCTGCCAATTCACCAGTAATGACAAATGTCTCGCACGACTGCGCAGTCGTACTTAATAATAACCGATAATGCACAGTCGTAGTTTCTGATTGGCTCACGGGACATCCGATGTCATTAGGCATGAATGAAAATTACTATCGTAGTAAAATTTTGATCACCTGCCTCGTTGTCATTCATAACGAATTAATCACATGATTTATTTCAACCAATCTCTGTGCGACTCTCACGATCAATATTGATGGTTAATGGCGGGGAAAAAATCTAGTCAATGTGCCACTTTTAAACGCAGTAAGGCAATATCTTAGCGCCAACTTTCATGGGTTATATGACTCAATATATTATTACTGGACGGTTCCCAGAGTCATACCACCCGATATTTAAGTGGTTCATTGCTTTGGAGTGATCGAGAAAACAGGACTATATGTCAGAAAAACATGTGCGTAGTAACTCTTGATTCTAGTAAATCGCATTTCCAGTAAATTGTCAGTTTAAAGTGTACAAGTTAAGAAGGGTCAAGCTATCTACTAAATGTCTTGGAACTGATTATGCTTTTTATTGTGGTGGACTTGTGGGTCATTGTTTTATATTAGAAATGTAAACACGAAAAACTAGGACATTATTTGGATTTATCTTTACCGTTGTGATGAGCTGGATTTATAACGGCATATTATCAATACCCGTCGCTGACGGTATTGATGGTATTTAGAAATGCGACGATAATGATAACAATATTATCGCGGTTATCCCGGTATTATCGGGAAACCGCCCAGTCCTACTCGGGGCTGTGGTCAGACCAAACAGACACACATTGAATTCCGAAATATTGTCTTGGAACGCAAAGCGAAGGTATTTCTGAAAAGGAATTGACATTGGAATATGAAAATATGCATCCTTCAGATCTATCGATACTGCCTACATGCCTTTTCTCAGCCCTGTCATCACCGCTGCTAGTCTCCATCTGAAATTTTGGTGAAAGAATGAATTTGTTCAGCGGTTTGAGGTTGAGAATCGGTCTCCAACCTCTGGTGCGTTTCGGAACGAGGAAAATTATCGAATAGAAGCCCAGGGAGGACTGATTGCGGACTAAATGAATCGCATTCTTCTGCTGAAGATTTATGATTTCTGAGCAAATGGCATCCAGACAATCGGATTCCCTTGGAACGGGAGTCCATACTGGAGTCGATGTTAACGGAATCAATGATCAGTCCGGTTCGTAGCCATTTCTTAGCCAATGAGACTAAACAATCTTGCATGACCTGTTCCCACTGGTTTGAGAACAGCTGAAGTCTGCCTCCGATGGTAGGATTCTGCAGACAGCTCACGGTCGATATTGCACTATAAGACGTTAATTCGCTTGGGTGAAGATTCTTGACTTCCGTCATTCCTGGCATCAGCGGAACGGGTCTCGCCGGAAACCCGTCAGGACCGTCCCCCACGGCCACCTCGCGGCTTCTTGGAATATGATGGCCCATGACCGCCGCCACGGCTATCCTTATGGTAGCCACCGCGACCCGAGCGGCCAACCTTCCTATCATCTTCAGACGGCCTCTTATTAGAGGACTTGTATGGGGATGAACGGCAAGGTTCCTGTGAACCGGATGCCCGATGGGAAGGACAGAAGGGCGATCTCCGGCACTGCCTCTGTTGCTCATGCCGATGCTGCTTGTAGGACTGCTGCGGCCGAGTCCTCTTCGTCGACTTCCATGACTTGCCGCCTACTTCCTGCTCTGCGACCATTGATGCAACCTTGGAAAGAGCTTGTCGTGCCGAGCCGCCAAACAAGCCCGGACCAATGAAGGGCGCAGAAGATAACGCAGCCCTCATCTCTGGTCCTGGTTCTACACAATCGAGAACCATTCTCCTTTGCTCCGCCAATGATCACCCTCGCCAGGCAATCCTGGGATAAGCACATGGTGTCCCGGATAACTCCGGGAGCAGCATATGGCACTTCCCCATCTTCCGCCACACAGGTCAGCATATCCTGCAGGACGGTGCATCCGTGCGAGAGAGAAGCCATAGCTGCTCTCGCCGCATCCTCAATAAGAGTCAACTCATTGAAAGGATCTTTGTTAGCTTGGGAAACCAAGGGTTGAGAACGACCCTTGGCTTTCGCAGGTAACGGCCTATTCAGTGCTTCTCTTTCTCCGACTGAAAGCCGAGGAACACGAGCATACTGGTGATAGGTCTGCTCCGGAAAGCGGACCCTACTCCTTATCCCCTTCAGGGCCTTGGTCAACGAATAATCTGGCTGAACCAGACGGTACGCCGCAACTTCCAACATGTCAGAAGTCTGGGTGTCCAAGGGAGAGTCGGCATGGCCGAAGAGCCACTTGACAGAGCGCTAGCCGCTCGCTCTGACATCCGCTCGATCACCGGATCTCGCTGAGATCCTTGAACCAATGTCAACCCAAGATGGTCGGACATCCAACCAAGGACCTGCACCCATTCAGCTTCGGTGCAAAAGGATGATTCGTCCATCACTGGACTACCATTCTCAGTGAACTTCTGCTTCATGAAGCGGTTGCAGCGAGAGCATAATGTATCAGGAGGAGCTTTTCCTTGCCCCTTCACCTTCTGCGAACACACAATAAGAATTAAAACGCTGCACATGATAAGATGATGATGAGCAATGCCCACAATTTACTTGATTGTAATTCAAAATTGGTTACAAACATTAACTTTCTCTTAAATTAATGATCATCATGAATTAGGCAGGAAATATTTGAACATTTTTTGAGTGAAAATTGTATAAACACGACTTGGTAATTAACTAACGTTAAAATAGTCAAGAAATAAAGACCGATCGCTACATACACCCTCGTCAATGAAGCGAGAGCTAAAGAACGGCCTAAAACAGAGTGCATAGACACGTCAAGCCAAACCAAAACATTAATCATGGGCACCGCCATCTTGGCTATGGGTGCATCCATCTTGGAAGGAACCGAGTCGCAAGAGAAATTAACCGAGTACGCGGATAAGATTAAACAGTTAACGGGTAATGGAACGACTCCAACAATGGCTACCATTTTAAAACAATGTGCAATTTAAGGAAATTTCAAACAGTCATTACGGCACGAATGTATAAATTCAAGGTTCATACAACCTGCACATGTGATGCTTTTCCTTTGCCTTCCATGGAACCAGCAACGATTTACGCAAACAACGCTTAACTTCGTAAAAAATTGCAAAATTCTAGAGCTAAAAAAAAACGAGACTGTAAAGTCCAGCAAAATAGACGAATCTAACTGTGATTGGGAATTGACTCGGTACCTGGAGCTATGATAATTCCCAGACACAGTAATGGCAGGACCATGGCGAGTGCGGAGTTTTTAATTGTTTATTTTGAGCTAGACTAGATAATAGGCATTATCATAATATTACATCTGGTAAGTATTATTCGAAGTAGAATTTTGTTTCCTACCAGCATTTCCTCTGATTTGCTACAATTAACCTTTTGCCATCAGTGTAATACACGGTAATCCCGCTCTAATCAATAGGTAGTGGTAGTCAGATGGTCAGACATCTGGACAGACGGTTGAACATATGGCTATATACAGCATGTGAGATAATAATTTAAAGAATTAATCTTACCTTCAAGTCAAATACTTTGTCATCTTCTATCATCAATATCTAGAAAAAGATAAAAATGTAATGAGTCACATGACATAACATAGGCTGTTGTAATACATTTAACCCTCTTATAGTCAAGCCAGTCTAAAATGGTCCTCTGCAGTGGTCATGAGGAATGGCCATTTGCATGTCAAGAAGAGTCAGTTATTCCACTAGTAACTTCTACACCAGAAATGTGGTTACAGTGCATTATGAAGCTTACCTTCATGGCGTTGCAATGGAGTATGAAGCGTGAGAAACATAAAGCTACTTACATAGACTGGTTAACTTGATATGGCCTTTCAATGCAAATATCAGTGAAGTTGAATTACACACAAAAAAAATCAAATTTTTTACCAAAGTGACAATGACCTTGACCTTTAGCCCCAATGTCATTGAGTAATCCCTCTTATAAAGCATGTGTCCAAGTTTGGGACCAGCATATTTAAGTAAACCAGAGATTTAAACCATTAAGTTGAGCTTAACACGAAATGTTATGCCTAAAACAAGAGCTCCGCAAACGACACATAATACCCCGTCATGATGATATATCAATGACTGAAAGATATCAGAAGAGGTTTCAACGCGATCCACTAAAACGGTCATAGAGCTATCATCTGGAAAGCAATTGTCAAGATGGTGGCCGGTGGCTGGCAGCCATATTCGATTTCAGATCATCTACAAATTAGATATGTTTCTTCATCTTGTCCAGGAATCCTGACATTTCAAAATGATCCACTACACAAAATTGGAGTTATCGTTCGGAAACCGGACTGGAGGCAATCGTGTACTTAGGATCATCGTCAATTTCAATATGTTTCTTCTCCAGGCCTAGTCCAATAACACTATAAAGTTGCAAAGCTACCCATGATAAACCTACCCATGATCAACTTACCCATGATCAATCGACCCATGAACAATCTACCCATGAACAACCGACCCATGATCAACCTATCCATGATCAATCTACCCATGATAAACCTAACCATGATCAATCCACCATGCTCAACCTACCCATGATAAACCTACCCATGATCCATCTACCCATGATCAATCTACCCATGATAACCCTACCCATAATCAACCTACCCATGATCAATCCACCCATAATCAATCTACCCATAATCAACCTACCCATGACCAATCCAACCATGATCAACTTACCCATGATCAATCCACCCACAATCAATCTACCCATAATCAACCTACCCATGATAATCTTGCCCATGATCAATCTATCCATGATAAACCTACCCATGTCCAATCTACCCATGATAAACCTAGCCATAATCAACCTACCCATGATCAACCTACCCATGATCAATGTACCCATGATCAATCTACCCATGATCAATCTACCCATCATCAAACTACACATGATCAATTTACCCATCATCAAACTACACATGAAATTCAAGTATGAACCAAGTCAATGATCAAGAACCAAAATTTGGACACACGTATGTATGGGTGTATGCACACGAGTGCATGCATACACATATGCACGAGCACGCGTGCATACACGTACGCACGCACACAAGACCTGGGTCAAATACTTTCAAAAGTATTCAAATGCAAATACTTCACATTGGCTCAAATGCAAATGCAAGTGCAAATACTTTCAACTTTGTTCAAATGCAAGTGCAAATGCAAATACTTTTCTAAAAGTATTTCAAATACTTCAAATACTTTTCATTACTATAATAGCCATATCAGATAGAACTCTCATGTTTACTGAGGAGGAAATGGGTTAAACAGTTGTACACTGTAATATAACATGTACAAGGCAGCATCATCTTTCAGTTAAATTGATTTCCAACTGTTCAAAAGTTACAT
Organism: Chaetoderma sp. LZ-2023a; assembly: GCA_034401795.1. NCBI lineage: Eukaryota > Metazoa > Mollusca > Caudofoveata > Chaetodermatida > Chaetodermatidae > Chaetoderma > Chaetoderma sp. LZ-2023a. Next base: position 80,282,464 of record CM067374.1, read on the forward strand.
ATACCCATATAAAGTCAAACTCGTATTAACAGACCATCCAAAGGAGAATAGAGCTTCTCACTTAAACCTTTAACACTCAGATTCTGAACCCCTGGAATGACTAGCTTGGTAACAGAGCTAGTCATTAGTGATAAATCTTTTAAAATTCCTTCTTTTTGTCGGCAAATGTACATTTTCTATGAGAAGATTGAAAATTTCTTGAACAACTCTGAGCCGGCTTGAAGGTTCGAGTTAATGCATGATCTCTTATTATGTAGATGGTAAAATGTAATGCTTTTAAATTGGATTTTCAAATTGAAGAAAGTGGTCTATATATCAGATAGCTCTCTTATTGGCACATCTGAGGGATTACTGTGAATGATATACAGTAACATGGAATTAAGCACGAACTCAGATGAAACTTCGTATTTTGTATGAGGTACATGTGGAACATTGTCTGTTTTAGTGAAAGTAAACACGCCTATTCAGTTTCTAAGTGTCCTTATATATTTCTTGCAAAATCATAAGTTTCTTCCAGGTAGCTGGTGCCATTTTACATTGTGACCATATTCTTTTCTCAGATTTTGAAAGGTTAGCCTACCTGAGGCTCACTCCAGGCAAATTGTTTTCAAACTATTTAACAGAAGGGACCTTAAGACAGGTGATCTCTTAGGATAGGATAGCGGTTGAAAATTTTAAAAATAATTTGACTGGAAGGTGTTTGCTAGGTTAGACGGTCAGATGTTGCATTGGATATTATAAACAGGTTATAAACAAAATAAACCAGATTTGACAGCAACTTATTCATTACGGTAATAAATAGCTTAGCAGTGGAAGCTTAAATAAATTATACACATTCTTAGAGCCAAGATCTTTTTAGTTTGAAAATGATTGCACTGAAAGTAATTTCTCAATTAGGAATAAATACCTTTCAGTCAACTTGTTTTCAAATGGACATTCCTTATGATAAATGTTCTACATTGTTGACTGATTTATTCTATTAAATGATTAAACACTGATTTGTTTAGTTTAAATCCACAAATCCCCTTATATTGCTATGATAAGCTCTATGGTATTCATTCACCCATTCTATTCATTTTACCACACACATCCATGCCACTTTTAATCACACCTGTCCTCACTGGCTAAACTCACATGATTCCATCTATACTTGACATTCTCTTATATTTTCTCTCATTATGAAATTTTGTTTAACCCATTTAATGACCCCTTTTTTTTAGGTATTTTGAAAATAATTTGTCCGGAAGTTGTTGCTGCCTAACACAGTAATGCCCTCCATTCAAATTAATTTCAAAATATTCAACAGCTTTCCTGTATGGTTACATTCAAATTATATTAAAGGCCAGTTCAATCAGTGAAAGGGTTAAATACGCTATACATTTTCTTGTAGTAAAAATTGTTACTTTGAAAATTATTTGACAGAAAGTGATTTCTCCCACAGGAACCAATACAGTCCAATTGTTGTCAAATTTACATTCTTCATCTTGTTAAGAAATTTATTTCATTAGCCCTTTCATGGATGGAATACATTAAATCACATTTTCAAAGCATAGCTTAAACTGGTCAGCAAATCTCAGTCTTTCTTACGCTAGATCTGTTGGATCGAAATCTGAATGTCAGTGCTCTGTTTTGCACTTGCTTTTATATTATTCAGTCCCGGTTACAGTAGCTCATTAGTGTAACCGGAATAGGACTAATCCAGTTACTGTTAAATTCCGTGTATATTGCGCACTTTTTTGCTCAAATTACATGTTATAAAAAGCTACTGCGCACTATATACAAGGATAAATATTTGTCACATTTTTTTCCTCAGAATCGCAAAATTCAGGGCTGAAATATGATTTTATGGATCGGGAATCAGTCGGGAATAACGATCGCATTCTAACATGTCTATAATGGTACTATCTCAACTAGATCGTTAAAATGTCTTACTACTGTCTAAATATTGTGTTTTACCTTTATTAAATACCATATAGTGTTGTAAAATTATCAAATAAACCATCATTTAACTTTTTTACAACGCCATTATTTCCTGTAATTTGTTCTAATTTATTTCTATAAAGGGAGGTTACTCCTGTCTTCCCAAGTTGAACATAGAGATGTTTAGAATCCATAGATTACTACACAGATACGGACATAAATGTGTTAAAAAAAGAATGATAGAGCCAATGTTTTTCAAGGTGATCGAGCATTTACATAGATATAGAAAGGAATGTTTTATATGTACTAACGGCACAATGTTTTGACCAATCGGTGGGCAGGATGATTATGATTGACAGGTTAAGGTTAAAGGTCACAGCCGTCAACATATGACGAAGTAACTAGAAACGAAAGGATGAGAATAGAAAATCATTTCAAATTGAAGATAATTCAATTTATTTAATAAACAATGCATGGAATAAACTAGATTATAGCACTATATTATAATATATTATGATGATGATATACTATAATATATTATATAAGCCCCACCCCCACTCAAACAATACCCACAATTTTTCACGGTCAATTTTTTAAACGGCAGGCGGTCAGCTCTATCACCTTTGTTTATTGTACTTCTGACCGCGTTAATCCACCCATCCCGCCCCACCACCTGACTACACTGCCTGTGAACCGAGTCTTGAAACCACTCATCTACTGCGTATATGATTGAACAAAATCTCATGGGCTCGCCTTTGATATAGTTATCAAAGTAATTACCGGCACTGTTAGAGTGAGCCAAAATGGATTTGAGGTTTTTAAAAATTAAAATCGATTTTATTCTCAAGTATCAGCGCACAAAACTTCTAACGACCATTTATGTTAATGAGCTCTGCTCAAATCAAATTCGGATTCTAACCTATTCTGATGGAAATTATATTTTTATTTTTATATCATTCAATAAAGTTTAATACAAAATATTTGCTAAAAGTGTAGGCGAATGATATTCCCATGATTAAACAACAGAGTAACGCACGCCACAAACAAGATTTTATAAGGAAAGTCTATTTGACACGCAGTAAGTCATTGATTTTTTTTGTTACCAGTTTTCGTTCACATGTCTCTCAATCTTACTGCGCACTATACACGAAAACGTTTTTTCAGGATGATCTTGGTTAAATTTAGGGGTGCGCACTATGCATGATAGCGCAATATACACGGGATCTAACGGTACATGTAACCTGATTAGATGCTGTGTAACCGGAAAATGTTGCGTTTGTAACCAGAAATTTTGTTTTGTAACTGGAAATTTGTGATTGTTGGTTGGGTGTAACCGGAAATTTGTTTGATTGTTGTTTGTTGGGGTTAGTGTAACCGGAAAGATTTGATAATGCAACCGGAAATTTATTTTATCAGTCTTGTGTAGACTGAATAGAGATTTTTGGACAACATTTTGTGCGGCCTAGAAGTACCCAAGTTGTGGGTTTTTCTAGTTTTTAAGTATAATTCGCATTTGTTGGACATAGGTTTCTGTAGGTATAGGATAACCTTAAATGGAATTGACTCGGATTTATGGCGTTTCAGGCTTTGTTTGGCTTTACTCATCAGAGAAAGTAATAATGGATGTAGTGATCCTTGCAGAAGAGATTGGTTGATGAAGGTTTAATGAAAACCTTTTTCTCCTTATCTTTTTACGGGTCTGCGCCCCGATCAGTGACGTCTCTGGTTGGTCTCTCATCACCTGGTACTAAGTATGTGACCGTGTCTGACACGTTTTCAGTGTTTACATATATAAACTGGTAACGTTCTTGGTCAGTGGCGTCACTGGTGGACGGAACATACCCCTCTGGAAAGTGTATTATGTATTCACTTGCGATGTTGTCGCTGAGTTCGTCAGGTGTCGTGGTGCTGTGTGCTCGTGGTGCTGTTTCATCAATGGGGTCACTTGTTGATGGTGCTTCTGTGTTTGTAGAAATATTCGATCCAACAGATTGTGTTGTTCTCTGTGGTGGGATGGGTATCCTACAGGTGAATCTAGGAATATGTATGATTCTGCTGCTACCAGCTTGTCGGATCAGTTCAGCAAACTGGTCAGCTTCAATAAAGTGTTGAGTGTTGTAGTGACCCCTCGTTTCCTCTAGTCGGGGAATAAACGAAATCACGGATTTCTTTTTTCACGAGAGAGTTGATACTTACCTCCCTAATACTCTTTGATATTGCTAAATATCGGCTTTCACTCAATAAACACACAGAATAAAAACAGTTAGGTGCCCCTACTGGGCAGGGAGTCAGAGAGCAGTCTGGCGGATGCCAACCCCACCACCGCGCATGCGCAGACTAGCACTTCCTCTGACTAATTTATTGGCTGATACACATGCAACTATTAAGAGCCTGAAGACTGAGCCTCTGTGGGGTGGAGAGGCCGGGTCCGTATTAGGGAGGTAAGTATCAACTCTCTCGTGAAAAAAGAAATCCGTGATTTCGTTTATTTCACTTCAAGAGTATACTTACCTCCCTAATACTCTTTGATATTGCCAGAATTCGACAGGGAATTCGGCGGGAGGGAGGCGAGGTCAAAAGACCAGCTCTTCCTCATACGTTTTTCTGCGTTTAAGGCACCTCTGAAACTGTGTGAAAACACAGTCAGGATTTGAAAAAAACATCGGCTAACACAAACCGATGGATGAGAGATGACCGAATGTCATATGCGCACCCCCCCCCCCCCTTCCTGGGAGGAAGACTCGAATGACCTCAATGTCCCATACGCTCTCTACGTACAAGTACCATGTACTATAGGACAGAGACGAAAAAGCTCCATTTTCGTATACTCTCAATGATGAACCACATAAAAACACATACCATCACCATTTTAATAACAAAGGGTCACATGACAATACAATTAACAATGAACAACACATAAACAAGACTGACATGTTGAACTTGGCTGCTGACATCATCTTCCCAGTGGTGAAGGCTGATGCAGTCCCAAAAAGTGGTTGTTCCCATTAATTAATTGTGATATATACAAGCAATGAGGAAGCCTCATCAAAAAAGTACACCTGATTATCTTTTCAAAATCGATAAGGCGAGAGGATTAGAGGTGTCACGGAGATAATGGTCTGTAAAACTTGACTCACAGTGCCACTGAGCAACTGACATAATGCCATCCACAGGGACCCCATTAAATAGGGCAGTGGAAGTCACTACGCCCCGGACACTGTGAGCCTTGGCCACGTCAACCTGCTTCCCGGTGGCGGATTTATGGCAAAACTGAATGCATTCTACAATCCACCTGGAAATGGTGTCCTTAGAAGCCCTGCCATGGGGTTCAATATAAGACAACCATAACGCCGACTGGTCGGTGCGCCACTCCGCCGTACGTTGTTTGTACCGGCGAAGCGCCCGGACAGGACACCATGCTTTAGAATTAGGATCATATCTAGTTAAAGCAGGCAAAACAATAGGTTGACCTGGATATTTCAACGACTGATTTTTAGCCAAGAAATTAATCCTAGGTAGCAGCTTAAGGCCTTCCCCTGAAACCACAAAACGGTCATCCTCGGCTGATAAGGCATGAATTTCACTCCTACGCCTAGCCGAGGCCGCAGCAATTAAAAACACAGTCTTCAGTGTTAATAGTTTCATAGAAATGGAACTAAGTGGTTCAAACGGCTTATCACCTAGTACTTGAAGCACTAGCGATAAACTCCAAGACGGAATCACCGGTGGATTCCTTGGTCTTAGATTGCCCTTGCCTTTAATTAATACATTTAATGTATTTACTTCATCACTTCCCCTCTTAGCCAAGCAAGGAATAACAGACATTAAAGCTGACTTATAACCAGCAATAGAGTTAGGCTTGAGGCTATAGGCATCATAGAGGTGACAGAGGAAATCAGCTACTACCTGAATAGATGAATCCATTGGATCAATACATCTTTTTGAGCACCATTCTGCAAATCTGTTGATTTTATAATTATATGCTCTGGAGGTTGACCCCCTCCTGGCTTTGGCCATAAACATGGCTGCTTGCTCAGAAAAGCCCTCCTTAATTCTAGATTCCTTGACAACATCCATGCAGTCAATCTGAACATTGACGGATTGTTGTGAAGGGCCTTGACCTGGAAGATAATATCGTCCATCAGAGGCAGAGGAACCGGATTGCAGACCAGAAGGTCCAGCAGATCCGTATACCATGATCGGCTTGGCCAATCCGGGGCGATCAGAAGCACTTTGCATTCCTCTTGTCTGATTTTCTGAAGAATTTTTGGAATCAGGATTGCTGGAGGGAATGCGTATGCATACATTCTCCCCCAGCTGATAGCTAACGCATCTGTTGCGAAAGCGCTTGGATACGGAATCGGAGAGACGTACGTCGTCATCTTCGCATTCTTCTTCGTTGCGAACAAATCGATGTTGGGTTTCCCCCAATGGTCGAACAGACGATCCGCCACACATTGATTTAGTTGCCATTCCGTCGGTAAAACACTCATCCTTCGGCTCAATGAGTCTGCTAGCAGATTTAACCTTCCCGGAATATGAACTGCTTTCAAGATAATCCTGTGATCCAGGCACCAACAAAGCAGTCTCCATGTCATCATACAGAGACTGGGCGACTTCGTTCCGCCCTGGTGGTTTATGTAAGTCACAACTGTTGAGTTGTCTGATCGAATAAGAACAATCTTGCCCTGAACTTTCTGTAAGAAATGTTCCAGGCCCAGGACTACTGCTCTTAACTCCAGTAGATTGATATGTTCCTTTGACTGTTCCAGATTCCAAAGCCCTGATATCGTGGATTCTTCCAGGCAAGCTCCCCAACCCTCCATCGAGGCATCTGTATACACAGTTACTTGAGGGTGAGGAAAGAATAGCATAACCCCCGCCAGGAGATTCTCTGTCTTCAACCACCATTGCAGGTGGTGAATTAGAGGCTCCAACACTGACACGTTCGAGTCCAGTGAACCTGTACTCTGGGTCCATTGCGTCATGAGAAATAACTGGATCGGCCGCCTGCGTAAGGCCGCCTGAGGAATGACTCAGAAAAGATTCGATCATATCACACCTGTCCTATTGGAGCTGCACTGGTTGCCTATAAGACAACGTATATGGTACAAGGTGGCTTTGTTGGTGTTCAAGTGCCTAAATGATCTGGCCCCACCGTACTTAAAATCCTTAATCCAGCAAAGAGCAGCACCAAGGTCTCTTAGGTCTAGCACACAATTACTATGTACCATACCAAAATCAAACTTAACTACTGGTGATCGTGCATTTTCTCGAGCCGGTCCGCGATTCTGGAATTCTCTTCCACCTGAAATTAGAAATTGCTCTAAAATTGACTCATTTAAATCACTACTAAAAACATATCTTTTCCAAAGAGCATTCTAAATTTTGTAAAGCGCTTTTGAGCAATTCAGTTTGGAATTGGCGCTATATAAATCCGACATACATACAAGACTGGCTCCAAAGAAACCATCAACCCCAGCATTCTCAAGTAAACCCGTGCCAGGACATGACGACTGCTGCACACTGACTGTATTACTGAGATGAGTATCTGAACCCTCTCCTGAGTAGGATAAACATATCCTGTCTCTAGATCGAAGAACATCCCCAGGTAAACAAACTTCTGGGATGGAGGCAGCTCTGATTTTTGGAAATTGATTATCCAGCCTAAGTCTGTGAGAGTCTTCAAAACAATCTCCAGATTGGCCGATAAACTTTCCTGGGTGTGTGCTTTTAACAGCCAGTTGTCTATGTACGTGTGGACTGCTATGCTTCTCCTGTGGAGGTATGCTGTAATCGCAAGAACCACTCTGGTGAAAACCCGAGGAGCCGTGGAAATTAGGAAGGGTAACACCCTGAATTCCCACTCTGCCCTGGAATGCAAATCTCAGGAAGCGACGGAAACTCCTCGCTATGGGGATGTGGAAATAAGCATCCTTCAAATCTATTGAAGCTGTCCACATTCCCCTCTCCAACCCTGCCAACACCGACTTCACAGTCTCCATCTTGAAACTGGGTGTCTCTATGAGCTTGTTCAATGGCTTGAGGTTGAGAATTGGTCTCCACCCTCCGGTGTTTTTGTCACTAAGAACACGGTAGAATAGAAGCCCGGACACTTCTGTGCCGGCTGAATTGCCCCTTTTTGTATGAGGGAGTTTATTTCCTCCTCTATACACAACCTTTGATCTGGATCTCTCGGAATTTGAGTCCAGATTGGCACCAGAGACAGTCGCGAAGGTGGGCCTGTCATCCAATCGGGATGATACCCGACTGAAAGCCATCGCAAGACTAAACGGTCCTGAGTCAACCGCTCCCACTCTTGCATGTGGTCGGCCAGCCGGCCTCCCACCGGTCCACCTAGGGAGAGAGGTGGACATAAGGAGTGCAAGAGTGGCACTGTCTCCTTTGCCAGAAACACCGGAGTGGTTCTCACCGTGGTAACCGGCCCATCAGGCACGATTACCACGACCAGATCCTCGCGCGCCACGACCAGCACCGTGCGCACCTCGGTGTGCGGGTGGTTGCCTGGCTGACTGCGCCTGAGGAGCCTGCGCCCCCCTCACTGCTGGCCGAATCGCACGCGGCCGAGGCCGAGGCTGCGATGGAGGCTGGCCTCTGACCTGGCCACCTCCACCTCGAGCCTGCAGGGGATGATACGCAGGGGGTGCCGCGCGAACGCGCTCCCTACGGAGCACCTCAAACTGCTCGCGGTGCGCCCTCTGGTTATTGACCAGAGTAACCGTCTCCTGGAGGTGCCTACATCCCTCACCTCCAAAGAGACCACGACCTGTCATAGGCGTATGCAGTAGCCTATTGTACAGGTCCTGGGACGGGCACAGGTTGTCCAACGCAAACGTGCGCTTCGCCCGGACACTCCTGGTCACCGCCCGAGTCATACAGTCCTGAGCCAGGTTGATACCATCCTGGATGGCTCTCTGGACTGTGACCGGGCTCGGTTGGCGTGATGCGGATGCTGTCACTACCCCCTGTAACAGCTGGGGGACTTGAGACAGCGCCGCAATAGAAGCTCTCCCACTCTCCTCCGCATCATGCAACACGGCATTGGCCGAACGCAACGCGTTCGAACACAAAGCTCCCGTGTCAGAACGGAAGCCTGGCCGCGCATCCTCACCCAAAGCCGCGCGGTCATCCACGCTAGCCTTGGGCACCACACCGTACCTCTGGTAATCCACAGGCACAATGCGGCAGCGCCTTGCTACCTCGCGAGGGGCCTTCGTGAGATGCCCATTCGCCTTGATGGATGTCTCCACCGCCGAGAACATATCCACGATATGCTCTGCTAACGGCAAAGATGGCATAGCGCTAGCAGTGGCCTTACCAGCTAACCACGGCCTGTGGTCACGCTGGCTAGCCGACTGCTCCACGGGCAGGTCTGGCCTAACACTTATCAGCCATTGACAAGTGTCAGACCAATCCTCCTCCGCGGCTAGCTGCGAGTGCTCTACTAGACGAGGGCCTTCGTCTTCCTCCTGAGCAAACGCAGCAGAGCTTGACGGCGGATAAGCTGACACTCCTGGCAAGCCAGAGAAAGCATGCGGGCCTGAAAGAGCAGGCATGGTAATCTGACTGGCTTGTCCAGAAGCAGGTGCCGTGGTAGAGCGCGGGGCAGATACCGCCCCCCCCCCCCCCCCCCCCCCACGGCCCCGACCAGCACCAGCAATACTCTCGGCAAGCCGAGGTATGCGGAACAGCTGGCCATCAGCACCGCCCAGGGCCACCTTTTGAGCCGTGAATTCCGTGAGTAGAACAATGGAATATGTCGCCTGTATTCCCCGCGAGGGGTGCACAGACGTCATAATCCATGGTCACGTCCTCAGGCGGCGACCCTAACAGATAATCCTCTTCTTCCTGGCCAGAAAGATTAGACTCCGGGTCAGCAGAGAGCTAACCCGGACTGGCCAGGAAAGGTGCCATAGGAGGTACTGGCACCTGCGGCGTGTGGATACCCCTGGGCTGATAAGCAGCCAGCAGGTTCCAGCGACAGCCGTCCACGACCCCTCGGCGCGGCAAGCCTGCTGCCAGGGTCGTGGAACGCCCCCACTAATGGGGCCACCTCTGAATCATCAAAAACTGGTAACGGCCTAAGGAAACCAGATTCAGAGGCGGCGATTATCTTCTCTGAAGCAGATGATGAGGACAACAAAGGATTTGGTCCAGGAAGCATGCTACGAAGCAACTCTGGAACCAAATCCTTTATTGTCCTCTTCATCTCTCTCAACATCTCACTACGGAAGGCCTCCATGTCCACTGAGGACGAGGCCTTCCTCTTACCCTTTTTACTTACACCCTCTCTTTTCTGCTTCCTCTCCTCCTCCACCACCTTGTCCTTAGCCTGCAAGCATAAAAACTCGGCCATCAGCTCACACACACACACCCCAACCCACACCCCCCCCCCAATGCTTACATACCTCACAATTGAGCAATGGCCCACAGGGGCTACAATGAAAACATAGATGAGGGATGAACTTTTCCTTAAGAAAACGTCCACAGGACGAGCAACCAGGTCTCTGAAACAGGATAAAGGATGAGGACAATGAGTAATTCTGTTAAGGTCAGAAACTCAAAACCAAACTAAAAGAAAGGGAAATGATCATAAGGATCACTAATCATCTGAAACCAGCGTTGGACAAACTTTAATTGTTAATAAAGAGCAAGGCTGATTATGACGTCATTAATCCCATGACAGTAATTAAATCGATCCGAAACAACATCCAGGTGTAAGGACGAATTGTATACATAACCAGAACATCTCCAGGATAGATATTCAGACTACACAACCATCAGATACACAATGATAGCAATGGCAATTATAGTTAATTTTCCTTAAATAATTAACATCACCTCATATCATTAACTAGATACCTGTCACTTTGTATAGACAAACCATCCAACGTGATGAACTGGAGCACTCCACCAAGACTATGCCTCTTAACTCTCTCCACCTTATGGGAAGGAATTGGATCAAGAGGGCAAAGTGAGAAGACCTTCATATGAGGCCTCCGAATCACTGGACATAGAATTTTTGGTTAGATAACCTAACAGTATTAGTAGGAAATGGAACCTTGGTGGAGAGAAACAAACCCTCTGATGCTGTGATGTCCATTACATATCCTGACAGATACCTGTGGACATAAACACAAAGAGAGATTAGTATTATATAGCACCATGTTGAAATAAAACAACTAAACTAGGCGCTTATCACGGTAAACGCGAGTCCCGGAAACACATTACACCGGGGAAAACTCGCTAAAATATAATAGAAGTCAGCTGATGGATAGGTCCTGGGCCCTCCTCCGGCGAAGTCACTCTCTCAGACATCATAAACAGGTGTTCAACTTCTTATTTAACAGCTTAATTGACTTAAAAAACAAGCGAAAAGCGTAAATCACAAAAACATGTGTTCACTCTCTGCCAATAAATTAACAAAGAGGAAGTGCTAGTCTGCGCATGCGCGATGGTGGGGCGGGCATCCGCCGGACTACACTCTGACTCCCTGCCCAGTAGGGGCACCTAACTGTTTTTATTCTGAGTGTTTATTGAGTGAAAGCCGATATTTAGCAATATCAAAGAGTATTAGGGAGGTAAGTATACTCTTGAAGTGAAAACGTGCACACACACTAATATTGCTGAGACATGAATATAAAAAATTTAGTTTTCTTCTAAACGTAGGAGGCTATTCCTTTGACAAGCAAATACTGAATAATAGATGAATCGTTTTAGCTATGCCCCGCCCATCTCTAGCTAAGCTCCACTTTTCCCGTGTTGGGATCAATCGATTCCTGTACTCCCTGAATCTCAATTTCCAGAAAACTATACAGCTAAGCTGTTGAATATTTTGAAACTAATTTAACAGCACCAAGTCAAATTAGTGTCAAAATATTCAACAGAATGTTTATTAAATAGAAAGGACAGTCAATTTGTACAACTTAACAGACTATTAAGCACTTATTACAGACTTAATCACGTCACTCATGACATAATTGATTATGACATCAGCCTACATGTGACATTGTTGATTATGACATCATATGATTGATCGACAGACTGGATCCATCCACTAGATCATGAATTTCAGGCTTGAAATATTACCCGTGGATAGAGTGCTCCCTCTGTGTGGTCCTCTACTGACAAACCGCTTAATGAACATCGCACTGTTAATGAGGGCGCCATCATTAACAACTGACCACTAAATCCTATACAAAACATAAATACATTCATGACCACATAAAAAGAGCAAGATATTACAAACTCATTATATTACAAACCTGGTGACTAAACATTTCATACTGTAATTAATAAATAATGGTTTGTACGTTATGTCCCCACCATCCCCAACTAGATACTGTTGTTATGCATGCGAATAAGATCAACGGTCATAGATTGTTGAAATCTATCCCCACCATTTGTAGCAATACAATGTCAGTAACTTGGTCACTTTTCACCCCAACATCCATAGCGTTCTTTCGACAAATGAGAGAGTAACCGTTCAGCCAAATTTGGTGAAAATCCCTACAGTACAACTTGAGTTATTGTCCAGAAATGCAACACAATTTCCGTAATTGGGTCACAGCGACATTGACTTTTGAGCTGAAACTGAATAAGTTTCTTCAGATCACCAAACTCAAGCACCTGTCCAAAGATTGGTAAAGATCCCTTCAGATAAACGTGACTTGTCATCAGGAAATGCAACAGAATTTTCTTAATTGGTCAACATGACCTTGACTGATTGATCAAAGAAAAATTAAATTTGGCATGCACGTGAAGAAAAAACAAATACTATACATATTTAAATAGATGCATAATTAAAAGATTATAATAATCTAACCATAGCTTGTTATAAGTACTACGTTCATATCTCAAAATCATATCCTGACATTCACCATGCCACAATATCACGTTGTACAATGTTGCCTCAGGCAATGTACCAAAATATAACGCTGATAAATAACGATATATTGATATGTTGTATGTTCCAATATCAGAAAAAATTTTGGTGAGAACCCTGTCATGTAAAATTAGAAATGGATCATGGAGAAAATGGGTACCTCTGCATTAACAGCGGTATGATGTGGACTAACCAGTTATGTTGAGTTCTCCAATCATTTTATCTGTTTCCGTTAACTTGATGTTGACTTCAGATAATTTGGCGATAACGCTCAGGTGAATGACACCACTGGAAGACTTGTTGTCCACTGAATAAAACCATGCAGATATTCATATGTCAGACATTTAACTATGTAAGCCATACTACTTTAAATTTACATTTACTAGATTAAAGTCATTAGATGCAACTCACAGTTAGTAAATCCAGATCCAGGTTTTTATATTCGGATCATAACAAACCTAATGGACAATAACAATTATCCGTGTGTTAACCCTTTAATGTCCAAGCTCACACACAAACGCTTGAGTCTGCTATTGCATGTCTTCAGAAATGTTCAATTGCAGATTATGAAGACTATTTTTCATAATTTACAACTGGAATGGCTGACTGGATACTAGAGCCAGTCATTTCAGTGGTAAATTTTCAAAGACACTTCTCATGGCCTGCAGATGGACATTGACTAAATAGAAAGTCTGATGCTCTTTACCAATCTTAACACGTTAACATATGAGCCAAATCGGATGAGAAGCATCCAAGACATCCATAGATCTGGAATTTGACCATATCCACATCCGAGGTTTTAAATCCAGATCATGTCCACTGGAAATACAGGTTTATAGCAACAACCATTCTTGTATAATTTGATAAATATCGAATCAGTGGTTTCTAAGCTACTGCTGTGGATGGAGGGATGGACGGACAGATGCATGGACAGATGCATGGATGGAATGATACATAGATGGACAAAAAGACAGCCAGACAGGCACACACAGGCCGACAGGCAGGCAGGCAGGCAGACGGACACACACAGACCAGAATGAAGCACCCTCAAGTATAACTTAAATCAATTTATTATGTAATAAATACACATCTGATTCTGGATAGAAATCTTCTTAAATATCACAAACGAGAATTAGATTAAATTCATTCATTTCAACACACCATAAAATTCCTGGTATGACGTCAGCACATGAATTGTCAACCATGTGGATTCAGATTACGCCACACATGTTTTCAGATTAGAAGAAACTGGCGTCTAATACAGTTGACTAAGCGGGACAATCCAAGTTCTATCTTAACAGACACTAGTGTTTCTCTTACATCTCATTAATATGGTAGTGTTTGTATAAGCTTTTTTGACAGATACATCATCAACAACAAATTATTATTCACACGATAACTTCATACCCCAACAATCATTCACACGATAACTTCATACCCCAACAATCATTCACACGATAACGTCATACCCCAACAATCATTCACACGATATCGTCACTCAGTGAGTCTCATGAGCAATTGAACAAAATGACTTTCCGAAATGAAATTTACTATTAAGGACTTCGAAAATATGCAAACAATACATTTTGTTTTATTTAAATTATAGAAAAGCATATTTTGCTCGTTTTGACCCGTTTCCCTTTAACAATATCTTTTGGCTGAATGAGTGGGATAATTAAATGCAAGCTTGATTGGCACATATGATCTATAACTTACCTTCATCAATGTTGGTAAGCAATGTTTTAAACATTGATCGTGGCTGGTCCTTATCAGCAGTATCTGAGGTAACCGAGGCAACAGACATCATGCTTGTCTTCGTGTCTAAATTTTGCAATCTGACAAAAAACAAAGAAGTTTACAACACACCTGTGTGGCAGCTTTATCTTAATATATTAAACGGCATTGATATTTGACCACTTGACACAAAAAATAGTAATAGTCTACAGATCAGGATTAAGTTTTGCACCAGTTGATTTATTGCATTGAAATAGATTTTCACGGTGCCTGAATAGTAGCCATAATGTACTTTAATATTTTATCACCATATCAAACAGGACTACACTCACAACCTACACCCAATACACATGTATTCAGAAGCGTCTAGTAACCCTTTCATGGTCAAACCAGCCAAAACCAACCTTTGCAGTGGCCTTGGACAATGTCCATTTACAGGTCAACAGATCATTTTTGAAAATCTACCAATGGCCTGACTGGCTCGTTAACCCAGCCAGTCATTCCAGTTGTCAATTTTCAAAAATTGTCTTCTCTCGTTCTGCAAATGGACATTGGACAAACAAAACACTTGCTTTTCTTGACCAATCTTGACCATTACAAGGTTACTACAACCCGATTTGAAGATTTCATAAGCAGGGAAGGGCATGGAGAAACTATATGATGTACATCACATGATCCCTCCACAAATGGCAGCCATTCATGAAACCCTGTTTGCTACAGGGATTGACAGGTCGATTGTACTAGTCATCAAAAAAGACAAAGTGATGGTAGTAAAACATCCATGAGACGTTACTGAGCGAAAACCAAATAGACATTTTTGACAAATTTTAAGTATTTCAACCGAAATAACTACAGTGAATCGAGATGCATTTCGCTGCTACGCAATCTCCACCGAGTGAATGTCATCAGGTGTTGATAAGCCAAATTGGAAATAATTCTGTCCACCATAAGTGAAGTTATTGAGTGAAAAACACTTACAAGAAGGCACAGATGGGCGTACAGATGGATGCACATGGACGTACAGATGGACGGAAGCGAAAATGTAATCCCCACCCACCCTTTTTCCAAAGCAGGGTGATAATAATAATAATAATAATAATAATAATAATAATAATAATAATAATAATAATAGTAATAAGACATAAATTTTAATAGCACAAACTTGTTCATAATGTTCTGTCCAAACGCCATGAGGTAGAGTAATGCATCTCGATCCATGTTCATATCGAGGCACTCAAATCTCAGGTACAACCCATGCTCCATTTTCTTGTACACACGCAGAAAATCTGGGCATTTGGGAGAAACCTGAAGATATTTAAGAATAAGTCATTTAAAGTTTGATATGAAAATGTGGCGAGATATAAATTCTGCAGAATTAAATATCTCACCTGTCCTCCTCAGTGCCAATAAGTATCAAGTTCATTTGCTAGAAATATAATGTAATATGGTATGGTAAATGAACTAATATAAAATATTATGTTAATGTTGATTTTGGAACTCGGTTCAGTATGACCTTGACCGTGGCCACTAAATCAAAAGGATCATTCATCTCCTCCAAGGTAACATGAGGTGTGATAGTATGCACACACTATTGCGATAAGGATCAGAAATAAAATCATCTACAAAATTCAAGATGATCTCGATCATTGACCTTGACCACAATATAAACACAATATCTCACTCTAGCAACAACATATCCAAGCTTAGTTCTCTAAACATTGGCCAACCTTGAAAGCCTGGATGATATTCAGAACCAAATGCAAAAACTAAGCTTTGAAAAACAAGAGATGTGTTCTTCGGTTAGTGACTTTGACCTATGACTAATGACATCAATATCATCGATTCCTAACAGTATAGGTAACTGTGTACCCATGCTTTCTTCCAACACACATGCACATGCACGCATGCACACACACACACACACACTGAAGGAAATTTCAATTTCCCTTTCTCCGAGATCTAACAATACTTACCATTACATTAGTCATTGATAATACAGGTATCCTGATAGCTGGCTCTAGGAATCTAGATTTAGTTTTACCGGCTCCTGGAACCGGGTACCCGGTTCCCAACAACCGGGTACCCGCCTGCCAGACACTCATATTGTTTGCATAGCTACCAAACAAGAGAATAACACATGGCCTTCATTCTCCTTCGATCAATACTTACCATTACATTACTCATTGATAATACCAGATTTAGTCGGTAACCTGATGGGAAGGGGCCTGCCATACAAAGCCTCTTTTGCCCCTGGAGAAAGAACTTAGACCTAAACTTGACATACGGAGACCTAAAAGGGTCGACAAGCTTTGGGACTGAATCACATTCGCATAACCGCTCTCCCCCAACACACACCCTTTCTCCTAAAAAAGGGAGAGAACTCACGAACATGCATCTCGCCTGAAAACACAAATGTGCGAAGAGGATTAACAGCTCTTTACACATATAAGCCTGGGAATGAGCATGAATATATAAGATGAATGATCATGATACATAAACATTATTAAATACAAAATACTGTCAAACTTGAACTACCTCATGAATTATGGATTTCAGATGTGGAGCCCCCTGTTTAAGACTATATGCTCGGCCTCAACGTGGCGCAGGGGTGTAACCCACTGGGTGTCAATCCAGACATTTGGAGGGGCTAACCAGAGCATTATGCACAACGCTAATGAAATGACACTTGGAGATCGAATCAACCAAAATGGTGCTCGCCCTGTGAGGATCCGCCAGGCAGGTGCAGCGCCGGGCTCCACACCTCGAAGGAGCCCACCCTCAGCTACTGGAGGTCCCATCAACTCGTCTTGTGGAGCCAGGGAACGAGGATGGAGAGCTACTGGCCAACCGAAAGAGAAGACCAACCCCAAAGAGAACCCCAGTATCAACATCATGCACTGGAACGCAGAAGGGGTTACCAACAAGAAATCAGAGCTCGAACAGTTCCTGTACGAAAACAACATTGATATCTGCTGCATCCAAGAGACACACCTGCAAGAAGGTAAACCATTTAAGATCAGAGGCTACCAGATTTTCCGGTGTGATCGAAGAGGAAGAAAGAAAGGTGGGGGTGATCACCTTGGTCCGAAACAGCGTGAACGCCAGCCAGATCAAAACCTTTATGGAAGAGGCAGAATATATCAAGATCAAGGTAACAACCAGCAACTCTGTGATTGACATTGTCAATTATTACTGCCCTAATGACAAGAATCTCTCACTTGACACAATCCAGGTCCCGGACTGCCAATTCCTCATTGCGGGAGACTTTAATAGCCAGTCCCAGAGCTGGGGATACAGAACACTTGATAAACGAGAAGACATTGAAGCATGGCAAGATGAAAAGCACCTTTTACTTGTCAATGATCCCACAGATCAGCCTACCTTCTACTCGCGCCGGTGGCACTCGACAACAACGGCGGACTTGGAATTTTGTACAGAAGACATTCACAGAAACCTCAGTCAGGGTTCGTACAGGTTTGGGAAAATCAAATTCAAGCACTATTTAAGCACTTTTCAAGGACAATATATATCATTTTCAAGGACTATTTTCCCATTCCGAACAACAAAATTTGAAGCAAATGATCGATCTCCTTGAGTTTACACAAGAGGTGTTCAATTTCCAACCAAACATCTTTGAGAAAGGGGGTGGGCTTATATTACAGTTTTCCCAAAAGTTTTCTAAAATTGATACCACGGAAATTCAACGTAATTTCTCCCTTAAAAATTCCCACCGCCTACGCCTATGTTTAATGTATACCTCAAAACATCACCGGGGAAGTGAAATTATTTGATTTGAGCGCCTAAATATTGCGTATCCTTTAATAAAGCTCGTTTATCACATCAAAATTAATCCACAATTTGATATAAAATGGCGCCACGAAAAAATACAAATCGCGTGATTCGCCTCCAATTGAAGAGTTTATTTTAGAGCGAGTACTCGGATATAAATATTCTGGAATCGGGGACTCGGAACTCGGGAATATCCATGTATTATCATTGCGCGATAGGAACTGATTATTATACTGATTTTAAAAAATGGGTACCCGTTTGATAAACTCCCATTAGCGTATATCTCGCGAGAACATGATGCCTCCCATCGCAAGAACCGCTGGCTCGCCAACTTAAGAAGCCGACTATATTGTCGTTCGTAATAATTCAATTTGGATCATTTAATGTTGATCGGCGTTACAAAATTGATGCGCATTTTCTCCCGTCCTTGTTGTTTGGTACATAAATTTGGTCTTAAAATATATTTATATGGAAGGTATTTAATCACGCCAAGACTGTTTTTTTTCGGTGATTCACGGTTAACCATAGGGGGTGCATCATTTTTGTCAAATTCAAGCACTTTTCAAGGCAGCTCATGCGTTTTTAAGTACTTTTCAAGGTTGACACAAAATTCAAGCACTTTTCAAGGCAAGGGGCAATATTCAAGCCCTATTCATTTTTGTGCGAACCCTGTCAGTAGAGTGGTCGGATCGCAGTTAGGAGGAAGCGACCACTACCCAGTCCTCCTCTCTCTTTCTGGAAGTATTTCGACAAGTTCACCTCAACATCCAAGGTGGAACTACAAAAAGGTAAATTGGAATCTGTTCGGCATTCGTTCCAGTGAGCTTACCCAAAATATAGCAGTAGAAGGGAGAAACATCAACAATGTGGTCAAGGAATTTAATTCAAGTATCCTCAAGGCTGCCAACGAAGCGATTCCTCGAGGGTTCAGGAAAAACTACCGCCCCTACTGTACAACAGAACTGCAAGCAGCACATGATAAACTAGACAAGGCCAGAGAAGATGTAGAGGGCAATCCCTGTCATGAAAACCACTTCACGCTACAACAAACTAAAGCCAGGTATCTAAAGACCAAGCTGGAGGCCAAAAGAAGAAGCTGGAGGGAAAAGATGGCAGGGTTTAATTAAGAGAGAGAGACACCACAAAGCTATGGAGACTGACTAAAGCACTGAATGATAAGGGTGTCGGGGGAGAGAAGATTACTCTTGAAGAAGATGGACAAACACTGACAGGGAAGATGGCTGCAGATGCCTTTGCGAAGGCATATGCAAAAGAAAGCAACATTTCTATACCACGGATGCGTCAAAAAGAGGTTAGAAAAGAGCAAAAGGAAAGAACAGACACCAACACTCACGATGCAATGAAAGTTGACATTAGTTTAGCAGAACTGAAGAAGGCTATCTGCCAATTGAAGAAGAAGAAATCTCCCGAGCCAGATGGCATTACGAATGAAATGATCCAACAACTTCAAAAAAAGCATCCGCTTTTGTTTCTACGAGAATTCTTAATACTTACCAGATGTACTATTATGATAATGTCTATTATCTAGTCTAGCTCAAAATAAACAATTAAAACTCTGCACTCTCCTGGTCCTGCCCATACTGTGTCCGGGAATACCATAGCCGCAGGTACCGAGTCAATTCCCAATCACAGTCAGATTCGTCTTATATTTGCCTTGGCAAACTGCGAAAGCAGCTCAGCCTCACCTCAGCGGTGCGGCTGAGACAGGGCCATACTACATCTGGTAAGTATTAAGAATTCTCGTAGAAACAAAAGCGGATGCTTTTTTTGATTCTACTTCGAATAATACTTACCAGATGTACTATTATGATAAACTCCGGATTTCGACAGCCAGGAAATGCCGGTGGGAGGAGGTGAGGCTCGAACCAGCACTCATCAACCATCCAACAGAGAAGGTTGTGAAGAGACTAGAACCCTGGCATACGCTTGGGTTCTGCCATCTGACTCATAGAGTGCTAAACTTCCATGGTCTAGACCACGCTCCCCCCCCCTCTTTTGTCCGCACAAAAACAGAGGGCTGTCCATGGGGATGCAACACCCACCAGACCTGTGTCAGCCCCAAGTCTCAGCTAGGGCAGTCCGGTAGAGTGCAAAGAAGCTACTACAACTTCAAATTTTTGAAAAAAACTATCAGTATATCGATTAGATTTTCAAATTGGAATGAGTCTTATGTCTGTATGAGAGGATAAGTATACTCTTGTACCAGACTATTCACTTATGCAGTCTGGTATTTCGACTGTAAGTAAACATATTTATAGTCACTTAATTAATGTAAACACTCACCATCTTTGAGTGCTTGATCTGTTCTTGATCATCACAGGAGCTTGGCCAAATCCACGGTCGTACTCAGTCATGTGCATAGCGTTTGTTCAGTGTAGGCGGAAGACTTTAGCGATGTGTGCGAAGTAGTGGTCGGACGTGGCTTAGTTTAGGTTCGACAGATTGGCGACGGCTACCGGATTAAGTGAGCTGGAGATGTCGCGAAGGTAGAAATCAGTGAATGACGACTCGGCATGCCATTGTGCTACAGACATCACCTACTCTAATGAGACACCCTTATAAAGGGACGATGATGCTGCTAGTGCTCGGACCTGATGGGCATTTGCATGATCAATTTGCTTTCCTGTAGCGATTTTGTGTGACATCTTAATAACGTCAACTATCCAACGAGAAATAGTATCTTTCGAGGCACGTAAATGGGGAGCTTTGAGACATAACCACAGAGATTTCGGGTCATCTCTCCACTCATCTGTACGTTTCTTATACATTTTAAGACATCTGACAGGACACCAAACAGAAGAGTTTGGGTCATGTCTAGTTAAACTTGGCAAATTGATCGGCTGACCTGGATATTTAAGTGACTGATTCTTTGCCAGGAAACAAAGACGTGGAAGTAGTCTTAAACCTTCACCCGTGACGACAAAACGGTCTTGTTCGGCAGAAAGCGCATGAATTTCGCTTCTCCTTCTCGCCGACGCTGCTGCAACCAAGAAAACTGATTTAATAGTTAACAGTTTAATATCAATAGATCTAATCGGTTCAAAAGGAGCCTGTCCTAAAACTGTAGAGCAAGATATAGATTCCATGATGGGATAGGAATTGGCTGTCTAGGTCGCAGATTGCTCATTCCTTTGATAACTTCATTCAAAGTGTCATTCTCGACTCCTTCAACCGTGAGACTGGGAATGACTGAAGCTAATGCAGACTTATATGCTGCTAGGGTAGAAGGTACAAGTTTGTCAACTTCGTATAAATGACAGATAAAATCTGCTACGTGTTGAACAGATGCAGAAAAGGGATCAACATCTCTTCTCTCACACCACTGTGCAAATTTGTTGATTCTATAATTATATGTCTTTGTGGTTGAAACTCTTCTGGCTGAAGCAACAAACTTCGCTGCTTGCTCAGAAAAGCCACCCTCAATTGCACGCTGCTTGACAACATCCATGCAGTTAATTTGAACATTTCTGGTCTGTCGTGAAGGTACAGACCCTTGTTCTGAGAGATTACATCTCTTGTGTCTGGAAGAGGAATTGGATTGCAGACCAGAAGGTCCAGCAGATCCATAAACCATGATCGGCCTGGCCAATAAGGGGCGATCAGTAGTACTTGGCACATCCCCTCTCTCATCTTTGCCAGAACTTTCGGGATGAGAATTGTTGGAGGATACGCATACGCGTACATTCCTTCCCAACTTATCGCCAGTGCGTTTACTGCTAGAGCTAGCGGGTCCGGGATCGGTGACACGTAAGTGACCATCTTTGCGTTTTGATTCATCGCAAACAGGTCGACATTTGGCTTGCCCCATTGTTTGAATAGAACCTCCGCTACCGCCAGGTTGAGCTGCCATTCCGTCGGACGACAAACCGTCCTTCGACTGAGAGCATCCGCTAGGATGTTCAATCTTCCTGGAATGTGTGCTGCCCGAAGAATAATATTCCTCTCTTGGCAACACAGCAGAAGGTTCCAAACCATCATACACAACTCCGGTGATCTCGTCCCGCCCTGGCGGTTCAAATAAGACACCACTGTTGAGTTGTCTGTCCTTACTAGGACAATTTTGTCTTGAATTAGACTCTCGAACTTCTGCAGTGCAAATACCACCGCTAATAGCTCGAGCACATTGATATGTTTCTGCGCATTGGTCCGATCCCATTCCCCGGACACTGACTGATTGTCCAATACCGCTCCCCAACCTGTCAACGGTGCATCCGTGAAGATGGACATCTGAGGTTGAGGAGGTTGTAGAGGAACACCTCGCAGGAGATTCTGTTCCGACAACCACCACTGAAGGTGGAATATCAATGGTTCTTTCACTGGTATTCTCAGAGATAACGGATCTGTTCTCTGTGACCAGAATGACATTAAATACATCTGAATCGGCCTGCGCCTGAGTGCCGCATATGGAACCACCTTCTCCAGAGATACTAGCAAACCCAGTATTCTGAGAAATTGGCGCGCCGTCAGATAGGCTCCTAGAGAAACCGACTCCAAAACTGCAATCAGGATTTTGACTCTGCTCTCCGCCGGAAAAGCTACGCCGTCCCTGAGATTGAAAAAGATTCCCAGATAAACAAACTCCTGGGATGGAGTCAGTTCTGATTTCTCTAGATTCACAATCCACCCTAGATTCTTTAATAAGTCTAGGACTACCTGCAGATTGCTGCGCAGAGTGACTGGATTCCCTTTAGCAGCCAGTCGTCTATGTAAGTGTGAACAGCTATGTTTCTCCTGCGAAGTAAAGAAGTCATGGCGAGAACCACCTTGGTGAAGACCCTCGGAGCTGTGATCAGGCCGAAGGGAAGCGCATTGAATTCCCAAACATTGGCTTGGAATGCAAATCGAAGGTACTTCTGAAAAGGAATTGACATTGGAATATGAAAATATGCATCCTTCAGATCTATCGACACCGCCCACATGCCTTTCCTCAGCCCTGTCATTACCGCTGCCACCGTCTCCATCTGAAATTTGGGAGAAAGAATAAATTTGTTCAACGGTTTGAGATTGAGAATTGGTCTCCACCCTCCGGTACGCTTCGGAACAAGGAACATGATCGAATAGAAGCCCAGTGAAGACTGATCGCTGACTAGATGAATCGCCTTCTTCTGATGAAGAGATTCTATTTCTGATCGAATGGCGTCTAGACGGTCTACTTCCCTTGGAATAGGAGTCCATATTGGAGTCGAGGTTAACGGAACTAACCGGATCATAGCCGTTTCTTATCCACTGACAAACTAAACAGTCGCGCACGACCTGTTCCCATTGGTTTAGGAATAGCTGAAGTCTGCCTCCGACGGAAGGAATCTGCACACAGTTGTCGGTCAAGATTAGCCGATAAGACGCTAAATCGCTTGGGTGAAGATTCTCGACTCCATTTGTCTCCAAAGCCACCGGAACTGGTTCCGCCGGAAACCCGTCAGGAACGAGCCCCACAGCCGCCCCGCGGCTTCTTGTGGTACGACGGTCCGGAACCGCCGCCAAGGCTATCCTTACGGTAGCCGCCTCAGCCCGAACCGCCACCCTTCCTGTCTTCCTCATACGGCCTCTTACTAGAGGGCTTGTATGAGGATGAACGGCCAGGTCCTTGTGATCCGGATGACCTATGGGCATCACGGCCAGAAGGACGGAAGGGCGATCTAGGACGCTGCCTTTGCTGCTCCTGTCTATGCTGACGGTAGGACTGTTGCGGCTGAGTCCTCTTAGTCGACTTCCACGACTTGCCGACCACTTCTTGCTCCGCCACCATTGACGCAACCTTGGAGAGGGCTTGTCGTGCCGAGCCGCCGAACAAGCCTGGACCTATGAAAGGCGCAGAAGATAATGCAGCCCTCATCTCCGGTCCTGGTTCTACACAATCGAGAACCATTCTCCGTCGCTCTGCCAACGTTCTAGTGATTACCCTGGCCAGGCAATCCTGAGACAGGCGCATGGTGTCCCGAACAACTCCGGGAGCAGCCTCTGGCACCTGTCCGCCTTCCGCCGTGCAGTCCAGCATACCCTGCAGGACGGTACACCCGTGCGACAGCGCAGCCATGGCTGCCCTCGCCGCATCCTCAATGAGCTTGAGCTCATTGAACGGGTCTTTGTTGGTCTGAGAAACCAAAGGACGTGACCGCCCCTTAGCCTTCCCAGCCAATGGCCTATTCAGTGCCTCTCGTTCCGCAACAGAAAGCCGTGGAACCCGGGCGTACTGATGATAAGCCTGCTCCGGAAAACGGACCCTACTCCTTATCCCCTTCGGAGCTTTGGGCAGTGCATAGTCTGGCTGAACCAGACGGTATGCCGCAACTTCCAACATGTCAGAAGTCTGCGTGTCCAACGGGAGTGTCGGCATGGCAGAAGAGCCACTTGACAGAGTGCTAGCCGCACGCTCTGACATCCGTTCCATCGCCGGATCGCGCTGAGATCCTAGATCAGATGCCAACCCGAGACGATTGGTCATCCATCCAAGGACCTGCACCCATTCAGCCAGAGGGCCACCGACGATCCATGCTGAGTGCTATGAAACACGTCTCTGCCAGGACAGAGCGCCTCCATAACGCGACTACCGGCGGCACCAGTGTCTAGCGAATCGCCAGACCCGGATTCCCCACAGTCCATCGGCTCCAGCACGGGATCCGGGACTACGACTGCCTTAACTACGGCTGGTACATTCACTCCGATAGGAGCCGCACCTAACGCCGCCGGGATACCAGCAGGAACCGCAAAACACGGCTCCGCCGGCATCTCCGGTTGCACAGATAGCGGATGGAAAATTCCCGACGGAACGTCAACATCACCATCCGCCTGGCAAACCCGTACAAATCCCGAGGTCGACCCCTGGGACGTACTAGGTCTTGCCGTCATCGAAATATCCGGCATGCCGGAATCTTCCATTAGCAGCAGATCTTCCTCCTCTACCGTCGGCTCTTGAGCCAAGGACAGAGAAGGGGCAGGTGCATGACCCTCAGCAGAACTAGCCGGACCACCTAATGGTTGTCCTGCACCAGCTTGCCTCACCGGGACCATGGACTGCAATGAGTCAAACATTGCCTTGAACTGGGCTGCCCATACGCCCAGCGCTGAATCCATTCGTTCATTCAGACGACCTTTAAGTCCCATAAGAGACGCCTGCTGCAACTTCGCTGCCTTGTCCTTCGCGATCCTCTCCAGCCTCGCACGTCGATCCCTGTCGAACTCTGCCACCATTGCCGACGACCACTTCACACACACATCACAAGGACTCCCGACCTTGCACTGAGCGCACGCCACACAGTGATGTCCCAAATACTTCCGCTTCATGAACCTGTTGCACTTCTGGCACAACGTGTCCAGATTCTTAGGTTTCTGCGAACACAAAGAAAGATTAAAACGCTGCACATGACACTTGATGACGAGTAATACGCACAACTGACTTGATAGTTAAGATTTCTTAAACACATTAACTTTCTCTTACATTAATGATAATCAAGTCTTAGGCAGGATCTTATTTGAAACATTTTTGAGTGAAAATTCTTTAAAAACACAACTCAGCCTTTAACTAGCGTTAAATAACCAAGAATACAGCGCCGATCGCTACAAACACCCTCGACAATGAAGCGAGAGCTAAAATCGGCAACAAACAGAGTGCCCGGACACACCAAGACAAGAACGACATAATTCATGGGCGCCGCCATCTTGGCTAAGGGCGCATCCATCTTAGAGGAACCGAGTCGTAAGAGAAAATTAACCGAGTACCCGAATTAAACTAAAAGCTAATGGGTACAGAAGCGACTCCAACAATGGCTATCATTCTAAAACAATGTGCCAATTTAAGGAAATTTCAAACAGTCATTATGGCACGAATGTTTAAATTCTAGATTGATACAACCTGCCCCTGTGATGATTTTCCTAGTTCCTCCATGAAGCCACCGATACAATCCTTTTTCACAACCGATAACCTCTTAAATTTAACAAATTTGAGCACAATAAACTTTGCGACTTCTCAAAAGCGCAAAATAGACGAATCTGACTGTGATTGGGAATTGACTCGGTACCTGCGGCTATGGTATTCCCGGACACAGTATGGGCAGGACCAGGAGAATGCAGAGTTTTAATTGTTTATTTTGAGCTAGACTAGA
This sequence comes from Chaetoderma sp. LZ-2023a, assembly GCA_034401795.1. Taxonomy (NCBI): domain Eukaryota; kingdom Metazoa; phylum Mollusca; class Caudofoveata; order Chaetodermatida; family Chaetodermatidae; genus Chaetoderma; species Chaetoderma sp. LZ-2023a. The sequence goes on from CM067374.1 coordinate 80,308,933, forward strand.
TAATAGACATCATAATAGTACATCTGGTAAGTATTATTCGAAGTAGAATGGTAATGCATCTCTCCACAAGTTGCTAGACATCTTTAATCTCTGTTGGACCAATGGAGAGGTACCTCAGTGCTGGAAGGAAGCCAGAATGACTCCTATTCTGAAAAAAGGGAAGAACAAGACAAAAGTGCTGAGCTACCGTCCTATCAGTCTTACAAGCTGCATATGCAAGACCATGGAGCGCATCATCAACCAGCGGTTACAGTGGTACCTGGAGTCGGAGATCATTATAGTTTCAGAGCAGGCTGGCTTCAGAAGATACAGGAGCACAGAAGATCAAGCAACACATCTTGCACAGGTCATAGAGGACACTTTTCAAGCCAAGAAGGTGATGCTAGCTGCCTTTATCGATCTGCAGAAGGCATTTGACAAGGTGTGGAAGGATGGCCTCCTCGTGAAGCTCCGGTGCACAGGCATCGGTGGCAACATGTTCCGATGGACCAAGTCGTACCTACACAATCGCAGAGCTAGGGTGCTGGTGGATGGACAATCTGGACAGAATGTATTGCTGAGACAAGGGGTGCCACAAGGCGGAGTATTATCACCAACTCTGTTCATACTCTTCATTAATGACATTGTAGCAGAGCTTCCCAATGGGATCCAAGCAGCCCTCTATGCAGACGACCTCGTACTCTGGTGCACCGAGGAGTACACAACGACTGCCACGTACAGAATGCAGCTTGCCTTGGACAGAATTACAGCTTGGGCCAATCGCTGGTGTATTACCATCAACAAAGAAAAATCATCAGCCATGCTATTCTCACTGTCCACCAAAACCAAGGTTGGAAATGTGACACTGGGCGGTACTCCACTCGAGTACGAGGACCAGCAGACATACCTGGGAATCACCTACGACAGAAGATTACCATGGAAGGAGCACATACACAATGCAGATGACAGCAGCTAAATCTCATCAACAGAACCTCGACAGAGTACAAATCCAGGCACTGCGCATCATCTCTGGTGGAATGAGATCAACACCAATAGAAAAAATGGAGCAGACAGCAGGCATCCCCCCACTTAGCAAAGGAAGGGAATGAAAGCACTGATCCAAGCTGCAAAGTTCAAATCGTTCAGCAACCACCCGATGAAGATCAGGCAAGCACAGCCGTCATCTGGAAGACTTAAAAGATCAAGTTTTGTGAAAGAGACAAAAGCACTTCAAACGAAACACCAAGAAATGTTGCCAGCACAAATAGAAGACCCAAACCACACCCTTGATCCTCCACCCTGGGAAAACAAACTAGAGAGCATAGCTATTTGCACCACAGTATGTCATCTCACAACCATAGATGAACACAGTGATGTGAGCAAGAAGGCCCTGACCCTAGCCATGCTGGAAGAAATGTACCCTCAGTACACATGGATAAGGATCTACACAGATGGATCAGCCAAAGATGCAATTAGGAGCGGAGGTGCCGGACTGCACATACAGTATCCAAATGGACAATATGAGTCAGCTGCAATAGCGACGGGCAAACACTGCACAAACTACAGAGCTGAAGCTGAAGCACTGATTCATGCAGCTAATACCATCAGCAGAACAGCAGACCCTATTGCACAGATTGTCTTTTTATCTGATGCCCGCTCCGTCCTTGAGGCTATCACCAACGGTAAGCTGCCACAACTTGAAGAAGCACTACAAACCATCAAATGCTTTCGGATAGCATTGCAGTGGATCCCCTCACACTGTGGAGTCCAAGGAAATGAGGAAGCAGACAAGATGGCAAAGGTGGGTGCAGAAGAGAATCAGACTGAAAACATGGTTACCCATACAGAGATGACGACTATCATCAAGTCACTCTATAGAACACCTCAATCAGAAGATGCCTACCATCATCTCTCGAGGCCAGAGCAAGTGACCATTTTTCGTCTCAGAACTGGACACAACAGACTAAACCAACACATGTACAGGCGGTTCCACCTTACGACATCGCCCGCTTGTCCTTGTGGAGAAGCAGAACAGACCACAGAGCACATACTTCAATGTTGCAGTACGTATCAGCTGTTGAGAGGAGATCTGGCCTTTATCAACCTCTTTACTTGAAAAGCTGTATGGGCCTGTGGAAGAACTGCAGAAAACTACAGATTTTATCTTGAGAACGGCTCTCCAAGTGTGATACCAGCGATCGAAAAGAAGAAAAAGAAGATGTGGAGCCATCAACCAACAAACCTTCGACCAAACGTGTCCCATATGGTTGAATTCCTCTCGCTTGACCATGTCTGTTCTTACTAGTTTTGCTTTATAAAGTTATCAAAAGGAGATGAGGAATGTGGCCACTAGACTATCGTTTCAAAACAGCTAAAGTGAGTGGATTGGCGGAGTCTGACATGTCCCTTATATAGTAATCCATGTAAGAGGACTCACAGTGCCATTGTGCAATGGCCATGATGTCCTCTAACGGGACACCATTGAATACGGCGGTCGAGGCGGCTATTCCGCTAACATCGTGAGCCCTAGCACATTGCACCTGGTTCCCAGTCGCAATCTCATGGGTAGTCTGAATGCATTCGACTACCCAACGAGAGATAGTATCCATGGGCGCCATATGGCTTCTTATGGCAGATCCATAGATGTCTACCATTTGACTGTAGAGTCCATCCATTCTTTGTACTTGGTCAAAGCATGGACTGGACACCAGGCACTGGCATCACGATCAAAGCTAGTTAGCTTCGGTATAATGATCGGTTTGCCGGGATATTTCAGATTGATTCTTTGACATAAACTCTGCTCTTGGCAGCAGTCGCAAACCCTCTCCGGAGACAATAAATCGGTCCCTCTTTGCCGAATGCGCATGGATCGCACCGCACCTTCTTGCTGAGGAAGCTGCCAATAGAAAAACTGCCTTTAGAGTCAGATGCTTTAGACTAGCCGAACCCAAAGGTTCGAAAGGGTGCTTGGCCAGAACATTAAGCACCAAAGATGGACTCCAGGCTGGAATGACTACGGGTTGTCTCGGTCGGAGATTGCTCATTCCCTTCACATTCAACTGGGCCACCTCTGGACTATCCCTGTTGGCTAAACAAGGGATAACTGATGCCAAAGCTGATCACTCCTAACCTCGCTTGCGAGTCCGCCTTGATAAGCCAATCATCTATGTAGGTGTGAAGTGCCACATTCTCTCTTCTGAGAAATGCTGTCATTGCTAGGACCACTCTGGGGAAAACCCTTGGGGCTGTCCAGACAGGTGCCAAAGACAGATTTTGTGGCGGGAAATCCCACCAACCTGGCATGTACCCCTGGAATATCCATTCCAGGACCAGACTGTCTGGCGTCACACCTCGCCAAGCCTTGACGAAACGCATGAGCCTTCCACCCACTATAGGCACATTGACGCCTAATGTAGGTGTCTGGCTCACGATCCGCTCCCCCCTCTTAACGAGAGAATCATTTTTGTCTTGGCTTGACTAGTCTAACTGGCACCGCTGCTCCTGTCATACAGGCGCGATGCAGATGGATACGAAGGGAGCTACCATACCCTCAGGTACGATCCGCTCCCTTCTTTCCGCCCTTGGAGGACTTCCATTTGCCCTTGCTCTTCTCGCCTCTCTGGCGATCAGGACCACCACACTAGGGGGGGGGGGGGGGAAAGGAGCCACCACAACCTTCCTCACCTTCTTAGCCACAGGCGGCTGAGAAGGCCCAGCAATAGCAGGAGCTCACTTGGCTTTTGCCTTGCCCTTACGCTTCTTCTGCTTCTTGGTGGAAGGTTGGGCAGTTAGCGGTTTCGTAACAGCCCCTAGTGCATGCGCCCGACGCACTATCTCAAGCTGAAAATTAACCACTAACTGACTTTGCGCGATATTCGCCATGTCCTCTAGGATGGCCCGCACTTGGCCACCAAAGACGCTAGGACCATTCCAAGCAACAGCTCCCTGACAGCCGTAGCCGGACGCATATGGTCAAGGACCATCTGCCTCCTGGACTTGGTCACTCGTGCCTGCACCCTGGCCAATGCATCCATCGACAGCACAAGGCCGTCGTTGACACACGAAAGTGCAGCACGTGCCACAGGGTGGCCTGCCCCAGCTTCAGCCCACACAGACTGAAGCAAGCGATAGGAGTGATTGACAGCATTCATAGGGACAGCACTTCCTCATTGTGTGCTTGGCTCTTGTCCACAAGTGCCTGAGCGGGACCACCTGCTCCTGCACTCTGGACACCAAGAACCCAACAGTCATCCTCAGTGACCGTTGGGACCACACCATACTGCTCGTACTCCCCCCTGGGGATACGGCACCTTGCCCGCACCTCCCTAGAGGTCGCAGGGAGCTGGCTCTTGGTCATGATTTGCTTGGCATAAATAGCCTCAAGCAACTCCTTGAACTCTGGATCCAGTCCAATGGACCGCTGAATCGATGCAACCGATAGACTGGGCATGTCTTCCTCGGTCGTGGCCGAGACCACGGACGGGTTCACCCTGGCTAGACAAGCCAGAGCATCGGACCAGTCCACCTCCGAGGAAGACACCCCTGTGAACACATCACCCGTTGATGTGTTCACGGGTCTACCAGCAGCGGCTTCCCAGCAAGGAGCCACTGCTGGAAAGCCAGCAACACTGGTACCGCACAGTTACACCGCCATCACATGAAACATACCGTTCCATGGAGTAGGCCCACACGGAAAACCGTGCGAACCTGTAGCGGTTAGGGAACCGTGGCCATGCACGGGCGCCAACGGCACCCCGTGTGTGGCAGCTGGACCAGGTGAGATAGGTGAGTACCAAGCCTGGCCAGCCACACCTGTCACTGTGTCGGTTGGTGGCAAACCAACCAGCACTGGACAGGTGCCCAGTACCGGTGTGGCCTCAAACACGGGTGGAGCGACTGCCATGGCTTGCGCCAATACAGACAGATGGAGGGCGGTTCTGTCCAGGATGAAATCGACCTCCATGCGCTCCACCCGCCGTATCTCATGCCACAACAGCCTCTCCTCTTCGGCCTCCTCATCCACTGACCCCGAAGAGTTGTCACCGGATGAAGAGACACTGGAGCCGTCCTAGCCAATGGCTCCCATGCCCGACGGACTGGCTACCGCTACTGGACCACCTGGAGCTGGCCGCAGAGAAGCAGTATCCGCCAGGCCGGAGGTTGACGGGACTGCCAGGGAACCATACAAGATGGTCCCCTCGGTAACCAGTCCAGAAGCCTGTCCAAGGACTGGGTCCATACCGTACACGGAGAGGTTGCACCACAGTCTTCGGTATCAGAGACGACACCAGCGTGGGCAGGACGCGGGCCCAAACCACGCCAGAGTGCCATCTCCGAACCCTCCAACTGCAGATGAGGAGTGCCCCCAGGGGCTGAAATGGATGCTCCTTCTGGGCAAGAAACTCGACGGGCCACACTGCACAGACATTACACCTATTGTCAACGTTACAATTAGAACACCGATAACAGACATGGTTCTTGAATGTGACCTTCACGAATTTATGACACTCAGGACATGATCACGGGGTATGCTTGGCCTGAAAACAAGCACAAAACCTAAATAAGCAAGCGGAACGAAACAGAAATGGAAAGCAGACAAATAACTTTCAAATATTTTGACAATAAGTTATAAGTTAACCCTCCAACACCCACAGCATTATAACCAAGATCGCGTAAGCTGGCGACAAGAACGAGAGCGGGCCAATAATACACACATAAATTGATCCTGCAGGATATATAAACACGGAACCAGGAACCATATCGGCTGCATTCACAGTATATTTAAGAATTAATTTCAAAATTATACTCTCAAACGAAAGCCAAACGATACATGAAGGAACAACAAAATGAATTAACATTACTGCTGTAGAACATGGTAAAACCGCAGAACACACATCTTAATCAAGAATTTTGAAATCATCGATCAATGCAAACAGATCGTAATCACATGCAAAACTTTACATAATTCTAAAGTTTCTGGCACAAAACGCACGCAGCACCAAGAATAAGATGCGCGAATTAATGAAACATTTCCTTCACCAAATATTCCGAGAAATAAAAGGGTGTGATGTGACCCGCTCAGACCATATGGTTGAATGACGTAAGCCGATTTTAGTGTTACAAAATCGTAAATTAATGCCTAGTTTCCTGGCCAATCGCTGTTGGAATTAAGGGAGGCGATCTTATCTGCCATATTTCATTGTAACCACACGTCCCTGTTCCGGGGGCAAAAAATGGGACATGCAACACACACGAAATTTCAGAGACATAAGTCTCCATATAACTAGAGAAATAAAATGAAAGAATACGACCTGAGATTCAGAGGCTCCTTCCATAATATGGAAATCCAGTAATCCAGAAACAAGAAACAGTAAATAGGCACAGGGAAAAACACAAAGAACTCAGATTTCTCCAAGAACAAAAAGCAAGTGTTCTCTTGTTGCTATGCAAACAAGAATGAGTGTCTCTAGCAGGCGGGTACCAGGTTGTTGGGAACCGGGTACCCGGTTCCAAGAGTTAGTAAAGCTTTCTAAATCTAGATTCCTAGAGCCAGCTATCAGGATAGCTGTATTATCAATGAGTAATGTAATGGTAAGTATTGATCGAAGGAGAAACAGTTATCTCAGCTGGCAGCCATATTGGATTTCGGTTCATCGTTGATTTCGATAGGTTTTTTCCTCAAACTTACTCCAATGAATCTATGAATGCTTAACCGGATTTAACAAATGGTAGCAGAGTTATCATGAAGAAACAAATTTTCAAGATGACCACCAGTGGCCACATTGGATTTTGGATCATCATCATTTCAGTAGGTTTCTTCTTCTAACTTAGTCCACTGAACCTTTCAAGATTCAACGAAATCAGACAAATGTTAATCGAGTTATCATCCAGAACTCTGCTGCCAGCCCGGATGTAAACCTGGAAGGCACTATCACGTAATCCCATGACAATTTCTTTGGCCGGGTATAAAAAGAACAAGCTAGTAAATGTATATACTGGGGAAAAAACAAATTCATAGATCTAGTTCTATGATTGCAATCCCATCAACCTATTTAGCGCTTATCAAAAACAGGTAAATTTAACCTTGCCTATTAACTTGATAATTACCTGTCTATATGTAATGGAGATGAGATTGTTTCCTGATTTGGAATTGAACAGCTCTAGATATTCCCCTGATGGACCTGTAGAGAAAGATTGACTGGCCAATTTATATTACACAAATAATTGAGGGTGTACATTTACAGTTGGTAGCATGTTCTCATCGAACAATTTGTTTAAAGGGTGTGTGCAGTGTATCTGTATCTCAATAAACTTTAAAATGAAATCTTAAACAGCCTCAATACATTTGAACATGTAACCTTAACCAACACCAATAGACCTTTAGCATGGCATCTTATTTCGTCTCATTAAAACTTTAACCCTTTAATAGTTGACAGCCTCATTAACCAAGCCAGTCAATTCTGAAAATTGACTCCTGGAATGGCTGGTTCGGCTACCGAGTCAGTCATTCCAGTGGTAAAATTTTCGGAAATAGTCTGCACATTACTCAAGACCACTGCAGGGATCGGTTTGGGTCGGCTTCGTCATAAAATGGTTAATATACTAAATAACTGAACTCAGTATTATGGATTCAAGGGAGATAACTGTTGAAAATTATATTTTGAGTCATTTCACCCCCTGGACATATCCAGTGAGTTAATAGAAACTTGTTCATATTAATGTATATATGTAATATAAAATGTGTGAGTGAGTGAGTGAGTGACTGAGTCAGTGTGTGCGTATGTGTATAAGTGCATTTATGAGTGTGTTTGTATGTATGTGTTTGCTGCTTATTTAACTGTATATAGTTTATTGTGTTTGGGAGGGCCTCAGGAAGATTAGTTTACTGATGATATACCCTCGATAAATAAAGATTATTATTATTATTATTATTATTATTATTATTATTTTAGTGGCAGATTTTCTAAAATTAGTCTTCACTTGGCTTGCAAATTCAGATTCACTAAGCAAAGATTTAAATTTTCTTGACAAATTTTGACCATTAAAGGGGCAATATGAATTTTAATCAGCTGAATAAACCTTTAATTCCTAAATGGTCAGATTTGTTTTAAAAAAATCTAAATATTTGTTTATTGAATGTTCATCTGCAGGTAAATCAAACAGTATTTTTGAAAGGTTACCACTGGAATGACTGGCTCGATTATTAAACCAGTTATTCCAGTGGTAAATTTTCAAAAATACTGTTCTATTTACCTGAAGATGGACATTCCTGGCCGGCTTGAACATTAACGGGTTAATGTAAAATGTGTGTGTATGCATGCATGCACGTGTGAGCGCATGTGTGTGCATGCGTGCGTGTGTGCTCGTGTATGTGCTAGATGATGTTATGTCACCAATCCCATACTTAAACTTATTACTACCTCCAGAATACTAAGCACAGTTTGAACAATAACATGTTTAACCCCTTAAGCCTTACATTTTTTCAAGAAAATTAAAATTTTCTCATAAAGATGTCCATTTGCAGACTAAAATGAGACAATTTAAGAAAATTTATCAAATTTCTTTTTCACGAGTGAGATGACATACTTACCTCCCTAACACTCTTGATATACTAGTATATCGGCTCTAAATTCAATAATATTCAGAATTATAAAAGGTTAGGTGCCCCTAATGGGCAGGTGGATGTACACAGTTATGCACATGACAGACCCTACCCACTGCGCATGCGCATACTGGTACTTCCGTTACTAAATATTGCCTGACATAGAAGCAACTATTAAAATAACCAAAGGACCAGGCCTCCGTGGGGTGGAGAGGCCGGGATCCTGTTAGGGAGGTAAGTATGTCATCTCACTTGTGAAAAAGAAATTTGATAAATTTTCTTATTTCACATCATGAGAAAATACTTACCTCCCTAACACTCTTGATAAAAGCCAGAATTTGAAAGTAAATTTTGTGGGAGGGAGGCAAGGTCCTGAAAACCAGCACACCCTCGAAGAGACTAGGTTCTTTGAATTTTCAAGAGATTTAAAACATCTGAAATTGTGACTGAAACACAACCTGGAATAGAATTTTGCATCGGATAATCGACCGATGAAGAGAGATTGATCAAAAGGCAAATGCGCTCCCGCACCCCCCCCCCCTTTCTGAGGAAGGTTAGGAAAAAAACGCTGCTCTAAATGACTAGCACGTTCTCTAATACTTAATGAAACTATTATTAGACATTGGAAAAAAGAAGAATTGCTTCAATTTCAAAACTCTCTGAAAGAACCACAATTAAGAGACATTAACCACCACCATATTAAATAAAAGATTACACAATCACCAAGACAAAAAACAAAAATGGTCATATATACTGACCTCTGATGTCTTGGATGCGGCACTCATCTCTTCCCCCACCGGATGAAGAGAATTGTACCAGCTAATAGTAGGGATACCCTACCAACAAATGTGATATTTGTAAATAGCAGAGGACGACACTAATTACAAACATAAATCTCCACATTATTTTATTTTCTGAGGACTGAGACGGCGAGCGGGTTAGAAGTGTCACGAAGGTAATGGTCGGTAAAACTTGATTCACAGTGCCACTGGGCTACTAACATAATGTCTTCAATAGAAACACCATTAAATAATGCCGAGGAAGTTACCACACCATGGACACTATGAGCCTTGGCTCTATCTACTTGAATTCCAGTGGCTGTCTTATGACAGAATTGAATACATTCTACTATCCATCTGGAAATAGTGTATCTTGACGCCCTACCATGGGGTTCAATATATGACAACCATAGGGAACATGGTTCCGTCCGCCAAACCCGAGTTCTTCTCTTGTACTTATTTAAAGCACGGACAGGACACCATACTTTAGCACCCGGATCATATCTGGTTAAGGCAGGTAGAACAATAGGTTGACCTGTATACTTTAAAGATTGATTCTTAGCCAAGAAATTCAATCTCGGTAGAAGCTTAAGGCCTACACCTGTAACCATATACCGGTCAGGTTCAGCAGACAAGGCATGAATTTCACTCCTGCGTCTGGCTGAAGCTGTCGCAACTAAAAATACAGTTTTAAGTGTCAATAGTTTTACAGATATAACACTAAGTGGTTCAAAAGGTTTATCACTCAAAACTTGAAGAACCAGAAAAAGACTCAAAGGATTTCTCGGTCTAAGATTGCCCATACCTTTAATAAGAGTATTTAAAACACTTATTTCATCACTTCCCCTCTTTGCCAAGCAAGGGATAACAGTCATTAATGCTGATTTGTATCCAGCAATAGAATTATGCTTAAGACTATAGGCATCATACAGGTGACAGAGAAAATCAGCTACTACCTGAATAGATGCTTCCATCAGATTGATACATCTCTTTGAGCACCATTCTGCAAATCTGTTGATTTTATAATTATAAGCTCTGGAGGTTGACCCCCCTTCTGGCTCTGGCCTTGAAATTGGCTGCTTGCTCAGAAAAGCCCTCCTTAATCGCGGATTTTTTGACAACATCTATGCAGTCAATTGAAACATTGACGGATTGTTGTGAAGGGTCTTGCCCTGGAAGACATTGTCCATCAGAGGCAGAGGAACCGGATTGCAAACCAGAAGGTCCAGCAGATCCGTAAACCATGATCGGTTTGGCCAATTCGGGGCAATCAGAAGCACTTGGCATTCCTCTTGTTTGATCGTCTGAAGAATCCTTGGAATCAGGATTGTTGGAGGGTATGCATATGCATACATTCCCTTCCAACTGATAGCTAGTGCATCTATTGCAATAGCGCTTGGATCTGGAATCGGAGAAACGTACGTCGTCATCTTCGCATTCTTCTTCATTGCGAACAAATCTATGTTGGGCTTTCCCCAATGATTGAACAAGTGATCCGCCACACATTGATTTAGTTGCCATTCCGCAGGCAGAATGCTCATCCTTCGGCTCAATGAGTCTGCTAACAGATTCAGCGTTCCCGGAATATGAACTGCTTTCAAGGTAATCATATGATCCATGCACCAGCAAAGCAGCTTCCATGTCATCATACAGAGACTGGGCGACTTCGTTCCGCGCTGGCGGTTTATGTAACTCACTACTGTAGAGTTGTCTGAACGTATCATCACAAATTTTCCCTCCACTTCTTTTAAGAAGTGTTCAAGGCCTAGAATTACAGCCCGTAATTCTAGCATGTTGATATGTTCCTTTGACTGTTCCAGATTCCAAAGCCCTGATATAGTGGCTTCTTCCAGGCAAGCTCCCCATCCCTCCATCGATGCATCCATAAACATCGTTACTTGAGGGTGGGGAGGGGTCAGCATGACCCCCGCCAGGAGATTTCCTCTCTCCATCCACCAATGAAGATGATGAATGAGAGGGTCCAACACTTGAATGCGCGAGTCCAGTGATCCTGAACTCTGCGTCCACTGAGCCATGAGAAACAATTGAATCGACCGTCTGAGGAATGACTGGTTCCATTGAAACCATCATACCTAACATTCTTAGATAGACTCGTGCTAGAATATAACGACTGTTGCAAACCAACTGGATGCACGAGGAGATTTTCCACTCCCTCCTGGGATGGATAAACATATCCTATCTCCAGTTTGAAGAACATACCCAGGTTTCAAAACTATCTCCAGATTTGCTGTCAAACTTTCTGGGTTGTGTGCTTTCAGCAACCAGTCATCTATGTAAGTGTGAACAGCTATATTTCTCCTGCAGAGGTATGCCGTGATAGCAAGTACCACTCAAGTGAAGACCCGTGGAGCCGTCGACATGCCGAATGGAAGAACCTTGAATTCCCATTGGCGTCCCTGAAAAGCAAATCTCTGAACCGACGAAAACTCCTTGCAATTGGAATGTGGAACTAAGCATCCTTGAGATCTATTGATGCTGTCCACATCCCCTTCTCTAACCCCAACAACACCGATCTTATTGTTTCCATTTTGAAACTCGGTGTACCTATAAACTTCTTTAGAGGTTTGAGGTTGAGAATTGGTCTCCATCCCCCGGTGTTCTTTGTCACAAGAAACACGGTTGAATAGAAGCCCGGACAATCTTGCGCCGGTTGAATTGCTCCATTCTGGACTGTATCCGTGTGAAAGCCATTGCAAGACTAAGCAATCCTGAATTAACCGCTCCCACTCCTGAATGTGGCAAGTCAAACGACCTCCCACTGGTGCACCTAGGGTTGATGGGGTGCCCATAAATTTTAGAAGTGGGAGTGTCTCTGGTACAAGTGACAACACCCGAGTGGTACCTGTGGTAACGGGAAAAACTTTTAGCCCATCAGGCCCAGTTACCAAGCGCCGCTCCTCGCGCGCCGCGCCCAGCGCCACGTGCACCTCGGTGCGTGGGCTGCTGTCTGGCTGGTTGCGCTTGAGGCGCTGGCTGACGTACAACAGCACGCTGCTGGTGGCACGGCCGACGCTGTCTCTGAACCCGCCGGCCTGCTGGCCTCTGACAATGCCAGCACCGCCACGAGCGTACTGCTGTCGAGCAGCCGAGGGCTGAACACGCACGTGTTCTCTGCGCGGCACTTCAAACTGTGCGCGCAGGGCCCTCTGGTTGTTCACTAAAGTCACTGTCTCTTGGAGGTGCCGACAACCTTCACCTCCAAAAAGACCCGGGCCCGCCATCGGCGCTTGCAACAAGCGCGACTTGAGCTCCTGAGGTGGGCACAAATTATCCAAAGCAAAAGTGCGCCTCGTTCTCAGTGACTTTGTGACTGACCTAGTCAGACAGTCCAACGCCAGGTTGACTGTCACAGGGCTAGGTTGCTGCTGCACCGAGGCTGCTACTACCCCAGATAGCAGCTGAGAGACATGAGACAGCGCACTAATCGCCGCTCGTGAGCTCTCCTCGGTGTCGCGCAAAGCGGCATTAGCCGAGCGCATAGCACCCGTGCACAACGCTCCCATGTCAGCACGGGAACCCGGCCACGTATCTTCCCCCAGAGCGGTGCGGTTGTCCGCGCTCGGTCTGGGCGCTAGGCCATATCAAGCATACTGACTAGCAGTAACCCAACATCATCTAGCAACCTCGCGCGGGGGGGGCTATGCGAGGCAACCTTTCGGTTTGATCGACTCCTCTGCCGCCGAGAACATATCTAAGATATGTTCAGCATACGGCAAAGACAGTCGTGCTGGCCAATGGCTTTGCCTGTAACCATGCCCGAGGGTTACTGGCGGCCGTCTCGTCCACGGAGAGCTCTGGTCTGACAGCGAGGAGCCATGCACACGCTTCTGACCAGTCTTTGTCCGTGGCTACCTGCGAATTGCTGACGAGCAGCGGGCCCTCGTCATCTTCAATGGTATTCGCAGGTAAGGATGAGGCTATAGACAAACCTGGCTGCCCAAGGAATGTATACGGGCCCACGAGGGCTGGCATAACATTCTCCATAGGCTGAGCAGGCACCAAGGTCGCGCTTGTGTGTGGGGAATCATGCACACCAGCGTGACCCGGAACGTCTGTATGAGATTCCACGCTTAAGCGTGGAATCTTATACAGGCGGCTGTCCGCTCCAAACCGGCCCACAGGCTGAATCATGAAACCTGCTCCCGAGGGAACAGTGCCATAGGTGCGAGAGACCGCGCTCCCCATGAGAGGAGTGTAGACGTTCGCATCCATGTCTTCATGCTCATCCTGTGGACTGAGCAGGTAGTCTTCATCATCTTCCTGGTCAGGAAAGTTAGACTCTGGATTAGTAAGGAAAACTAACCCAGACTGACCAGGAGAACGCTCGAAAGCAGGTGATGAGGTTACTCCGCGAGTGATCGTGGTCAGGCCCGCTGGTCGGGTCCCGCCTGATGCTGCTCGCGCCGCTGGAACACCAGGCGATGCGAACATCAAGCCTGGGTCCAAGACGGCCGGCCCTGGATCACTAAACACTTTGTCCGAGCTAGTAGGGCATGATCCAGGGACGGGGGCTACCTGCACTGAGGTCGATGCGTAGGAAGTTGAAACACCTGTGCCCGGAAACATGCCGCGAAGCATGTCAGGCATCAGATCTTTCAAAGTCCTGCGCATCTCACTCACCAACTCAACCATGAAGGCCTCGAGCCCACCCTTCTCAGAGGCCTTCTTCTTACTCTTCTTGCCCTCCTCAGCCATCAGCTTAGCCTGAAAAGCGAAGAATTCAGAGGTTAGATCCCCACCCCCCCCCCACTCTTTCTTTACAAATGACACATTTGTTGGACAGCTTACATACTGAACAAAGATGGCAAGGGTGGGGGAAGAATCTAGCCTTCATAGGCTTAAAGCAGGATGGACATGACTTCTGAAAGGGAATGGATACGAAGACAATGAGTATTATAGTTTGCAAAAGCTTGTTAATAGACTATTAGTACAAACAAGAACAAACTCGAGAAGACATCCACTTTTTTTATATAAACAACCCTGACGGGACCGATGCCTTCTCTAGTTAATAATAACCAACCACAACCAGGATCCCAAATTAAGAAAGAGAGAGAAAGGAGTAATGACTAACTAGATATCTCTCCACCTTCATAATAAAGGGTGATAAAACATCAAGGACTTTCTCTAAACTAAGATTATGACATCAAGAAAAGAGAAAAAACTGGCTGATTATGACATCAAGCCTCAATGCAACAGCTCCTTCAAGGAGAGGGGACATCAGAAATGAATGCAAGAAAACATCTTGAGACTAAAGACATTCATTACTCCCGAATAATATAATATTAAATGTATATATTCGAGAACCCATGCACATACAAGAGAGAATACAGTGCAATAACAAATGGCAGCAGAAATTTGAGAATATTTTCAAATAATTAAGTGCCATAACTAATAAACTCCCTTAGCCTGAGCACAGGCAAACCATCCTCTTGTGCAGGAGAACACGTCCATCCATCCGCCGAGACTCCTCTTCCAGAAGAACTGATGAGGGGGGATGGGACAAAAGGAAGGAGATATTTCTTTTATTAATTTAATATCTCCAACCCTTAGACATATCACAATGATAAGTAAAAAAAGAGACGTGAACAACCTTCGAGAGAACAGGAACCCTTACTCATACATAAGTCGAACCTGTGAACACAAAGCACAAGAGATTAATAGCCCTAGGCGCCGGGAAAAATTTAACAAGGATTCCCAGTGCCTGAAAACGCGGTACCGCCGAAACGGTCGCGACGAAAACCGGTAACAAATAAAAGTTACAAGTCTTAAATAAATATATGGAACAATATCACCTTAGCAGATGAAGAGGAGGACTCCTCTAACACTTTTGCATCAGCCATGATGGAACAAGATGATAAAATATAGTGAAAATTCTCAATAGAGAGCCTGTAAAGTTTTCCACAAGTTGATTTCAGCCAATATATTAGAAAATGGAAGTACCAGTATGCGCATGCACAGTGGGTGGGGTTTGTCATGTGCATGACTGTGTACATCCACCTGCCCATTAGGGGCACCTAACTCTTTATAATTCTGAATATTATTGAATTTCGAGCCGATATACTAGTATATCAAGAGTGTTAGGGAGGTAGGTAAGTATGTTCTCATGTGAAATTTGAAAATTTACCACTGGAATGACTGGCTCGATTACCGATACCGAGCCAGTCATTCCAGTGGTAAAATTAAAAAAATAGTCTTCTTTTGGTCTGCAAATAGACATTTCTCAAAACAACTAAAGAAGCCATTTTTGGCCGGTTTGAGTGTTAAATGGTTAAACGAAACAGAATGAAATCGGTTAAGGACAAGCCTTAAGTACCTATATGAATCTTATCCACAAGTTGAAGTCCTCCTAGACTGGCTTGGACAACAATACCATGGACAGTCACAGCTGCGTCCAGACATGCTCGATCCAAGCGTAGCATTAGATAAGGCGTATCTTTACGATCAGAAAAGCGAGACAGCTGTATGACGACTCCACCAATGGTTAAGCGGAACAGCATTCGACTTGTGTTTGTCTCTGAGGAATGATCATCGACTCCTTTCACTTCAAACTTACTGAGAAAATCAAATGAGAAATGTAATGCAATATTAGTCAACCAATGAAAATAGAGGGGTCCATTTCTAGTTATGCCCTGGCCATTTCTATGTAAGCTGCCTTCACTTTGTACATGTGTTGTGATGGGATTTACATACAATACATTAATCCCTCAATTCACAGAATCCCAATTTCAATGCAATGGTCATTTCCAGGTTTATCCATCGATCATCTGACATCATAAATAACTAAATGACGTGTATGCTGACGTCATAATCATGATGCCATGAGTTATTTCATATAGTCCATCTTTAACGCTTAATAGTCCAACATGGTGTAGGAATTGTATGTCTTTGCCATTTAATAAACATGGCGTTGAATATTTTGAAACCAATTTGACTGGGCGCTCTTGCTGCCATACGCAGCAACAGCACCCAGTCAAATTAGTTTCAAAATATTCAACAGCTTACATGTAGTTTTCTGGAAATTGATAGTCTGGGAGTTTAGAGAATGATTGATCCCAACACAGATATGGTGTGGGTGGAGCTTAGATTGAGGTGGGTGGGGCATAGCTAAAACTGGAAAGGTCCATTATAGTTGAATATCTTTAAAACAATTTGACTGGGAACTGTTGCTGCCTATGGTAGCAACAGCTCCCAGACAAATGACTCAACATTTTCATGAGAATGTTTATTAAAATGTATATTCACCAAAGACATGTATTCAATTCATACGCTTTTGTGAGACACTTATCTAGTTTCCTGACAGAGCTGTATTATTTTGATTGCTATGTCAGCTAACAAGTGATGTATTTGATTAGTATGTCATATACTTGAGTGTCAGATTGGATCCCTTTTATTATTGATAGAAAGCTAACTATTATATTTAGCAAAAACAAAACAAGTACGGTAAACAAGAGCAATCACAGATTGCAGACCCTTGCCCTACCATCTTTGCCACATTCATACAGTTTTCAGATTTTCTGGATATTTTTTATCGTCCGGATTTTTTTGGTCGGATCATGGTAAAATTGTGGCATCCCAGTGTATGGTCATACCCTATCTTGTGTTAAAATGTGAGCCAAATCTAACCAGTACTTTCTGAAATACTCATACATTTAGAATTTGATCAAATCCAGTTCCGGGTTATTATAGCCGGATCACAGCCATCTGGAAATCCGCTTGCACCACAAGTTCCTCTGTGTTAAAATTTGAGCCAAATCAGATCAGTAGTTCTTTTAGATACAGGTGCAGCCACATGCATACACGCATGCAGATAGACAGTCAGACCCGATCGTAATATCCTCTTCCCCTTACAGTGTGAGGGTAATAATGATGCTTGTTATTTGTATGTATTGCATGGAACAAAGTTTTATAGGACAACCTAAGGTGGAGATGAATAGTGAAAAATATGTACAGGTAAGTGCCCCGTAGAATACAGGCATAACTATCTAAAGTAAAATGAAAACCGGTCAGACATAAATAGAAATATGTATTGTCTTGATATGCTTTTGGAAAAACAGCATTCTGAGGGGCAGCACACATGCAATTTGGCAACATCAATGGAAACAGTTCCAGAAACAGAATCATTTGTATTTTAATTTGAAGAGAGTTTCAAAATAATGACCTATGAAGCATTCTGAGGGCAAGTGAATTTTCATGTAGGGGCAAGTGAATTTTCATGCGTTGCATTCAACCTTTAAGAGAAATAACAGAAGATTGTATTTTCATGACAAACACCACCACCCCCCCCCCCCACCACCCCCATATGCAGTCTAAGTTCATA
Organism: Chaetoderma sp. LZ-2023a; assembly: GCA_034401795.1. Lineage (NCBI taxonomy): Eukaryota > Metazoa > Mollusca > Caudofoveata > Chaetodermatida > Chaetodermatidae > Chaetoderma > Chaetoderma sp. LZ-2023a. Next base: position 80,326,631 of record CM067374.1, read on the forward strand.
AATCACCTTCACCATAGTCCCAAAGATTTATTGCTAACATTTATCTGGCGAGCTCTAGGTCATTTTAAAATAGCACCAGTAGGGGCACCTACCTGTATTCCAAGCCTTATAATTAAGAAAAGAATCTACCAGATTTTTTTTCCATACAGACTGCTATAATACATATAGAACGAAGATGTGAAAGTACGTTGAAATAGAAGTTATTGCTGAATTATTTAATGATAGATTGTGTAAACTATTAGAAAACATTATTGAAATAAGAACAATTGAACATATAAATTGAATTATCTTTTCAATCAAAAGAAATAACTTGGAGCAATCTGAATGAAGTGATTATTTATTATCATGAGTATTGATTCCTCCAAACTGAATAAATGGCCTGTACTTCAGGCAGAGTGACTTACCTAAAGAGCTCATCAATGTCTTCATCTGAGTGGTCTGATGCGGAAAAATAGGCATCTGACTTTCCTTCTACAAAATAAACCAAATTACGTTTTTTGTTACTACAACATTAATCATCCCACTTCTTTGTAAAAGCAGGGAATTGGCAATGAATAATTTTGCACGTAAATTGACTAAAGCTTGTTCTTGCGTTTGGACAGCAACAACATTCACTCTAATAAACTATTGTCAAAATACTCACCAGAATGTTTATAACATAATAATGAACTAGATGGATAATGGACCTTTACAGTTTATCCATCTATCATATGACATCATAATCAACTATGTGACGTGTAGAATGACGTCATAATCAATGATGACAAGATAACTTTGTCACGAATGCTTAATCGATGACGAACTATACACCTGTGCAAAAGTTAAGCACCACCCTATTTTTACGCACATGTGAGGGTATATTCATGTGCTATGAAGAAAGCAATAGCATAAACATTTATGTACCCATCCATCTTAGTGCAATAGGTAATAATGCAACTAGAGGAATGCTGATTATGATGGTGGGGAAACACTGTATGTTTTTGTTTGAACTTGAAAACGAGGCCTGAATATGGTTACGTTGACACAACTGACAACTATTGCCCTACAGTTGACACACGTGGCTAGATTGTCATTAATGGTGTCTGAAAACGAAGTTTAACATCTGTGCACGAGTTTGAGACTGTCATTATTAATACCGGGTATATCCACCTTGTGCCTGGATGACGGCCTGGACACGACGTCTCATGCTGGTCACCAACCGACTGATACGCCATTGTGGTATTCGTTGCCATTCAAGATGGAGTGCGTCTGTTAATTCCTGTAGGTTCTGCACAGGAGGATCCCTCCTTCTCACCATGTTTCCCAGAATGTCCCAGATATGCTCAATAGGGTTCATGTCAGGGCTCCTTGCTGGCCATGGTAGGGTTTCGATGGCATTCTGGCGGAGGTATCCACGAGTTTGAGACTGTCATTATTAATACCGGGTATATCCACCTTGTGCCTGGATGACGGCCTGGACACGACGTCTCATGCTGGTCACCAACCGACTGATACGCCATTGTGGTATTCGTTGCCATTCAAGATGGAGTGCGTCTGTTAATTCCTGTAGGTTCTGCACAGGAGGATCCCTCCTTCTCACCATGTTTCCCAGAATGTCCCAGATATGCTCAATAGGGTTCATGTCAGGGCTCCTTGCTGGCCATGGTAGGGTTTCGATGGCATTCTGGCGGAGGTATTCATGCACAGCTCTAGCACGATGTGGTCGGGCGTTGTCATCCATGAATATAGGGTGGGTTCCAGGTGCATGATTTACAAAATGAGGGACCACAACTCTATCCAGTATGGAATCTTGATATCTTTGTCCATTTAGTGTTCCAGGTACAGTCAACAGATCCAGCTTACAATCAAATGAGATGCACCCCCATATCATAACTGAACCTCCACCAAATGGAACTTCTTCCATGATGTTACGTTGGCCGTACGCCGTGCGTCTGGACCTCCATACACGAGTTCGACCATCTGTGGCATGAAGCAGGAACCGACTTTCATCGGACCAGTGTACCCGTCTCCAGGATCTCATGTTCCAGTGTCTTCTTTCGTTGCACCACCTCAGACGCTCCTCTTTGTGGTGTGCAGTGAGGAGAGGACGTCTGACAGGTCTCCTAGCTTTCATGCCAGCAGCATACAGTCTCCTTTTGACGGTAGACATTGACACTCTATTGCGCGTTCCCCATTGCTGGCTGAGCACTCTGCTGTTGGTGAATGGAGATCTCCTAACAAGGCGTACTAGGGCTCGATCATCACGGGCAGTAGTCTTCTTCGGTCTTCGAGATCTAGGCCTGCCCATGTTTTGCAATCAAACGACTGATTACAGTATGGTTAATGTTCAGCTGTCTGCCAATCTCTCTGCATGACATACCAGTGGTATGCATGCCTATGATTTGCCATTTCACACGATCACTTAACCTTCGTCTTGCCATAGCGGTTCACAATCAAGAGCTAATTCTCTCTGTACAAATAAACCACGGCCATGAACACAAAATTCCTAATCTTGTTGCCTAAATCTGTATGTAATGTTCTACACCTCAAACTGGACTTTTACATAACTGAACACGTGTGCTGTTTCCCGCCACGCACGGACATCAAGCGGCGTGAAGTCATGCATGCATGTGCATTTCGTACTTGGAATTATGTCAGCTAACGCGGGGACAAAAAGTATGGCAGCCTAGTTGTACCATCATGTTTCTACGTTCTATTGTTTTTGCTGGTGCTTAACTTTTGCACAGGTGTATATATGTTGTTGTATGAATTGTATGCCTATTATTTAATAAACATGCTGTTGAATATTTTGAAACTAATTTGACTGGGGGCTGTTGCTGCCATATATACATACCCATATTTACAAGACAAAAGAAACTTGTGGAGAAGGAAAACCATGTACTTGTTATTCTTCTCTCTGTTTAAGGAGGGTATTGAGGTCTACTTTACCTAGGCAAAAGCTTAATTAGCACAGATTCCACACATAGTTTTAACACCGTCAGAGTTTAAATATTGAGAAGGCTCTTCGTGGACTGGTGAGGATACAACACAGCCGTTATTTCTCACTTCATGCATGTCTCATGTAACACAAATACAATAGCTTAGGCTTGTGCGATTATTGCGTTGAGTGATCGCGATTGATTATAAAAAAATAATCATGATTACTTGATTAAACAGCTTGGATACAAATTACCAAGATATAACAACAAAAGAATGTCACTGACGAAAATTGCAATGGTGTTTACAAAAGTCGATTTACAGGGCAAGAGAAGACTATTTTTGAAAATGTATCACTGGAATGCCTGGCTCGATTCTCGAGCAATGCAGCCCAGTAATACATTTTCAAAAGTAGTTTTCTCTTGACCTGCAAAAGGACATACATTCAATATAGTCCAGGAGCTAAAGCTAGGTCAGAATCGTGATGTAGCACACCCAGTATTCGGAAGGTCTGACACTTGTTGTGGCTTGGGGGACATGTCCCACACATTTTAAGCCCTGTTGTACAAACAAATTGTGGTAGCACTAATTAGTTATCCTGATTTCTTTGCATAGGGGGTCTAGGCTTTGGCTGTATCCACAGTGCACAACGATATAAGCATGATCATGTCATAACTCAAAGTAATATCGTATTAGATTCACCATATATGATATTTAGACGGATCTCGACCTAACATATATCCAACATACATTTTGCATGCATATACCAAAGGCGAGGGTGAATTGTGAAGGTTATATTTTATGTATGCATACTAACTCCATCATAGAATCTGTATATCCAGCTGTACCACTGTTGACAAAGCACCCAGGTAATGGCATTTTGGAACTCATATATTCATATGGTAGAGCTGCTGCTTGGATTCATAAGAGCTGAGAGAACTGGAGATTGGCAGGCACACCTATCTGCTACTGCTGCTATGGCGCCATATTTCTACAGCATGGACAGAACCAATTATGCAAGATGGCTGCCAATATATCTTGCGGACATGAAGATGCTTCCAAGTACACATCCCCATGTACATGAACAATTCTTGAATGGAAATCATTCCGTAAGTCGCTCAGACCATCCATTCAATCAAGTGTGGACAGATATGGCCTTAGAGCAATCGATTAATTTGGATTCCAAAAAGCGAGGTGGTATTATTGGAATAACACAAAAGCCAGGAGCTCTGGAGAGGTGGTTTTTAACTAGCCACGAGAGGGCAGCCATAACAACGGTCACAAAGCAAATGTGTGGGTTACAAGCTAGTCACATGTTTGGAGTACATAAGGAAATGGGGACTAATCGAATGAACAGGGATGAAACCAATGTGCAGAAGATACTTTCGATGTTCTCATCAGATATAATGACCAATCCCTTTAATATTGCGGAAAACGACGACAGCGAGTGTCTTCCACTTGTAAACATTGCAACTGGCGTGGTATTGCCTAGTGAAATCACCAAGAGACTTGTTTCCGCCTGTGACATTGGTAAGGAGATTATGGAAAATTTTGTTCAGGAGCGGCTGGACACTAACACGAGAAGCTTTTGGAACACGTTGCCACACTTAAAACTTAAAACATTTGCCAGCCTAGCACAGAAGAAAAAACTCAAAACAAATGATGAAAAAATTCACAATGTGAGATCTGACCGCGAACTATTTGGTCGATTAATTATTGCCGCAAGGTCCAGAGATGTTGATTTAAAACTAGTGATGACGTATGAACTGTCTGCTGTTCCACTATCATTGTCACATACGGATGGGACTCTAAGAAAGAATGTGAAGTGTTTTGTTAAGTGAACTAGAAAAGGAAGTAAATGTTGATGGACGGCTTCCACCTGTTGACAAGACAGGCGCAACAGCTTATGTAGTAGATGGCATGGCAATTGTGCAAATGGTTAAAACTGGAGGTACGTCTACATTTGGAGAATTGGCTGATAAATACTGGCACATCTTTACAGTTCCACTGAATCAAGAAGACTGCAACAGAGTAGATATAGTTTTTGACAGATATGATAGACTGGAATCTCTCAAAGCGGAAGAGCGGCTAAAACGTGGGTCATCAACAGCATTGGAAGTAAAGATTGCTGGAGAAAATACTCCCGTTCCAAAGCAATGGGCGAAGTACATCAGCAATCCAAGCAACAAAAGTAACCTGGTTGCATTTCTCAGCAAGCGGTGGCGTGATACTGGTCCAAATATGCTATCTGCCGACAATTGCGTCATTCTTGCTGGTGGCTTTAACGATGGAATGGATGTTGTTGTCATTTCAGCGAACAATTTGTCGTATTTGGAAGAACTTCGATCAGATCACGAGGAAGCAGATACGCGTATGATGTTGCACACGCTACACGCTTCAAAAGACCACATGCGTGTTGTTATACAGTCTCCTGATACAGACGTGGCAGTACTTAGTATATATATGTATTGTTCGCTTCACTGTTCTGAACTATGGTTCCGTACGGGCACAAAGGACAAATTGCGATACATACCAATACATACAGTTGCTCAAGTACTGGGCCCAGCTATCTGTCTGTCTTTACCTGGGTTTCATTCTCTTACAGGTTGTGATAGCACTAGTGCATTATTTGGAGTCACTAAGAGAAAAGCATTCAATCTCTTAAAGTCATCTGAATGTCATCAGCTTAGCTTAGCCCAACTCGGCGAACATGTTGACTTATCACCGAATACTGCAATTCTATGTGAGAAATTTGTCTGTGAGTTGTATACCACCAGGGATGTGGGAAAGACAGCTGATGAAACCCGTTATTGGCTCTTTTGTCAAAAGAGACAAAGAAATGAAAATCTTCCACCTACATCGAATAGTCTAAAGCATCACACCGAAAGGGCCAATTTTCAAGCTCTTGTTTGGAGACGTTCATTGCAAGCTGTTCAAATGGACATGGCTGGAGTATAGTGGATGGTCTACTCAAGCCTGTTCTAATGTCAAAGGATCCTGCTCCATTTGGATTAATTGAACTCACATCATGTAGATGTCAAAAGTCTGCCTGCAAAAGAACAGATCTCTGTCAATGCAAGGCTAACAATCTACTCTGCACTGAAGCATGCCTTTGTATGGGAGGTGAAATGTGTGACAATGTTCAGCATACAATTGTCGAAGATGACTCTGACACGGATGAGTAACATTCTCTCATTTGCTCACGTGATAAATATGTCCTGCCAGCTTGTGTAGACATGCACTGCATGTCAGTTAAAAGTTTAATTATGAAAAATGTAGAAAACATGGGCATTGTTGTAGCTAAGGTATTGCTAGTCACAAGAAGACCTAAGTGCCCCAATATGTACAAAGCAACATACGGGTGTCTTAAACGACGTTGATTATGTATAAATCTGCGATATACGATCATTCCTTTCCATTTTGGTTAAGATTGTATTGATATAACATGCGCTTAAGTTTGTGAAAAATTTACCATTGTGAAAATTGTTTGAGAGCTACATTTAACACCTATTGTAAATGGGCTTCTCACGGGTTAGTGATACCACAATTTTCTTGTATAACACGGCTCAGAATATACCCAAGACATCGGTCTAGCATAATATAGAGACAAACCTTCTGAATACTGGGTGTGCTACGAAACCATTCTTCTAGACCCCTTTTGAAAATTGGCTCCCGGACTAATAAGCAAAATGTAATTTTTCATGACCGATCGCATTAAAAAATAATTGAAAGTTAGGTTTTGAAATATTTTATGCAACATAAAATATTCACAATTATTTGATTATTTAATTTTTAATCACATAAATTCATGATTTAAAACATAATCACGATTTTCGATTTAATCACGTAATCGCGCAAGTCTACAATAGCTTGAATTGTGATCTTGCAACAAATAGTATTACCTGGAAACGGTTGTGGCTGAGTTCCTGAGTCTACATCATCTGCACTGGTCTTCAGTTTTTTCTTTACCTTTCCGAGGGCAGTGTTTATACTATGGCTCAACTTGATACGTAGTGACTTGTGAATAATCCGTAGGTCATTCACACTGGCTCTGTGTTGTGCTTCAGACTTCACCTGAAATCATAGGAAATTTTAAGACAATATATACAATTACATGCCCTTATTGATGATAGAAATATTCCAGTAACTGTTCATTTACCTGTATTGCACACACGCACGCACACATGCACGCACGCACACACACACGCACGCACACACACACACATACTCTGGGCTGCATTCAATATGCACATTGTGTTGTATGTCCGCCGTTATGTAACATGTGTTCAGTAATTTGTCATATACTTCAGATTCGTCACTTAGATGACACATTACTGAACACTGTTATGTAATGGTGAACATTGTTTTCAGTCAATCCAATAAAAAAATTGGGACTATTTAGAAACAAGAGGCACAAGGGGCCTGTGTCGCTCACCTGGAATTATTTTGACTGTTACAACCGAACAAAATGAGATGACCACTGTAAATATTTACCAATCAAATGTCTGTGAAGCAAGTTTAGACAAGTTTTATTAAAATTGGCCTAGTGGTTAATAATTAAGTCTATGTTTTTCTCAGAAATTTGCAGAAAATGCAAGATGTCTGCCAAAAATGTTATATTTTGATTGATTCATGGCGGACTTGTTGTTTTTTTTACATATATCAACTTTCCATGAACAAATTTTAATGGCGTTTCAGCCCTAACGATATCAGCCAAATTTTGGCCTGATTCATTCAGCGGTTCTGGAGATCGAGATGCTCGCCAGCCAAATTGGCTGATCGGCCACATTGGAACAAACTTGGATCCCTATGCCCTACTGATGATTTCTGCCCAATATACCTGAAATCGGCCCAGTGGTTCACGAGAAGATATTTTAATTTTCCCATTGCTTTAGTATGGGAGATTCGGCATGAAAACGATCAAAGATGGCTGTCAAACCATTTATCTGACAGTTTTGAGTGGCAAATTTGAAATCAGCATACGCAACATAAATAAAAAAATTCAAAATGGCTGCCAAATGCGCTACATTTTGATTGGTCCAGGGTGACCATGTTTTTTGACGTATCAACTTGTCTTGAACAAGCTTTAATGGCCCTTACTCCCTATTCTTCTTCTTTTCGTTCGTTCGCTGATCATACCGCCAGTCCTGTAAGTGACTATCGACATGATCATAAGCGCTAAGTGCGTGGATCCATGGTTTATTAGAGTGCGCCGTGCGGCCTGGAACCTCCGTCTTCAGCACTCGAGGTTTCTGTCAGGGTTACCTCACCCTTACCTCCTTTAGTCGCCTCTTACGACACGCAGAGGATATGGAAGGTGTATTCTAAGCCCCACCTACAGGACAAACTCCCTATTTATCTCCCATATTTCGGCCCGATCTCTTCAGCGGTTCTAGAGAAGTCATTTTCAGGAAAATAAGTAAATTTATCAAATTTCTTTTTCACGAGTGAGATGACATACTTACCTCCCTAACACTCTTGATATACTAGTATATCGGCTCTAAATTCAATAATATTCAGAATTATAAAAAGTTAGGTGCCCCTAATGGGCAGGTGGAAGTACACAGTCATGCACATGACAAACACCACCCTCTGCGTATGCGCACACCGGTACTTCCGTTACTAAATATTGGCTGACCTAGAAGCAACTATTCAATAGCCAAAGGACCAGGCCTCCGTGGGGTGGCGAGGCCGGGATCCTGTTAGGGAGGTAAGTATGTCATCTCACTCGTGAAAAAGAAATTTGATAAATTTACTTATTTCACATCATGAGAACATACTTACCTCCCTAACACTCTTGATAAAAACCAGAATTTGAAAGTAAATTTTGGTGGGAGGGAGGCAAGGTCCTGAAAACCCGCACACCCTCGAAGAGGCTAAGCTCTTTGAATTCTCAAGAGATTTAAAACATCTGAAATTGTGACTGAAACCACAACCAGGAATAGAATTTTGCATCGGATAATCGACCGATGAAGAGAGATTGATCAAAAGGCAAATGCGCTCCCCCCCCCCTCTTTCTGAGGAAGGTATAGGAAAAACGCTGCTCTAAATGACTAGCACGTTCTCTAATACTTAATGAAAGTATTACTAGACATTGGAAAAAGAAGAATTGCTTCTATTTCAAAAAACTCTCTGAAAAACCACAATTAAGAGACATCAACCATCACCATATTAAAAAATAAAATGACACCATCACCAAGACAGAAAATCAAAAAATGGTCATAACCACTGACCTTTGATGTCTTGGACGCGGCACTCATCTCTTCCCCCACCGGAAGAGGAGAAGTGTACCAGCTAATAGTAGGAATACCCTACCAACAAATGTGATATTTGCAAATAGCAGAGGAGGCAAACTATTTACAAACATAAACCTCTGCATAACTATTTTATTTCCTGAGGACTGAGACGGCGAGTGGGTTAGAAGTGTCACGAAGGTAATGGTCGGTAAAACTTGACTCACAGTGCCACTGGGCTACTGACATAATGTCTTCAATCGAAACACCATTAAATAATGCCGTGGAAGTTACCACACCACGGACACTATGAGCCTTGGCTCTATCTACCTGGATTCCAGTGGCTGTCTTATGACAGAATTGGATACATTCCACTATCCATCTGGAAATAGTGTCTCTTGACGCCCTACCATGGGGTACAATATATGACAACCATAGGGAACATGGGTCCGTCCGCCAAACCCGAGTTCTTTTCTTGTACTTATTCAAAGCACGGACTGGACACCATACTTTAGCACCAGGATCATATCTGGTTAAGGCAGGTAAAATAATAGGTCTACCCGGATACTTTAAAGATTGATTCTTAGCCAAGAAATTCAATCTAGGTAGAAGCTTAAGGCCTTCACCTGTAACTATATAACGGTCAGGCTCAGCAGACAAGGCATGAATTTCACTCCTGCGTCTGGCTGAAGCCGCCGCCACTAAAAATACAGTTTTAAGTGTCAATAATTTTACAGATATAGCACTAAGTGGTTCAAAAGGCTTACCACTCAAAACCTGCAGAACCAGAGAAAGACTCCATGACGGTGTCAGTGGAGGATTTCTAGGTCTGAGATTGCCCATACCTTTAATAAGAGTATTTAAAACACTTACTTCATCACTTCCCCTCTTTGCCAAGCAAGGGATAACAGTCATCAATGCTGATTTGTATCCAGCAACAGAATTAGGTTGAAGACTATAGGTATCATACAGGTGACATAGAAAATCAGCTACTACCTGAATAGATGCTTCCATCGGATTGATACATCTCTTTGAGCACCGTTCTGCAAATCTGTTGATTTTATAATTATAAGCTCTGGAGGTTGACCCCCTCCTGGCTCTGGCCATGAAATTGGCTGCTTGCTCAGAAAATCCCTCCTTAATTGCGGATTGTTTGACAACATCCATGCAGTCAATCGAAACATTGACGGATTGTTGTGAAGGGTCTTGCCCTGGAAAATAATATCGTCCATCAGCGGCAGAGGAACCGGATTGCAAACCAGAAGGTCCAGCAGATCCGTAAACCATGATCGGCTTGGCCAATTCGGGGCGATCAGAAGCACTTGGCATTCCTCTTGTCTGATCTTCTGAAGGACTCTTGGAATCAGGATTGTTGGAGGGTATGCGTATGCATACATTCTCTTCCAACTGATAGCTAGCGCATCTATTGCGATAGCGCTTGGATCTGGAATCGGAGAAACGTACGTCGTCATCTTCGCATTCTTCTTCATTGCGAACAAATCTATGTTGGGCTTTCCCCAATGATTGAACAGGTGATCCGCCACACATTGATTTAGTTGCCATTCCGTAGGCAGAATACTCATCCTTCGGCTCAATGAGTCTGCTAACAGATTCAGCCTTCCCGGAATATGAACTGCTTTCAAGGTGATCATATGATCCATGCACCAGCAAAGCAGCTTCCATGTCATCATACAGAGACTGGGCGACTTCGTTCCGCCCTGGCGGTTTATGTAACTCACTACTGTAGAGTTGTCTGAACGTATCATCACAAATTTTCCCTTCACCTCCCCTAGGAAGTGTTCCAGGCCTAGAACTACAGCCCGCAGTTCTAGCATGTTGATATGTTCCTTTGACTGTTCCAGATTCCAAAGCCCTGATATAGTGGCTTCTTCCAGGCAAGCTCCCCAACCCTCCATCGATGCATCCGTAAACATCGTTACTTGAGGGTGGGGAGGGGTCAGCATGACCCCCGCCAGGAGATTTCCTCTCTCCATCCACCAATGAAGGTGATGAATGAGAGGGTCCAACACTTGAATGCGCGAGTCCAGTGATCCTGAACTCTGCGTCCACTGGGTCATGAGAAACAACTGAATCGGCCGCCTGCGTAAGGCCGCCTGAGGAATGACCGGTTCCATTGAAACCATCAGACCCAACATTCTCAGATAGACCCGTGCTAGAATATAACGACTGTTGCACACCAACTGAATACACGAGAGGAAACTTTCCACTCTCTCCTGGGACGGATAAACATATCCTATCTCCAGATCGAAGAACATACCCAGGTAAACAAACTTCTGGGATGGAGTCAGCTCTGATTTCGGAAAGTTGATCATCCAGCCTAAATCTGTGAGAGTTTCCAAGACTATCTCCAGATTTGCTGTCAAACTTTCTGGGTTGTGTGCTTTTAGCAACCAGTCGTCTATGTAAGTGTGAACAGGTATATTTCTCCTGCGGAGGTATGCCGTGATAGCAAGTACCACTCGAGTGAAGACCCTTGGAGCCGTCGAGATGCCGAATGGAAGAACCTTGAATTCCCATTGGCGTCCCTGAAAAGCAAATCTCAGGAACCGACGAAACCTCCTTGCAATTGGAATGTGGAAGTAAGCATCCTTGAGATCTATAGATGCTGTCCACATCCCCTTCTCTAACCCCAACAACACCGATCTCACTGTTTCCATTTTGAAAGTCGGAGTGTCTAAAAACTTGTTTAGAGGCTTGAGGTTGAGAATTGGTCTCCACCCCCCGGTGTTCTTTGCCACAAGAAACATGGTTGAATAGAAGCCCGGGCAATCCTGCGCCGGTTGAATTGCTTCTTTTAGAACGAGAGAATCTATCTCCTCTTCTATGCACAACCGCTTGTCTGGATCTCGTGGAACTTGAGTCCAGACCGGTACCAGAGACAAATGCAACGGCGGACCTCTTATCCAATCTGGACTGTATCCCTGCGAAAGCCATTGCAAGACTAAGCGGTCCTGAATTAACCGCGCCCACTTCTGAATGTGACAAGTCAAACGACCTCCCACTGGTGCACCTAGGGTTGACGGGGTGCCCATAAACTTCAGAAGTGGGTGTGTCTCTGATACGAGTGGCAACACCCCAGTGGTACTTGTGATAACCGGAAAAAATTTTCTTGCGTCAGGCCCGGTTACCACGCGCCGCTCCCCGCGCGCCGCGACCAGCGCCACGCGCACCACGGTGCGCGGGCTGCTGCCTGGCAGGCTGCGCTTGAGGCGGCGGCTGTCGCACAACAGCACGCTGCTGCTGGCGTAGCCGACGCGGTCTCTGAAACCGGCCGGCCTGCTGGCCTCTGACACTGCCAGTCCCGCCACGAGCGTACGGCTGTCGAGCAGCCGAGGGCTGAACACGCACGTGTTCCCTGCGCAGCACTTCAAACTGTGCCCGCAGCGCCCTCTGGTTGTTCACCAAAGTCACTGTCTCCTGCAGGTGCCGACAACCTTCACCTCCAAAGAGTCCAGGGCCCGCCATCGGCGCTTGCATCAAGCGCGACTTGAGCTCCTGAGACGGGCACAAATTGTCCAGTGCAAAAGTGCGCCTCGTCCTCAGCGACTTCGTGACCGACCTAGTCAGACAGTCCAACGCCAGGTTGATGCCATCCTGGATGGCTCGTTGGACTGTCACGGGACTAGGATGTTGCTGCACCGACGCTGCCACCACCCCCGACAGCAGCTGAGAGACATGCGACAGCGCACTGATCGCTGCTCGCGAGCTCTCCTCGGTGTCGCGCAAGGCGGCATTCGCCGAGCGCATAGCGCCCGAGCACAAGGCTCCCGTGTCAGCCCGGGAACCCGGCCGCGTATCTTCGCCCAGAGCGGCGCGGTCATCCGCGCTCGGTCTGGGCGCCAGGCCATACCGAGCATACCGACTGGCAGTAACCCGACATCGCCTAGCTACCTCGCGGGGGGCCTTCGCGAGGCGACCTTTCGGTCTGATCGACTCCTCTGCCGCCGTGAACATATCTAAGATATGTTCAGCATACGGCAGAGACAGAGCCGTGCTGGCCAACGGCTTCGCCTGTAACCACGCCCGCGGGTTACCGGCGACCGTCTCATCCACGGTGAGCTCTGGTCTTACAGCGAGGAGCCACGCACACGCCTCTGACCAGTCTTCATCCGTGGCTACCTGCGAACTGCCGACGAGCAACGGGCCCTCGTCATCCTCAATGGCATTCGCAGGTATGGCCGAGGAGGAGGCTATAGACGAACCTGGCTGCCCAGGGAACGTATACGGGCCCGCGAGGGCCGGCATAGCATTCTCCATAGGCAAACCAAGCTCCAAGGCCGCGCTTGTGCGAGGGGGGTTACACACACCAGCGCGGCCCGGAACGTCCGTGTGAGATTCCACGTCCAACCGTGGAATCTTATACGGCCGGCCGTCTGCTCCAAAGCGGGCCACAGGCTGAACCATGAAACCTGCTCCCGAGGGAACAGTGCCATAGGTGCGAGCGTTCACGCTCCCCAACAGAGGAGTGTAGGCGCTCACATCCATGTCTTCATGATCCACCTGTGGACCGAGCAGGTAGTCCTCATCATCTTCCTGGTCAGGAAAGTTAGGCTCTGGATTAGTAAGGAAAACTAACCCAGACTGACCAGGAGACTGCTCAAAGGCAGATGACGAGTTTACTCCGCGAGTGATCGTGGTCAGGCCCGTTGGTCGGGTCCCGCCTGATGCTTCTCGCGCCGCTGGCACCCCAGGCGATGCGAACATCAAGCCTGGGTCCAAGACGGCCGCCCCTGGATCACTAAACGCATTGTCCGAGCTAATAGGCCATGATCCAGGGACGGGGGCTACCTGCACCGAGGTCGATGCGCAGGAAGTTGAAACACCTGTGCCAGGCAACATGCCGCGAAGCATGTCAGGCATCAGGTCTTTCAAAGTCCTGCGCATCTCACTCACCAACTCACTCTTGAAGGCCTCGAGACCACTCTTCTCCGAGGCCTTCTTCTTACCGTCCTTCTTTGGTTTCTTCCCCTCCTCTGCCATCATCCTCGCCTGTAAAGAGAAGAATTCAGAGGTTAGATCCCCCCCCCACTTTTCACAAATAACACATTTGTTGGACAGCCTACAAGCTGAACACAGATGGCAAGGGTGGGGGAAGAATCTAGCCTTCATAGACTTGAGGCAGGACGGACACTTCTGAAAAGACGGATACGAAGACAATGAGTATGACAGTCTCAAAGCCTTGATAATGGATCTTTTAAGAAGAAACCAAAACAACCACGAGAGAAGACATCCACTATTACGACCACCCTGACGGGACAGGCGACTTCTCTAGTTAATAACTCCAAATACAACCAGAACCCCACTCTTTTTAGATTAAGAGAGAGAGAGAAAGAACATGACTATCTAGATATCTCTCTACCCTTCTTAATAAACAGGGGATGAACACATCACCGACTTCTCCAAACTAAGATTATGACATCAAGGAAAGAGAAACTCTGGTTGATTATGACATCAAACCTCACTATGCAAAAGCTCCTACCAGGAGAGGGGACGTCAGATTTATGTAAGAAATATCTAGATCTCCAGACATTCTCAGCTCTCGACTAATATAATATTAAATTATATATACTCGAGAACCCATGCACACGCAAGAGAGGAAATAGTGCAATAGCAAACGGCAGCAGAAAATGTAATTATTTTCAAATAATCATGCGCCATAATTAATAACTCCCTTAGCCTGGGCACAGGCAACCATCCTCTTGTGCAGGAAACACGTCCATCCATCCGCCGAGACTCCTCTTCCAGAAGAACTGATGAGGGGGGATGGGACAAAAGGAAGGAGATATTTTATTTATTAATATATTATATCTCCAACCCTTAGACATATCACGATGATAAGTCATCCTGGGACGTGAACACCTTCCAGAGAAGACCAGGCAACCTTGTATAGACACAAGACCGACCTGTAAGCATAAAACACAAGAGTTTATTAGCCCTAGGCGCTGGGAAAAAATTTACAAGGATTCCCAGCGCCTGAAAACGCGGTACCGCCGAAAACGGCCGCTACGAAAACCGGTAACACACGAAAGTTACAAGTCTCAAATAAAAGCCAGGAACAATGTCACCTTGGATGATGACGAGGAGGGCTCCTCTGACATTTTCGCATCAGCCATGATAGATTTGGATGTATTGTTCTCTTATGAATTCAGAAAAGCGCCTGTAAGGATTTTCCACCAGTTGCTTCCAGCCAATATCTTAGAAAACGGAAGTACCGGTGTGCGCATGCGCAGAGGGTGGTGTTTGTCATGTGCATGACTGTGTACTTCCACCTGCCCATTAGGGGCACCTAACTTTTTATAATTCTGAATATTATTGAATTTAGAGCCGATATACTAGTATATCAAGAGTGTTAGGGAGGTAAGTATGTTCTCATGATGTGAAACTAGGTCATCCAAGATGGTCACCAAACTATTTAGCCAAACAAACTTCATTCAGCTCTTAACCTAGATGATATTTCATGAGTTTTGAATTGATCCCTCAAGTAGTTTCGGAGATTTTTAAAGACATTTCCTAAAATCGGCCAAAATCCACGATCGTCCCGGCCATCCCCGGCCAAATTGGCCGATTGACTTCGTTTGAACAAATTTGGATCCCTATGCCCTAAGGAGGCTTCCTGCCAAATATAACTGAAATTGGCCTAGTGGCTCTTGAGAAGTCATTTAAAGGATAAGTTGACGGACGAACTACAGATGGTCGCCATGGCATAAGATCACGTAGCCTTTCAGGCCAGGTGAGCTAATAAGTAGGTCTACGATGAGTCAAATTTGCTCAGTCTAGATTTGATACGCTGTAAAAAATATTCTGCTGAAAATAATTTGACTGGAGGCTGTTGCTGCGTAAATTATTTTCAAAATATTCAAAATTGCTTCTGTATGACTTCTATGGAAGCATTATACTATGGCTTCAGAAATGAAAGGATTAATAAGGACAACAACAAAGGACAACTACAGCTAATGTAAAGATCAGTAATACAGTCAATTCTACCCTTTGTAATTTTTTTTCTGATAAAATGTCCATGGTAAGCTTAATTTGCATGGGCTTCTGTACATAGATTATGTTTCACGCAGCACTCTATTTTTTGTTAAATTCTGGCTGATTTGATCAGTGTGCTCACTGTATTGTTTACAAACTTGCTGATGTAACTATGATCGTGTTTTTTAAAATCTTAATCCTTTAACCATTTAACGCTCGAATTTGTTCATTTGCAGACCAAGAGAAGGGTATTTTTTAAAGTTTACCACTGGAATGACTGGCTCGGTCATCGAGCCCATCATTCCAGCGGTAAATTTTCAAAAATAGTCTTCTCTTGGTCTGCAAATGGACATTTCTCAAGACCACTGCAGAAGCCGTTTTGACCGATATGAGTGTTAAATGTTTAAAATGGTCAAGTCAGACAAAATGACATTTACAGTGGTCTTGAGGAAAGTCCATTTGCATGCCAAGTGGACTATTTTTTTTAATTTTACTACTAAAATGACTGACTCAATGATCAAGCAAATCACTTGTGGTAAATTTAGAAAAATAGTATTATTATTCTGCAAATGAGCATTCACTCAGAAAATATTGAGTTTCTTAACAAATTTTGACAATTAACCCTTTAACCAATGAATTTATTCAAAAAAAGTTAAATTTTCTTTTAGAAAATGTTCATTTGCAGACTAAGAGTAAACTATTTTTGAAAATTTACCACTGGAATGCTGGCTCTGTTATCGAGCCAGTCATCCCAGTGGTAAATTTCCAAAAATAGTCTTCTCTTGGTCTGCAAATGGATATTTCTCAAGACCACTGCAGAAGCAAATTTTGGTTGACATCATACCTACAAACGCTTCCACCACAGCAAATCTTACTTTGTTGGCGAGGCTTTCACGATGTGAGTTTCTGATACACAGTGGAATTACGGAATTCTGTGGTAGCTGATTTTGACAGTAACTACTGTAACTGGCTAGCCAGTTAATGATTTATGAGCACAGAGGGTCACACAGTAATGGTAAATATTCAAAACTAATCTACTTTTGAGCTGCAAATGAACATTTCTCAAGACCATGTTAGAAGCAGTTTTCGTCTGTCTTGAGTGTTAAAGCCACATGATCTAATCTTCAACATAGCTTAGATCCAGCACCTATTTATGACACATTTCTGATTACACCTGATCTCGCAAATGCTGGTGGTCAAAGACACATGACTGGTGACGTTTAGAAGAACCAAATGAAATATTATAAGTGAGCAAACATTTATCTCTTGAGCAGTTTACCTCTTTAACCCTTTAACACTCAAATTTGTTCATGAAAATTTCAATTCTTTCAGAAAATGTCCATTTGCAGACCAAGAGAAGATAATTTTTTGAACATTTACCACTGGAATGACTGTTGGGTATCGAGCCAGTCGTTCCACTAGAAAATTTAAAAAAATAGTCTTCACTTGGTCTGCAAATGGACATTTCTCAAGCCCACTGAAGAAGCTGTTTTTGGCTGCTACGCATGTTAAAGGGTTACTGGTCAAACCAGTCACAATAAGTCTTTGCAGTGGTCTGGTTGCTGGCCAAGAGAAGACAATCTTTTTTAATGTACTAATGGAATGACTGACTCAGTTAATGAGCCAGTCATTCCAGTGATAAATTTTCAAAAATAATCTCTAATCTTTCAAATGGACATTAACTAAGCAAGGATATAGATTCTCTTGACAAATTTTGACCATTACATAAAGGTTAATTTGTATTTTAGACCAGAACAATGAAGCAATTTATGCAGTCACATTCTAAAAACAGTGTTGCTGAATGCTGTTGCAGGTTTAGACACTATCATCAGCTACCGTACAGCTCGTAAATAAGTTAACATGTTTCCAAAACAAAAACGGAAACATGTTAGTTAGTACAATTTTGAACACGATGTAAGAAATGTTCTGTTGAATATTTTGGACTTAATTTGATTGGAGGCCATTGCTTCCTTATAATGCAGCAATTGCTTCCAAACAAATTAGGTTAAAAATCTTCACGAATATGTTCTAAGTTATTTCTTATCTGTACTGTAACAGCAACACCACTTTCAAAATGTTATAACAGTCAGAATCATGCTTGCAAAATAACTCAACACTATAAGGGCTCATCAAATGATGTCCAATCTAACCAGTGTACAGGCTAATGCTGTTGGTCCTATTGATGACGTCATCCCGTCGATGTTGTCCTCTCCAATCGTAATCATACTAGCGCTGGTTGGCACAGGGAAGCTGCTAAAGAATGACGCTAACAACAGGAATCGGTGGTCAGAAATACACAGCTTCAAGGTGGGCAGATGGGCCACAAACTTTTGCCTAGGAATGATGAACACAAAATAAGAAAGATAAGTTTTGAAAAATTAACCATTAGTCAAGTTTTCTAATATTCTTCACACAGATTTTAAGTTGGTTGGGGATTTACTGCAGGGTAGACAAGACACGCATAATATGCAATATAGCCAATAGTTCTGCAAATAGATTTCAGAACAAAACCCAAATACCGTTAAAACACATGTACTAGAAAGGGGGGTGCGTACTATAATCGAGAACATTCCTTCCGCACATTTTTGGGTCGAAATTTTTCTTAAAAAGTCAGATTATACCACGGAAATTGAACTAAATGTTACCCTAGCCAATTCGCGCCGCCTGACGACTATGTTTAATGTATACTCCAAAAACACCAAGCGGAAGTGAAATCATTAAATTGGGGCACCTAAATGTTGCTTATTCTTTAATACATATCACTTATTACATCAAAATTAATCCAGAATTTGACATAAAATGGCGTCGAAAAAAGATACGTGTAGAAATCACGTGATTCGCCTCCAATCGCAAAAGATCTTTATTCTAATTAGAGCGAGTACTCGGATATAAATATTCTGGACTCGGAACTCGGAAATTGCTATATATTATCATTGCGCGATAGGAACTGAATGTTCCCGTACCTGTTTGATAACCAACTCCCGTTAGCGCATAAGATTACACAGCGCCTCCAATCACAAAAGAGCCAGATAACCAATTCCCGTTAGCGCATAAGATCACACAGCGCCTCCAAACGCAAAAGAGCCATTACAATCTGTTTCTATCACACGATTTCGATGTTTTCAAGGAGACATTTTATGCCAAAATTAGATTGATTTTGATGTAATAAACAATCTTTATTGAAGATACACGATATTTTGGCGGTCCTATTTAATAATTTCTCTAACATCATGATAATTTTTAGTCATGCATTAAACATGACGCGGAGTGATGGTTATTTTTTATACCAATTTTCGATTTTTTAAAGGTACGTTTTTTCTAAATTTAACAGCGTCTTATACTTGAATACAAGTTTTTTGGACTGATTTTGGTCAAATTTGGGACAGCGTCCTATATTCGAGGGCGGCCTTTAGTCGAGAAATTATGGTAAGTCACTACCCCATACCTTATTCACTTCCAGAAACATTATAAATATATATATTGATGGGCAGTTATTTAACCCTTACCACTCTGATGTCAAAATCTTAAATTTTCAAATTAAATTAAAAGATGAACTGGTTTTCATTTTTCAACAAATTTGGTGGAGTATGTTGCTGTCGTAGACAGCAACATCTTCCACCAAAATTGTTGAAAAATGTACACCAGTTTCTTTGCTAATGATGCAGCAAAAGATAGAATATTGACATCAGACTGGTAAGGGGTAAGTGAAAGTGAATCATTTTGTAAATATTTAATTTTTCTAGCATGTTAAAGATATGTTATTATGTTAACCCTTTAACACCCATTCTGGCAAAAACAGTTCTTCAGTGGTTTTGAGAAACATCCATTGGCAGACCAAGAGAAGAGTATTTTAGAAAATTTACCACTAGAATGATTGGCTTGGTTATGAACCAGTCATTCCAGTGATAACTTTTAAAAAATAAACACTTGGTTGGCAAATGGACGTATTCTATGAGAAAATTTTAATTTTCTTGACCAAATTTGAGTTAAACGGTTAATTTAAACTGACTGTGGTAACTCTTTGTAATCTGGCTTGACAGCATTGAAGAAGGTGAAGCCTAGTGAGACACTGGGTAGGATGTGATATGGAGAGTCAGGCTGAGTTTGAGCTGTATGCCAGTCATCACCTGCAAGGAGAACAGCAGCAATCAGTACAACAAGATGAGCTAAACATTGCAAAATGCTTGCCTGGATATACCTTTAACTCTGCAAATGGACATTTCTCGAGAGCACTGCAGAGGCTGTTTTAGGCTGATATGAGTGTGAAAGGGTTATTGACAATACCATATGGTCTGAATACTGATTCAGTACAAAGAATATTGTCTGACGTTTAGTATGCATAGTGTCAGAACTAAAGTTTGAATCATATGCTCTCTGCTGGTCAGCTCCTTTTATATTTTTTTTACTTTAATGCTCAAATTTGGTTCAGAAAATTCTTGTCAGAAAAAAAATTCATTTGAGTAAGTAATTACAGACGTAAATTTTCAGAAATAGTCTTCTCATGGTCTAGAAATGAAAATTTTTCAAGACCGCTAAAAGGCCATTTTTAGCTAGCTTGACCATTAAACATTAATTAGAGGTCCTCTTTACTCAATACATGGCTAAGATGATGACAATATAATACCACTCTCTCATGAGTTAGTGATGAACTACCTACCTAAATGTAATATTCCTATTCTCTCATATGATGTCATTAAACTACAAACTATGCTTATAATATCAAAATTCTAACCAGAATAGAAATATGCATGTTACCATTTCTAGTCGGTACCAAAAGAATGAACTATTCATCATTATCATATTCCCATAAGTATAGCCTCACCTGAGTCAGCAAGAAGCACTTTGACGTCAGCCACATTTATGTTGAATTGATCGTAAAGACGGGACTCAATTTCTGACATGGTAGCATCCTAGAAATAGTGCATTGTTTAAATCACTGAGTTTTCAACTAAGATCAAGATATAATTAATAAAATATATTTTAACCTCTTACTGGTCAAGCCAGCCAGAAACAGCCTCTGATATGGTCTTGAGGAATGACCATTTGCCGGTCAAGAGAAAACTATTCTTGAAAATTTATCACTGGAATTCCTGGCATGATAATTGAGTCAGTCATTACAGAAATAAATTTTCAAAAACAGTCTTCTCTTCATCTCCAAGTAGACATTCACTAAGCAAAGATTTGCTTGAATAATTGTGACCATTAAAGGGTTAAATTTAGTATATTTTATCTTTATTACAATTTGACATAAAAATATTGTGTCCTTAACCCTGTCCACATCAATTTACAGACAAACAAGGCTATTTTTGAAAATTTATCACTGGAATGATTGGCTCTATTATTGAGTCATTTCAGTGGTAACATTTTAAACTGTTTGCCTACAGATGGATATATCTCAAGACAACAGTAGAGGCTAATTTTGGCTGGCTTGGTCATTAAAGGGTCAATGTTATTTCCTAAACATAAGTACATTCAATGGATGATTTCAGTCTCTCAGTCCATCATATGACGTCACAATCAACTATGTGATGTGTAGGATGACCTCACAATCAATTACCTCATGAGTGATGTAGGGTTAGGGTTAGTATCATCAAGAACGCTTAATTGCCGATGAACTAAATGTTGTTGTACAAATTGTATGTCTTTACTATTTACTAAACATGCTGTTGAATATTTTGAAACTAATTTGACTGGGCGCTGTTGCTGCCATAGGCAGGAACAGCACTCAGTCAAATTAGTTTCAAAATATTCAACAACTTAACCGTATAGTTTTCTGGAAATTGATAGTAAGGGAGTTCAGGGATCGATCAATCCGAACACGGGTGAAGCTTAGCCAAAGATAGGTGGGGCATGGCTAAAACGGGATTCCTCTATTGTATAATGACGACTATGCTAAGCTGAAACAAGAGTGCAGATGTGTGTATGCATTATGGTTCAAGTTAATGGTGTATAATCATCTTGGCATTAAGATTCTCCAGACGGCTCACTATTTGATGCAAATTTGATAATTTTCTTGTGTATTCTTGTCAATACTTGGTCCTGCAAAGTCAGCCATATTGATGCAAGGTAACACATTAACGATATAATATAATGAACAACAGAATGTTACCTCCAATGAAATATCCTTGGACTGGAGGTCACTATTCACTCTCAATGTACCCATATCCAGCACGAGCACATTCCCACCTCTGTAATCCACAAACATAGAAAAATTCACATAATTACAACAACAATGGCTTCTCAAGTGGTCTTGAAAGAAAATCACAAGTGAGATCTGGTAATGCTGTGATAACATAGCAAATTTGAAATGAATTCATGCAAGTATAAGATTTTACCGGCGATTTAGAAATGTGATGAATATAGACATATGTTGCTGACACACACCCCCAAAGAAGAGATTATACATAACATACTAGCAAAACTGAAGCGAATCCTTAGAGATTTTTTTAACCCTTTCACTGATGAGTTCCCTATACCTAATTTTCAAAGCAACCATACAGGAACTGTTTAATATTTTGATATTGATTTGACTGGAAGCCGTTACTGCCTTTCACAGCATCAGCTTCCAGTTAAATTAATTTCTAAATATTAAACAGTATAAGTTTTATCTTATAAAGCATTTACTGTTTCAGGGATTTGTTGGTGAAAGGGTCAAAGTTACCGGAAACTAATCTGCATCGATAATTGGCCATAATACGTTTAAAAAAATGTTAGCCTTAAATTTATTCCAACAAATTTAAATTTTCTCCTAGAAAAACCTCATTTGCAAAACAAGAGATTATTTTTGAAAATTTATCACTGGAATGACTTGCTCTATTATCAAGCTAGTCATTCCAATGGTAAATTTTCATATATAGTCATCCCGTGGTCTGCAAATGGACATTTCTCAGGACCAATGATGCTGAAGCTGTTTTTGGCCAGCTTGTGTGTTAACGTGTTAAATTCCGGTTCCTGGGGAGACAAGAAATAGCTCACCTGTGTAGCGTCCCATGTTCAGGTATGACTATGTATGGTGACCTGCAGTTAATTGCCACATGGAATGTCTAAAACAAAACAGTCATTTGTATAATGACATAATGACATGTAGACCACCAGAAGCCATGTTGCTGTAAGCTGTTGATGTCTATGACAGCAACTCTATAGACAGCAACCCTCTTTCCAAAGCATACACTACATTTTGTACCATATTCCTCCTATGCCTTAATAGAAGCCTACCCACAAACTCAGCAATGTCAGTCTCCCAGGACTAAATATTCTGCAAAAAAATAATGTCCAAGCCATGTACATATATAGAATTAGATTTCCCATTTGACCCCTGGCCACAGCACTCAGATTGACTCAAGAACAAAATAATTTGTCTTGTGATAACGACGTAGTCAGTGATAGGTATACCAATTAGGTTTTTAAGCCTGATGCTTGGATGCAATTGTGTGTCCAGAAGTCTGAATGGTCAGAAGCTAATTTTTCAGCTCCTTTTATACTCTCATGGGCTGAGCCTGGGGATTGACTTTTACATGCCCTAAAAAGGGCATGGGAGGTTGGGATTGCCGGCGTGGTTTTGGCAGTGGTTGTTTAAAATCACCGGTTATGGTGAGTTTGGCGGTTGAGTCCAAAATGGCGGCTCCGGTAGTTTTTACCGGTTGAGGTAATTTTCACCGGTTGCAGTGTTTTTTGCCGGTTGTATTTGTTTTGCCGGTTGTGGAATTTTTGCCGGTTGAATCCAAAATGGCGGCTCCGGTAATTTTTACCGGTTGAGGTAATTTTCACTGGTTGCGGTGTTTTTTGCCGGTTGTATTTATTTTGCCGGTTGTGGAATTTTTGCCGGTTGCGGTTTTTATTGGCGGTTTATTTTGAAACTTTTTTATGGGCAGTTGTTTGAATTTTTTGCCGTTTTTGGTTTGCCGGTTGTACTAAAATTCTTGCCGGTTCTGTGATGAACATTTGTTTCCACTCAGGTATTGTAGCGAATTTGGAGGGTTTTGGCAGTGGGTAAGGCGCATTTGTTGTAAGGTTTTGACCGGTGTAGTCATTACCATTTTATTGATTCAGACCTATGGCGTTTCGTTCCAAAAGGCGGAACTCATCAGAGGCATATGTGGGGATGCTGTAGGTGAAGTGTTGTGTCACCTATGGGATCATCAGTTTGGGTAGTCTTGCGGTGGCCGAGCGGTAGAGTCGCTCTACCCGGTAAGCTATTGTGCTATCGGATAGGTGGTGTGGGGAAAAAAGAAATCGAATGAAAAAAAATAAATTATATTAGGTGGAAAAGATTTATTAAAGATGTAAATGGATGACAGACGTAGATAAATAAACAGTTTTTCTAGTTAGAACAGTATGTTGTGTGGATGTGGTTCGAATCCTGCATCTGTTAGACAAATAGTAGTAATAGTGATGATGTTCAAATTTTAGTCACCGGAGGTGGACACTCTGTGTGTACGGAGAGAAAGCATGAGAAAATGTCCATGGTGCTCCCTAGTTCCAGGTGAGTATTTTGTCCCTGAAGTAAATTTCTAGAACCAAAATGTCCGGTAGAGCACACACAAAAAAATATAATGTTTTTAGTGATAAGGTAATAGTCACGGAATAGCGTCCCGGGTGGAATGTGTGGAGTCTAAAGCTGGAGGTGTGACAGGCTCCAGTCGATATGGGCACACATGTTGTCCATTAGAGCGGTCATCCTATCCCATTTTGGGTCTGGCGCTATAGAGTTCTGGCTTCGGATTGTAATATAACAGTGAAGACAATTGATGTTGAAACGGTGGCCAGGCGCCTACGCTCGATTACCAACCTCTACAAACACGAGAGATATGACACTCCAGTTTCACGGCATTTCAACAGACCCAGGCATTCTAGAATTAACATGCAACTCAGAATAATCCAGGTCCTATCTTCGGACCCCGAAGATGACGTATCCACCAAATGGAGAAGACAGAAAGAATGCCACTGGATCCACCAGCTCCACACAATGGAGCCGACAGGCATCAACCAAGCAGGGTAGGGGTCACCACCTTCCCTGGGCCGACATGCACACCACAAGCAAAACAGACCCAGTACGTCGTTATCACTCTCCAAAATAATTTGTTTTACTGTAGTCTACTAACCACACGCTTCAAAATGATATGTGCATGGCCACATTTGATAAAAAAAAATTTCAAGTTTCTATGTGAAATGGTCTAGGATTTGCGTTACAATCGATTGGTGCCCACTTTTGACCCTGCCCCCTACCCTCAGTTTGACCCAAAATCAAAATAATTCCTTGTATTGTAGTCTACTCATCATTGGCTTCAAAATGATATGTGACATGACCACCATTGGAAATTTTTTATTTTTAACCTCACATTTCCCACCCGTACTCCTGGGGTCATACCAAAATTCCACAAGAGATAGTCTCATTTTGAAATTTGACACTCAACATGCTGATTCAAAATACCCATGGTACTACCTATCGGGCAAGCATAGCTTGGAAATTGAACCATAAAGCCTTTCTGCCCATGAGTAACCTGAAGTCATTGTAATGACAACTGGCACCCTGGGGCTAACCAAAAGGCGAATGGTCCAAACATAAGCAACGTTCATAGTCTGAAAAAAAAAGAAACATTTTAAAAAACAATCAGCATAATACATATTTGGATGTGAAATGGTCTATGAGGAACTGCGCTACAATCGATTGGTGCCCACTTTTGACCTTTTGACCCCGCCCCCACCCTCAGTTTGACCCAAGATCAAAATAATTCCTTGTACTGTAGACTACTTATCATTGGCTTGAAAACGATATGTGACATGTAAAAATTTAATTTTTGACCCCACATTTCCCACTCCCAAGGCCCGGCCCCTGAGGGGTCATGCTAAAATTCCAAGTGTCATGCACATACCTGTTCATATGTGCAATCATCCCAAAGTTTCAAGTTTCTATCTAAATTGGTCTAGGAGTTGCATTTCAATCGATAATTACTGGCCAATTTTGACCTTTTGACCCCTGGGCCCAGCCGATTCCAAGTGTCATGCACATCCTTGCCCATATGTATAATTATCCCAAAGGTTTCAAGTTTCAAAAGCAAGTGTTTGCTGATTAAATTTTCATTTGAAAAACCTTAACCACAGCATAATAATTATAACCTGGATGCAAATCAGCCATAAAATTATCAAAGTTCAGATGGCGAAAAAATATGGACAGATTTTGAAAATCAATTAATTTTTTATGTGGGCTCGTCATAAGCATGGTATAAAACAAATCTGTGAAGCTTTATTGAAACCTGATAATCCCTTGTAGGTGCAAATGTCGTTTTAAAAAACCTTAACCAAAACTGCACTGGCAAAATACATGAAAAATGTCCATGCCCAAAACCATGAAAAAAATAGTTAAAATGCCCCAAAATTAAATCTACTGTTATGTAGATCACATCCATGTATAGTACAGACCACTTCTGTAACCTTTCATTGAGATCGGATGAGCCAGTGTTGAAAAATAAGTAGATGAAAAAACCTTAAACGAAATTGTACAAATGACGGACGACGACGACGCCACCGCCGCCGCCGGAATTAGTGATCCGTATGTCGACAAAAATGGCGCTGTGAAAAATGCAAATCATGTGATATCAGGAAGCTGTGCATAGATTTAATATTTAGAGCAAGTACTTGGCAGATTCACAGACCTGTGGTTTTGGACATGGAACTCGGAAATTACTATATTGTGTGATGGTAACCCAGAACTGTACGATGTTAAATGAGATCAGGATAACGGGTACCCATTTGATAACTGTGCATTGATATGAATCTTGTCAAACAAGGAAGTCGAGATCGCTTTAAAGCATTTTGCATTTGTGTCTTGTGAGTCAAACAAGAGGACCAAGGGGCCTGTGTCGCTCACCTGGAGCACTATGTATTTTTGTCAAAATTGTTGGTGGGTGGTTTAAGAGTAGTCTTTTGAATGAGTTTGTGGACAAAAATATGGCCACCAAACACGCTATATTTTGATTGGTCCACTGCGGCCATGTTTCTGATGTAGTTCCTTCCCTTGAAAAAACTTTAATGGCACTCAGTGCCTAATCATAACTCCCAAATTTTGGCCCAATCCGCTGTGGTTCTGGAGTTCTTTTCGCAAAAAATAGGTTATCTAAGATGGCCGCCAACCAATTTGGCCAATCAAGTTCCCTTGAACAAACTTGGTGCAGCTCTTTCCCTAGATGATATTTCATGCGTTTTGAATTGATCAAGCGATTTTGGAGATTTTTAGACATTTCTAAAAATTGACCAAAATCCAAGATGGTGTTAGAAGAATATATTTTAAATTTCCCATTGCTTTAGTATGGGAGAGTTTGGCAGGTAAATGATACAAGATGGCTGCTAAACCGTTTATCCGACAGTTTAGAAAATTGCAAATTTGAGATCAGAATACCCAAAAACCTATATAAAACCAATTTCGGCCTCAAAATCCATCAAATAAAAAAATCCAATATGGCTGCTAAACACGCTATATTTTGATTGGCCCACGGCGGTCATGTTTTTTTGACGGATCAACTTCTCTTGAACAAACTTTACTGGCCCTTATTCCCTAATCATATCTGCCAAATTTTGGCCTGATCCCTTCAGCGGTTCTGGAGGTAATTTTTGCTAAAACTAGGTCAACCAAGATGGCCACCGAACCATTGGACCAATCCAGTTCCCTTGAACAAATTTGGTTGAGCTCTTGCCCTAGATCATATTTTGTGACGTTTGCTTCAATCCCTCAAGCGGTTTTAGAGAAAGTTTTTAAAGACGTTTCTATAAATCAGCCAAAATCCAAGATGGCTGCTGGCCAAATTGGCCGATCAGCTTTGTTTGAACAAACTTGGATCCCTATGCCCTAAGGATGCTTCATACCAAATATAATTCAAATTGGTCCAGTGGTTCTTGAGAAGTCGTTTAAGCGAAAAGTTGACGGACAGATGACAGACGGACACACGGCGGATGGTCGCCATGACATAAGCTCACTTGGCCTGTCAGGCCAGGTGAGCTAACAATATATCTCAGAATTCTTTTCTAAATAGATGTTCGTGTGAGGAACTCGTGACTCGGTACCTAAAATTAGTCTGCATGCATGTGCTGGTTTTCTGATGTAATTTCAAGGAATTCCGGAAATACATGTAGACGTCTAACATGAGCTTATTAGAAGCCAGTTTGGGGGTTGACTAAATGTTTTTTGGGAAAGACTCCCTAATAGAAGCCTACCCCCTTTCTTGGACATTCTGCTGGTGAAATTTTTTGGGGGAAACTCCCTAATAGAAGCCTCTCCCACAACTATCCTGATAGAAGTTTCTATTAGGAGGAATACGAATAGGAGCTATTCTACTGACTATGTAAGAATTAAACTTTTGATTAACTTGAGCTATAAGAATGGTAATCAAAATTTATCCATGCACTTTTTGAAAATGTCGGGGGAATATTGCAATCGCCTCAATCCATCTGTCCATCTGTCAGTCATGCTATCTTCTCTGAAAATGCTCAATGGAATGCAACCACATTTGTTATGTGAGCTAGCCCTATGATAACAGATTGTGAGATGCCATTTATATTGGGCTATAACACATTAAGGAAGGGATGGTGTACAGTAAGGAGGTACACATCTGCAAAATTTGGTCCGTCACGTTATCTCCTACGAAACTGGTGAAAATTGGTGGAATTCCACCAAATAGATTATGAGTTACTCACATGAATATGGCTTGCGAGATAACATTTATATTAGGCTCTGCCCTCTTGAGGTTCAGGGGTTAACGTCGGTGACAGACAGCCTGGGGATTTGTAATGGTGTGCCATTGACTGCACATTCTAGTCCATATTGAGACAGTATAACATTAAGGCATTATTTGACATACAATATCATCAGCCATCACGGCGGCACTAGATGTAGATTTCTATAAATTCTTAACAATAATGACTTCAAACTTTGATCTATCAAATGCCAATTTAATTAGTAATTCTATCATCAAATAGGTATTAGAAGACATGTTAAAATGTTCCAAAAAAGCATCCGCTTTTGTTTCTACGAGAATTCTTAATACTTACCAGATGTACTATTATGATAGTGTCTATTATCTAGTCTAGCTCAAAATAAACAATTAAAACTCCGCACTCTCCTGGTCCGGGAATTACCATAACCGCAGGTACCGAGTCAATTCCCAATCACAGTCAGATTCGTCTTATATTTGTCTTGACAAACAGCGAAAGCAGCTCAGCCTCACCTCAGCGGGGCGGCTGAGGGAGGGCCATAGTACATCTGGTAAGTATTAAAATTCTCGTAGAAACAAAAGCGGATGCGTTTTTTTATTCTACTTCGAATAATACTTACCAGATGTACTATTATAATAAACTCCGGATTTCAACAGCCAAGAAATACTGGTTGGAGGAGGTGAGGCTCGAACCAGCACTCATCTACCATCCGACAGAGAAGGTTGTGAAGAGACTAGAACCCTGGCATACGCTTGGGTTCTGCCATCTGACTCATAGAGTGCTAAACTTCCATGGTCTAGACCGCGCTCACACCCCCCTCATTTGTCCGCACAAATTCCAGTGGGCTGTCAAAATGGGGAGCAACACCCACCGGACCCATGTCAGCCCCAAGTCTCAGCTAGGGCAGTCCAGAGAGTGCAAAGAAGCTACTACAACTTCTAAATTTTGAAAAAACTATGAGTATATCGATTAGAATTTCAAATTGGAATTAGTCTAATGTCCGCAAAAGAATAAGATGTTATTGTCCAGACTATTTCCTTAAATAGTCTGGTATTTCGACTATAAGTTATAAGATTATATCTCTTCTGTCTGGAAGAGGGATTGGATTGCAGACCAGACGGTCCAGCAGATCCGTAGACCATGATCGGCCTGGCCAATAAGGGGCGATCAGTAGTACTTGGCACATACCCTCTCTTATCTTTGCCAGAACTTTTGGGATGAGAATCGTTGGAGGATACGCATACGTGTATGTTCCCTTCCAACTTATCGCCAGTGCATCTACTGCTAGAGATAGCGGGTCCGGGATCGGTGACATGTGTGACCATCTTTGCGTTCTGTTTCATCGCAAACAGGTCCACATTTGGCTTGCCCCAATGTTTGAATAGAACCTCCGCTACCGATTGGTTGAGCTGCCACTCCATCGGACGACAAACTGTCCTTCGACTGAGAGCATCTGCTAAGATGTTCAGTCGTCCTGGAATGTGTGCTGCCTGAAGAATAACATTCCTCTCTTGGCACCACAGCAGAAGGTTCCAAATCATCATATGCAACTCCGGTGATCTCGTCCCGCCTTGGCGGTTCAAATAAGACACCACTGTTGAGTTGTCTGTCCTTACTAGGACAATCTTGTCTCGGATTAAGCTCTCGAATTTTCGAAGTGCTAATGTCACTGTTAATAATTCGAGAACATTGATATGTTTCTGCGCATTGGTCCGATCCCATTCCCCTGACACTGACTGATCATCCAATACCACTCCCCAACCAGTTGTTGATGCATCTGTGAAGATGGACATCTGTGGTTGAGGAGGTTGTAGAGGAACACCTCGCAGGAGATTCTGTTCTGATAACCACCACTGAAGGTGGAATATCAATGGTTCTTTTACTGGAATTTTCAGAGATAACGGATCCGTTCTCTGAGACCAGAATGACATTAGATACATCTGAATCGGCCTGCGCCTGAGTGCCGCACAAGGAACCACTTTCTCCAGGGACACTAGTAAACCCAGTATCCTGAGAAATTGGCGCGCCGTCAGAAAGGCTCCTAGAGAAACTGACTCCAGAACTGCAATCAAACTCTTGACTCTGCTCTCCACCGGAAAAGCTACGCCGTCTCTGAGGTTGAAAAATATTCCCAGATAAACAAACTCCTGGGATGGAGTCAATTCTGATTTCTCTAGATTCACAATCCATCCTAGATCCTCTATGTTTCTCCTGCGAAGATAAGAAGTCATGGCGAGAACCACTTTGGTGAAGACCCTTAGTGCTGTGGTCAGGCCAAATGGAAGTGCATTGAATTCCCAAACATTGTCTTGGAATGCAAAGCGAAGGTATTTCTGAAAAGGAATTGACATTGGAATATGAAAATATGCATCCTTCAGATCTATCGACACTGCCCACATGCCTTTTCTCAGCCCTGTCATCACCACTGCTACAGTCTCCATCTGAAACTTTGGAGAAAGAATAAATTTGTTCAACGGTTTGAAATTGAGAATTGGTCTCCAACCTCTGGTATGTTTCGGAACGAGGAACATCATCGAATAGAAGCCTAGGGAGGACTGATTGCGGACTAGATGAATCACGTTCTTCCGCTGAAGAGCTTCGATTTCTGAGCAAATGGCATCTAGACAATCAGATTCCCTTGGAACGGGAGTCTACACTGGAGTCGATGTTAACGGAACTAACGATTGACAGATGAGCCAGTCCGGTTCGTAAACATTTCTTAACCACTGACAGACTAAACAATCTCGCACGACCCATTCCCATTGGCTTGAGAACAGTTGAAGTCTGCCTCCGATGGTAGGAATCTGCACACAGCTGGCGGTCGATATTGCACGATAAGACGCTGAATCGCTTGGGTGAAGATTCTTGACTCCCCTCGTTCCTGACATCACCGGAACTGATTCCGCCAGAAACCCGTCAGGATCGGCCTACACAGCCGCCCCGCGGTTTCTTGGAATATGACGGCCCGGGACCACCGCCACGGCTATCCTTATGATAACCGCCGCGACCTGAACCGCCACCCTTCCTGTCCTCCTCATATGGCCTCTTATTAGGACTTGTATGAGGATGAACAGCCAGGTCCCTGCAATCCGGATGCCCGATGGACATCACGGTCAGAAGGACGGAAGGGCGATCTCTGGCGCTGCCTCTGTTGCTCATGCCGATGCTGTTTGTAGGACTACTGCGGCTGTGTCCTCTTAGTCGACTTCTACGACTTGCCGACTACTTCCTGCTCAGCGACCATTGACGCGACCTTGGATAAGGCTTGCCGTGCCGAGTCGCCGAACAAGCCTGGACCAATGAAAGGCGCAGAAGATAACGCAGCCCTCATCTCAGGTCCTGGTTCTACACAGTCAAGAACCATTCTCCTTCGCTCCGCTAATGATCTGGCCAGGCAATCCTGGGACAAGCGCATGGTGTCCCGGACAAATCCGGGAGCAGCCTCTGGCACTTGTCCACCTTCCACCACGCAGGTCAGCATACCCTGCAGGACGGTACATCCGTGCGAGAGCGCAGAAATGGCTGCCCTCGCCGCATCTTCAATGAGGGTTAGCTCATTAAACGGATCTTTATTGGCCTGGGAAACTAAGGGACGAGAATGCCCCTTCGATTTGCCAGCCAATGGCCTATTCAGCGCCTCTCACTCCCTGACGGAAAGCCACGGAACCCGGGCATACTGATGGTAGGCCAGCTCCGGAAAACGGTCCCTACTCCTTATCCCCTTCGGGGCTTTGGGCAATGCATAATCTGGCTGAACCAGACGATACGCCGCAACCTCCAACATGTCGGAAGTCTGCGTGTCCAAAGGGAGCATCGGCTAGAGCTGGGCGGTATTGATATTTACATGACGGTATCGGTACCATGAAAAAATACTGTGGTACCACAGTATACCCTCATCTGAGCTTGAGGCATGTCACGAAATTAGAACAATTTTTTCCATTTCCTTTTCACTGCCATCTCCAATCAACGGTAAATATAGGTTAAATAAATAAATCGGCTTCCTGATTGAGAGAAGAAAAACATGGCTACTGCGACTGTTTAGTTTCACGAATTTATTAGGTCACTATTTTTATTGACGTAATATCATTCACAGGAATATCGGTCAAAGGGTGTGGTCGACTCGCTAACTATTCCCCGCTGTTTGAGACATTGGGGTGCACTATTTTCAATCTGAATTGTTCTTGCTATTAATGCGTATGACCAGCAAACGGTAAATTTTATTTTGGCAGTCGAGTGCTTTGATAAACAGAGTCCAGACAAAATCCGCGAGTATTTAAACGGGGCGAGTGTTGTACGCTTTTATTTCTGTTGGAGTCGTATATTCTGTTACTCGCGAAAACAGGCCTATAGACATACATATAACACGACATTAAATTTAGTCGATTCCAAAGCTTCTGATAATTACTGAGTACCCGATGTGCAGACTCGTTACTCGCCATGCTTCACGTGAACAATGCGTGTAAAAAGCTATTTCCGCGAACTTCTGACGTGTAACCAGTTGAAAAATGAATTACAAAAACTAAAACACTATAATTTTTGTGTCATTACATAAACTGGATTTAATCATTAAAGAAATTTCTTAAAACATACCAGAAAAATAAACAAATAACGACTTCAACGCTGCTTGTTGTTAATAAACTAGCACGTGATCAAAACGGCGCGAGCAAATACTACGTTTTAGTAAATTTTCATTGATAAATTCAGCATAGTAATGTATTTTCCCACGGTCTAGTTCATGAACAACCAATCAGATACGTATTTGCGAGATTGCTGTTGTGTTTGAATAGCACGCAGTTTGTATGTTATTTTGTTATTCTAGCGTGTTTGTTCGGTGACAAAATGCTTGGAGTAATAAATTACAAATAATAGAAACGGGAATAGGGAATATATTATAGTGTAATTACTACCGGCGGACGGCCAGAGAATGAGTTTAGATGTTTTAAATAAAGCAGTTTTACCGTGAGACTTTCAAGACGTACGTTTGACATACAATTCTGCCTGTCATTATTTTGCAATTGACGTCTTGATGTTTGTTTTTACAACGACCCTTTCACCTCAACTCGGCCGATAGTTAGGGATGCCTGTATTTTTGGTACTATTAGCACTTATTTAGCCTTGTTCAAGTCAGATTTTATGAAAATATTTCTCAAATATTGCACAAACATTATGGACGGTATTCACGCTATTTGGAAATGTCAACGGTCACGGTATCGGTTCACGGTATCGGTTCACGGTATACCACGGTCCTCACGGTACTACCGTCAGACTGCCCAGCTCTAGCGTCGGCATGGCCGAAGAGCCACTTGATAGAGCGCTAGCCGCTCGCTCTGACATCCGTTCCATCGCCGGATCGCACTGAGATCCTTGATCCGATGCCAACCCGAGACGGTCGGACATCCAGCCAAGGACCTGCACCCATTCAGCTTCGGTGCAAAAAGAGGACTCGTCCATCAATGGACTACCGTTCTCATCTTCCTTCTCACCCTTGGATGAGTAGGCCACTGACGATCCATGCTGAGAGCTATGGCCTGCACTTCTTCCAACATGAAGCGCGTCCATAGCCCGACTACTAGCGCCACCTGTGTCCAACGAATCGCCGGACACGGATTCATCGCAGTCCATCGGCTCCAGCACAGGAGGCGGGACTACAGCCGCTTTCACCACGGTAGATGCCGGCACTCAAAGAGGAGCCGCACCTAACGCCGCCGGGACGCCGCTAGGAACCGCAAAACACGGCTCCAACAACAACGCGGGTTGAGCGAAATCCGGGTGGAAATTGCCCGACGGAACGTCGACATCACCACCCGTTTGGCAAACCCGTACCCGAGGGAGATCCCTGGGATGTACCTGGTTGAAACGTCAACGAAATATCCGGCATGCTGGAATCTTCCATTAGGAGAAGATCTTCCTCCTCCGCCGTCGGCTCTTGAGCCAAGGTCGGAGAAGGGACAGGTGCTTGTCCCTCCGCAGAACTAGCCGGACCACCGAAAGGTTGCCCTGCACCAGCCTGCATCGTCGGGATCGTGGATTGCAAGGACTCAAACATAGCCTTGAACTGGGCCGCCCATACGCCCAATGCTGAATCCATTCGCTCGTTCAGATGATCTTCCAGTCCTCTCACTGACGCCTGATCCAGCTTGGCCGCCTTGTTCCTCGCGATCCTCTCCAAGCGCGCACGACGATCACGATCGAACTCTGCCACCAACTCCGACGACCACTTGGCGCACACATCACATGGACTTCCCACTTTGCACTTCGCGCAAGCAACACAGTGATGACCATTAAACTTGCGCTTCATGAACCTGTTGCATTTGTGGCACAAAGTGTCCTGGTTCTTGGCCTTTTGCGAACACAGAGAAGAATTAAAACGCTGCACATGACATACGATGACGAGCAATACGCACAATTGACTTGATTGTAAAGTAGAATTACTTAGAAATATAAATTTTCTCTTAAATTAATGATAATCAAGCCTTTAGGCAGGAAATATTTGGAACTTTTTTGAGTGAAAGTTAATAAACACAACTTGGAAATTAACTAACGTTAATACATCCAAGAAATAAATGCTGATCGCTACAAACACCCTCGACAATGAAGCGAGAGCTAAAATCGGCATAAAACAGAGTGCATAGACATGCCAAGCCAAAACGAAACATTAATCATGGGCGCCGCCATCTTGGCGAAGGGTGCATCCATCTTGGAAGGAACCGAGTTGCAAGAGAAATTAACCGAGTACCCGGATAAGATTAAACAGTTAACGAGTACCGGAGCGACTCCAACAATGACTACCATTTTAAAATAATGTGCCAATTTAAGGAAATTTCAAACAGTCATTACGGCACGAATGTATAAATTCTAGATTGATACAACTTGCCCCTGTGATGATTTTTCTTTTTCTTCCATCCTTCCAGCAATGAATTACACAGAAACTGCTAAACTCCGTAGAAAATTGAAAATTTTAGAGAGCTCAAAAACGTGACTAGCAAGGAGAGCAAAATAGACGAATCTGACTGTGATTGGGAATTGACTCGGTACCTGCGGCTATGGTAATTCCCGGACACAGTGTGGGCAGGACCAGGAGAGTGCGGAGTTTTAATTGTTTATTTTGAGCTAGACTAGATAATAGACATTATCATAATAGTATATCTGGTAAGTATTATTCGAAGTAGAATGACTGAGCAGTATATGAAATGTGGGAATAGATTTTTACAAGCAATTTTCTAGAGAAAACGTTGACTACATCATTCATGCAAATATTTTTTAATAGGCCTCTCGCAGCTATGTTTGGGTCAAATGGGTTCAATAAATCAAAAGGGTAAGCATTGAAAGAAAAGAACGATGCATACAAACAGACAGATAGACGAACAGATGCGCCAAGGAATAGTATAGAGGATTCTACCTATGCCCTGCCTATTTCTAACTAAGATCATCCACATTTTATGTGTGTAGGATTCGATTCAAAACTTTGAAACCAGAATTCTCAGAATCTAAATTTGAAGGTAATTATACCGGTAAGCCTTTGAATATTTTGAAACTAATTTGACTGAGGGTGTTGCTGCAGCAACAGCAATCAGTTTCAAAATATTCAACAGATTGTTTGTTAAATTGTAAATTAATCAGTCATATAATAAGTACACTTTAGCGACTGGCTTTTCGATTTCTGCGATGAAGCTACATTATTATGATTGTGACGTCACCTAACAGCTGACATATTTGATTATGACGTCGGATAGTTGAGGGACAGATCAGATCCGATCCGTTCATTATATATGTAAGCGCTTTGGCAAATTTCCTTACCTTATGTTGTTCGATAGCATACTGTAGTCCCGCACGACTGTACTTGCCCACTCCAGTGATGGTATCCATAGCAGCAGATGCCAGATCCACAGTGGTGTTATTCTGGACTTGGAAGAATGCCAGTACTTCAGATAATGAATGCTGATGAGGTGGAGAGCACAACAATCATAAAAAATAACACAAACATCAACTGTTACTATACTGTTGAATATTTTGAAATTAATTTGACTGGAATCTGTTTGCTGCCTTAGCCAGCAATGCTTCAAGTTAAATTAATTTCAAAATATTAAATAAAATTAATTTTACATCGCAAAGAATAAATGTGTTCAAGGATTTGTCAGTGAAAGGGATAATAGTTCACTCACCATGAGACTCAATCACACCACAACCAGTTTCACACTTTTGGTGCTCATTATCATCAGGTAAAGGTCTCTACCAGATGATCACCAAAAGTCTGAGCGGTCATGGAGAGGATGAGTCTGATGTTATGTGAGATGATGAGTCTCATGTTGTATGAATCAAAATGGATCACCAAATGTTTAAGAGGTCACGGAGAGGATGAGTCTCATCAGAGCTCCAGATAAGAATTAGTCTTTTGAGTGTTTTACTCACAGGAGATGATTATAATTGAGTATTCTTCATATTAGTTGGATATTTCAAAATACCTTTACTCATAGGAAGGGGCAGGAATTGAGTATTTGACTCAGTATAGTCTATTAGTCTCTAGTAATACACATCTTTTTAACTTCAAAAGTGACTTACATGTATGATTATGACTTTTTAACAGGTACATTATTTACGTAATTACATGTACGTACATGTAGACATCTTAGACAAGTAGACAGTCTACTTGTGGGCGAGCTGCTGTATTTGAGCGGACTTCATAGAACTACAATCCAGTAGGCCCTATGGCCCAGTAATGAGTAACCAGGTGAAAACAATGTATTATATATGTTTCAATTGTGAGTTGTGACTGCTCTGAGCCTGATTAAGGTATCAGTCTATCAGAATCACTTGACCCACTCTACATTTACATCAGAGACAGCCTGAGACAATATGACAATATCAAATCATTTGATATTATCATACATTCATACTGTCTCTGATATACATGTAGAGCGGGTCAAGTGATTCAAATCATTCATGCTGTTTTATATGTATGGTCACTCTGATGTATAAATGGAATCCACATTTCTTAAGTTGACTGATGAATTGAATTAAAAATTAAGCAACTGTGCCAGTCTGTAACAACTGGCAATCCTTGATTTGTTTTCTTTACTGCATTAAAAGATGTTCCTAGCAAAGTGCCACTGCATGACATTAATGACAATTGACAAACTAATTTTCTCACTTCCATTTTCCGACTTTTCTGGTTTGATGCCTATATTCCAGTCAAAAATTTTATGTCATAGGCAGTTGCTACAGCAGGGTTCTGCCAAGAAATTCATTTAGTGGGGCCAATGGCCCATCACTAGTGAAAGCGGTCATTTTGTGAATCTTATGGGTCAAATGTATACGAGCCAGTATGATCCCCTAACAACAGCCCCATCACAACCCAAAAAACCATGCACCCAATGCAAAACAAACAAATGAATATCTTACATTGTTGTGTCTTACTTAGTTAAAAACCCAGCCCAACCCACCCACCACCACCCGGTAACCCTACAACCTATTCATGAAAAATTTTATTTTCTTATAAAAATGTCCTTTTGCAGACCTAAAGATGATTATTTTTCAAAATATACCAATAGAATGAATGGCTCATTATGACTGGAAGCCCTAAGGCAGCAACAGCTTCCAGCAATATATTTTCAAAATATTTAACAGAATATGCTTTCATTTGTAAAGAATTACACCTGTATCGAAGAACCACCATCTTAATGGTCCCCAAAACAAGTGTCTACTATACACAGCCAGGTTTGACTGTGTATTGAATAGCGTGCAGTGACATGGTAGGGGTTTTCCCAGTAATGAGGCAGTTTCACAGTTTCAGTTCAGTTTCAGTTTGCAGACATGTGCTAGGGGATTTCCCAGTAATGAGGAAGTCTGCAGCAGCAATTTCCAGGAAATAGGAGAGCTATATTTAGATAAGCGGCTACAATCATGACAATGTATTAGATTTTGGTGAGAAATAACTCCAGTAAAAGGATCGCTGTTAAATATTTCGGAAACTATTTAACATAATGTTGTTTCTGCCTTAGGCTCATTGCGGGGCGTATTGACGATCTTTAATAACATGAAAAAAGGACACATTTCCCCTGGTTCAAATTATTTCCGTCTTACAACTATGCTTAATGTATACTATGTGTATCTTCGTGGGAGGGAAATTATTAAGTGGCACTGTATTAAATATTGTGTATGCTGTAATAGTAATAATCATTGTTTTTGCACCAAAATTCTTCATACAATATAACAATAATTTGCCATGAAAATTCACGTGATGTCAGAAATTTGCGAGTAGATTCAATATTTAGAGCGAGTACTCGGCATAGTCATCTTCTAAATGCGGATCTATAATTTGGACTCAGAATTTCAAAATTACTACATAATATTATCATTGTGTAATGGTAACCGAGTACTGCAGGTTTGATCCGATCTACATAAAGGATACCCGTTTGAGCATTGATAGGAATCATGTATACGCTCGACTTATTCAATATTTTGCATATTTGGTAATTGGATTGCGTTTTTAATACGTTGGAGGTGTGATTTAAATTGGGTTTTTAACATATAATTTTACGTATTTACGCAAATACGCTGCTTATCTGGAGCTCTGAGTCTCGTTGTGTGAATGATACATTAATCAAAATGGATCACCAAAAGTGTGAAAGAGGTCATGAAGAGGATGAGTCTCATGGTGTGTGAATGATACATTAATCAAAATTCTGTTGTACCACACAAATTACCAATAATGGTCAATTGAAGATGCTGTATATTTTACCACCATCTTGCTTTTCAAAACTGTTCGGCTCTCCACAAAACATTCGCCGCGAACACCCGGCGAACAGGTCATTCAGGACAGTGAATGTACCACGTGACTGAACAAATACTCTGTAAGCTGAAAATATTCACGCTCCTGAACACGCTCCTGGTAAACTGCTGACTATTTTGAAACTAATTTGACTGGAAGGCTCTTAGTCAAATTAGTTTCAAAATATTCAATAGAATATTCTTTAGACAATAATGAATTTGTCATTTAGGTTTTCAATGGTTAATGTTTGTGACTCAATCAAATTGCTATTAGTTGAAAACAAGCATTCTGTAAGTAGTGCTTTGCAATACATGTGCCCTACCTGGTGATATAAATCTTTAGAGATTAACAGTCAAAAAACCCCATTAAAAATTGCCAGAAGCAGCTGAAACTCGAACTTGATCTTGAGTTATACTTCTCATAGCAAAGCAATAAACCAAGTTTCAGTTATATATGGTGAAGGAGAATGAAAAATTCTTGAAAGCTGATATGTTTGCATTTCATAATTGGAAAGGGGACACAACTCCATCAAAAATTGACGCAAACGCCTGAAACTCGAACTTACTCTGTAATTTCTCATAGCAAAGCAACGTACCAATTCTCAGTTGAATATCTTGAAAGGCTGCGGAAAGAATTGTGGAAAACTAATATTTTTTATATTTCATAAGTCGAAAGGGGGCATAACTCCAAGAAAAATTGCCAAAAATGTCTGAAATTTGAACTTGCTATGTAACTCCCTATAATAAAGTAATCTACCGATTCTCGCTTGAATACCTTGGAGTGTGAAAAAAAGTGCGGAAGGCAGCTGATATTTTTCGTATTTCTTAAGTCGAAAGGGGGCATAACTCCATCAAACATTGACGAATACACCTGAAACTCGAACTTGATCTGTAACTTCTCATAACAAAGGAATGTACCGTTTCTCAGTTGAATATTGTGAAGGACTGCGGAAAACATGTGGAAAAGCAACTGCGGCAGATGGACAGACCGATGGACAGACGGAGTGCAAACCTATAGTCACCCAGGTTTTACCAGTAAGGGACTAATAAGATATGTTTACAACAAGGGTTAATAAATAACAAACAATATTATATGTATGTACCTCATCATAGATGATTTCCACAGGTTGAACATTGAGTTTGACAGAATAATCAGCATCTACATATAGAGGTTGCTGCTCAAAGTCAACAGTAAACACCTGGTTCACACTGGGTACTGAAACATAATGCTCAGATTTATTTAAATAGAAACAATTTTAATTTCGTACAATTACGAATTCAACCCATAGACCATATAATTATCCTGAGTTGAAAGGAAGGTATTACACTGCCTGTCTGTCTGTCTGTCCATCCATCTCTCAGCCGATAGTTGTATATCAGAAACTATGGATACAACAGTCAGGGGTGGCGAAATGGCTTCAAAACTGAGGTGAGGACATCGCCTGGAATGGGTCAGGGAGGGTGTGCCTCATCAACCGAAAACATTTTGATAATTAGATGCTATGAGACGCCATTTCATGTGTTCTGAATAATTAAGAAGCACATAGTTTTAGATTTTCTTATATCTTCGCTAACAATTGATTATGGTATTGATGGTCACGTTAAAGTCACAGATGGATAGAACCACTCAAGGGAGATAATCCAAGGGGGGGGGGGCATAGATCAGGCTTTCTCAGAAACTTTTGAACAATAAATGGTTTGAGAAGCTGTTCCCTGTGGTCTGAATAACAAAGCACCTATATTTTTACAGTACAAGACCATGTAATGAATGGGCACCGGCCCACACCATCATATAAATGTGGGGGCTCCAAGTCGCCCTCTTCCACCATCCCTGAATTTGCTGAATTCCTAAACTAAGAATGTGTGATACAGTAAACTAGGAGTCTCAATTTGGTCAGAAAATAAATCAAGGGAAATCTGATAAACAATTAAAAGAAAGATCAAGTGTTTGTGATCTCAGATTGCTGAGGATAAATGTGAGCATGGAGAGCTTGTTGTTGTTGCTGTTGAGGTTGTTGTTGCTGTTGAGGTTGTTGTTGCTGTTGTGGTTGTTGTTGTTGCTGTTGTGGTTGCTGTTGTGGTTGTTGTTGTTGCTGTTGTGGTTGTTGTTGTTGCTGTTGTGGTTGTTGTTGCTAAGACATTTTTAATAACTCTGGTTCTACTGGATGGATCCTCTCCAAATTTGGAGAGAAGCTTTCCCATGGGCTCAAAAGCTAAAACGCAACAGCTTTCAGCAAGTTTTCAAAATAGAAATTGTTATGCATTCTTCAATAAATCTGGGTCTACTGGTGCAATCATCTCCAAACTTTGGTAGAAGCTCGCCCATGGCACCCCGCAAAATAGACATCTTTAAAGCATTTTTCAATAACTCCATTGGAGAGTTCTTTTCCAAATTTGGGTTAATGCATGTCTGTGGGGTACCGAAGATGTCTGCCAATGTTGCGGTAAAAAAATAAAACTCAACAGCAACAGCTTTCAGCAAGACTGTTTCCAAAATAGATACGTGACCTTACAGTAGCCTGACTGAAAAACTATATCACCAACAAGGGTATTGGCTAAATTTGTCCTTGTTTTAAACATAGGACATGATCAGATAACGCATCGCCAATTTACAATAACTGCTAAATAGACAGTTGAAGTGAAATGGTATGTGTTATCTGCATTGATTCAAATGGTATGAATCGACATAACTTTTACAACAATTTAAATATATCCATTTCCTTATAAAATTCAGCATTGAGATGTTTATTAACCATTTAATGGTTACTATTAGTCGAGAAGATTCAGATATTTGCTTGTTGAATTTGAATTTACATGCCAAGACGAGAATATCTTTTATAATTTACCACTGGAATGACTGGCTCGGTTAACTACTCTTCTTGGCCTGTGAATGGACAATTCTTAAGCACACTGCAGAGGCCATTTTTGACCGGATTGACCACTAAAAGATTGCACACACATGCACAATAATTGCGCTATATTCCACAGTACTGACCATAAACACCAACATCAGAAGTAAGAACAGGAATGAGTTCATTTTCAATAGAAGCACCTTCAACGGAGAAGCTCTCCATGTTACCAGAGATCCTGAAACAGAATGGATGAATCAAGTTTTAGCTAGGTCTCACACATCTCTAGCTAAGCCCCATGCACGCTTTGCTCGTGTTGGGATCAATCGATTTCTGCACTCTCTCAATCACATTTTCCAGAAAACTATACAGGTAAGCTGTTGAATATTTTGAAGCAAACTTTACTGGGTGCTGTTGCTACCTATGGCAGCAGCAGCACCTAGTCAAATTAGTTTCAAAATATTCAACAGAATATTTATTAAATAGTAGACATACAATTTGCACAACTTGACGAACTATATCATTCATGATATAATGGACCTTTCCATTTTTAGCTATGCCCCGCCCATCAGTAGCTAAGCTCCACCCACACCTCGCCGTGTTTGGATTGATCGATCCCTGAATGTCCTGGCTTTCAATTTCCTGAAAACTATACAGGGAAGCTGTTGAATATTTTGTAACTAATTGGACTGGGTGCTGTTGCTGCCATTGGCAGCAACAGCGCCCAGTCAAATTAGTTTCAAAATATTCAACAGAATATTTATTAAATAGTAAAAGCAAACAATTTGTACAACAGCCCATAGACCGTCTTCAAATATGCGTTCGTGACGTACTTATCGACATCATTCATGACGTCATTCATTATGATGTCATTGCACACATCACGCAGTTCATTATGACGTCATATGATGGGTGGGTACTCTGGAAAGGACCATTGATTATGACCTCAGCCTACATGTAACATTGTTGATTATGATGTCATATGATTGAGGGATAAGCTGGATTCCTCTATTACTTAGGCATACTTATTGTAAAAAACAATTTGTTAACTCTTTAACTCTGGTGTCAAAATTTAAAATTTTCAAATTAAATTAGAAGATGAACTGGTGTATATTTTTCAACAAATTTGGTGGAAGATGGTGATAGTTATACAGCATCAAGGTTGCATTGTATAAATGTAGCCTTTTTACCAAGGGCATCTCATCTACGAAAACATAGCTTCCAGAAGGACTGGAAAGCTTTGTTCCCCATGACGCAGCATGCAGCAATGTCAGCAGTACTGCAAAGCAGTGAGCCCAGGATTTTACTTTTCCTCCATGCTTCGCCGCCACGAAGTGGATCGTCATTTTCTTTAGTTTCAGGCTTTGTAGATAGGTATATGTGGGTGAACTCTGTTTTGGATTCATTCATAGAGATTCTCAATTTTTAGTTTGCTTGCAGCTATTGGGAGAAGTTCGTCAAGGGGTTTCCTTTCCTAATCTATGAAGTCCACATCATCGGCATATTCCATCTCTAGCAGCATACCCAGTATTGACACTGGGGGGTTTGGTCTTGTGGAACTTTCCTGCACGGATTTCAATGCAGCAGCAAGGTAACAGGTGAAAAGCACTTCAGATAGACCATCTCCCTGTAGGGAGCTGATTGATGTCTCAAACTCTACAGAATTCACTGACTTGACTCATACTCTCAGCTTGGTGTCTGCAAACAGTAGTCTAACTAGTCGTAGCTCATCTTCATTGCAACTGGCCTGGCGTAGTACATCTAGGATCTTTGAGCGTTTAATTGTGTCAAAGGTTCTTGACATGTCAATGCCCATTTTGTGGAAATTCCAGTGTTTGGGCATGACCACAGAAACAAGCATGCGTTGAGCCCATACAATGTCTGCGCAGCTGCGTCCACGTTTGAAGCTACTTTGACATGATCCAGTGAAGTCATCAAAGTACCTAAGTATGCTTCATAAATACAGCCAAAGGTGTATCATGGAGGGATCCAATCTGTCACTCAAGTATCTGATACATAATCAACTATGTCATTAGGCAGCCGATGTCAAAATCATAATGCCGCATAGTTCCACACACAAATGAAAATGGTTGTCACTAATGTTTGAATTGTATGTCTTTGATGAACCTACACTTTAAGAAACATTCTGTTGAATA
Source organism: Chaetoderma sp. LZ-2023a (assembly GCA_034401795.1). Taxonomy (NCBI): domain Eukaryota; kingdom Metazoa; phylum Mollusca; class Caudofoveata; order Chaetodermatida; family Chaetodermatidae; genus Chaetoderma; species Chaetoderma sp. LZ-2023a. Next base: position 80,371,250 of record CM067374.1, read on the forward strand.
TTTTGGAACAAATTTGACTGGGATCTGTTCAAGTTGTTTAAAATCGGTTCCAAAATGTGCAAAAATGAACTCTAGTAATAATGAATTGCAACAGCTTTAAGATAGCACATAAAATAATGAAATGATATATAAAGAGATAGTTGTTACCTAAATCCACTTGTTGGCCGACTCTCAAATGTTGTTAGACAATGCGAAGCAGATAATTGGAGGATGGTTTTGCAGTTAATAAGCTCCAGAGAACAGCTGGTCAAATTCAACTGTATCTTGTACTTGACATACTGAAACATTACATCAATTAATCAATAATAACCATCATGCCACTTAACACTTTCACACACAAGCTGGCTAAAATGGCTTCTGCAATCGTCTTGAGAAATGTCCATTTGCAGACCAAGAGAAGAGTATTATTGAAAATTTACCACTCGAATGAGTGGCTTTGATAAGTGAGCCATTCATCTCAGTGATACATTTTCAAAAATAATCTTATCTTGATCTGATAATTGATCATTTTCTATGAGAAAATTTAATTTCTTTTACCAAATTTGAGGGTTAAATGATTAAACAACAACTAAGCACAATGAGTCAATAGAATATAAATTCTCTCAACGATTACCAAGCCAGTCTTATCAATCATTCCAGCTGTAAGTTTTCTAAACAATTTTCTCTTGGTCTGAAAACACACATGTCGAAATACAGAGTATTGTGACAACAATTCTAAGCCAACATGACCATTAACCCTTTAACGGTCAAGATTTGCAAAGAAACTGGAAATTTTTGTTTACTGATTGTCCATTTGCAGGGCATGAAGGCTATTTTCAAAATTTTACCACTGAAATGACTGCCTTGGGTATCGAGTCAGTCATGTCACTGGAAAATTCTCAAAAATAGTTTTGTCACCTGCAAGTCGACATTTATCACAACCACTGACGATGCCATTCTTCTTCGGACAAGCTATTGACCATAAAACCATAAACACCACCACCACCACCGATAGGACTAGCAAAGGCACTACCACTACCCACCATCCACCACCAACAAATGTCTACCCCACCACCACCACTGATAGCACTAGCAAAAGCACTACCACTACCCACCATCCACCACCAACAAATGTCTACCCCACCACCACCACCGATAGCACTAGCAAAAGCACTACCACTACACACCATCCACCACCAACAAATGTCTACCCCGCCACCACTACCGATAGCACAGCAAAAGCACTACCACTACCCACCACCAACAAATGTCTACCCCGCCACCACCACCGATAGCACTACCACTACCCACCATCCACCACCAACAAATGTCTATCCCACCACCACCACCGATAGCACTAGCAAAAGCACTACCACTACCCACCATCCACCACCAACAAATGTCTGCCCCACCACCACCACCGATAGCACTAGCAAAGGCACTACCACTACCCACCACCAACAAAAGTCTACCCCACCACCGATAGCACAGCAAAAGCACTACCACTACCCACCATCCACCACCAACAAATGTCTACCACGCCACCACCACCGATAGCACTACAACTACCCACCATCCACCACCAACAAATGTCTACCCCACCACCACCACCGATAGCACTAGCAAAAGCACTACCACTACCCACCATCCACCACCAACAAATGTCTACCCCGCCACCACCACCACCGATCGCACTAGCAAAGGCACTACCACTACCCACCATCCACCACCAACAAATGTCTACCCCACCACCACCACCGATAGCACTAGCAAAAGCACTACCACTACACACCATCCACCACCAACAAATGCCTAGCCTGCCACCACCATCGATAGCACTAGCAAAAGCACTACCACTACCCACCATCCACCACCAACAAATGCCTAGCCCGCCACCACTATTACTGTTGTTACAGCTTTACCTCACGTGGTGCCAGGAGTGGGTTAGCGTTGATGTCAAATCCAATATCACTGTACAGTTTCTCTTTCTCTTCTGTACTAAGCTGTGCCAGCCAGTCTGCAATAATAAGAGTACAATGTCTAATATATCATGACAATAGTTTTATAATTCTTTTAGTTTATATTTGATAATTCATGATTAGGCAGGAAAAGACTGCAATATTTCACACATATTTAGTGAATGATCTCTTACTTTCGTGCCTTGGACATGCAAGAATAAAAGCATTAAATCGTATCAGGCTGTTGAATGGAATTTCTAGCAGGATGGAAAGAATGCTGTAATCATTAACCATGTAATGGTCAAGCCGGCAAAAACTGGCCCATACAGTGATCTTAAATGTTCATTTGCAGGACAAAATCTTCAAAATTTTACCACTGGAACAACCGGCTCGATAAACAACCCAGTCATTCCAGTAGCAAATTTGTAAAAATAGTCGTCTGTTGGTCCACAAAAATGTGGCATCTAAAGACAAGAGGCCCAATGGACCTGTATCGCTCACCTGGCATTTCAACTAATCTTACTTAAGTTTTACATCCATCGGTGTCACTTCCAATGACTTTCAGTCAAATGGTTTAGTTTTTGAGATATTGACAACAATCTCTGGACTGTTTTTCTTTTTGCATTAGTGATTTTGAACAATGTTTACGTGAAAATAGACGATATCAGTGCTAACTACAGATGGTTTCTTAACTGTCTCACTGCTGCAAGCCAGTGCAGCCAATAATTTAAATTTTCAAAAGCTCTTGACTTCTTGAATATTTTGAAAACAATTCGACTGAAAGTTGTTGGCGGCTTAGCCACCAACAATTTTCAGTCCAATTGTTTTCAAAATATTTATCAGGTTCAGAGATATAAACTTTGGAATATGTCGTCTGCAAAAACTCAGTCAGACGGTTACCAGAGGTTTAAATACAATTGAAGAAAATGGTCTCTAAAGGCAGGTAGGTGGTCTTTATAGCAGGTTATTCCCCACCACCACATAATCCATTTAACACATGCGCATCTGGCTGAATCACCAAGTTAGCAGCAGGGGTAGGGTGAGCTGGAGTTGATTAAAAAAATAATTTGACTGAAAGTCATTGCTGCCTAAGGCAAGAACAACTTTCAATCAAATACATTTCAAAATATTTTTAAGAGCATAGATCTCAGAGCAGATAATACATATCTTAAATATTTCGGCAGTATTGGAAAGGTTAATCTGTTAATTGGAATTTAATATCTAGTTTGGCAATAAAATCTGACATGGTGATAAATCAATGGACGGTGGGAACAAACCTGTATTTGCCCTATGAAAGTGAGACTGCAAATATTTAAGGAGTTATAACTCTGGCATTTGACATCCTATCAGTTTCATTTTCAGAACACAGATATTAGATGCCGACATTAACGTTGTGACCAAGTTTGGTGTAAATCCATCAAGAAATAACAAAATGAGCCGCCATTGTTGGTGACGGACAGACAGATGGATGGACGGACATACAGAAGGTGGATGGGGTCATCGCTATACGACAGCTGACTGACAAGTAAGCGGAGTTAAGAAAACCAATTTCGGCTTCAAAATCCATCAAATAAAAAAATTGAATATGGCAGCCAAACACGCTAAAATTTGATTGGTCCACGGCGGCCATGTTTTTTACCTATCAACTTCCCATGAACAAACTTTAATGGCCCTTAGTCCATAATCATATCCCCAAAATTTCAGCCCGATCCGTTCAGCGGTTCTGCAGACTGTCGTTTTCATGAAAACTAGGTCATCCAAGATGGCCACCGAACCATTTGGCCAATCAAGTTCCTTCGAACAAATTTGGTTCAGCTCTTGCCCTATATGATATTTCGTGAGTTTTGAATCAATCCACTAAGCGGTTTCGCAGAAGATTTTTAAAGCCATTTCCTAAAATCGGCCAAAATCAAAGATGGCCACCTGCCAAATTGGCCGATCGACTTTGTTTAAAAAACTTGGATCCCTATGCCCTAAGGGCACTTCCTGCCACATATAATTGAAATCGGCCCAGTGGTTCTTGAGAAGAAGTCGTTTAAAGAAAAGTTGACAGACGGATGGCCGGATGGATGCCGGACAGATGACGGACGGTCGCCATGGCATAAGCTCACTTGGCCATTCTGGCCAGGTGAGCTAACAAGTGGTCTCATAATACAGGATCAAAACCACAAGAATTTATGCCTTGTTTGCTTAAACAGAAAACTCTGTTTCATTTGACTACCTGTCTAAACACATTAAAGGACAAGCTTGTCCAAACAGCTACTGTGGTCATATGGAGAAATGTCCATTTGTAGATTAAGACAAGCATTTTTACAAATTTGAAATTTACTACTGGAATGACTATCTCAATAACCGAGCAATTCACTCCAGTGGTGAATTGAAACAGGTTTTCCCTCCATCTGCAAATGGACATTTTCTATAAGAAAGTTGAGATGTTTTTTAAATTAATAATAATTGAGCACTAAATGAACAACCATCTGCTGTCCCGAAAAAGGCAGGTGGTCTGTCATGCAGGTCAGACTACAATCTATATTAACCCTTTAACACTAAAGCCATCCAAAAAAGCTGTCAGCCATCTGCAGTGGTCTTGAAAAATTTGCAGACAAAGAGAAGACTATTTATGAAAATCTAACAACGGAGTGACTGGCTTGATAACCGAGCCAGTCATGGCTCGATAACCGAGCCAGACATACCAGAGGTAAATTTTCAGAAATAATCTTCTATTGGTCTGCTATTGGACATTTTCTATGAGAAATTTTCTTTAACAAATTTCACGGTTACTTGTGTTAATCTATTCATGTTTCTGGTACTAGTGTACGTACTTTGATCTTCAGATGTAGCGTCTACCTCCATCTCATCTTCCGTGTCCTCTGTGCCAAACAGCCAATCAAACCAACCAGTCTCCTTTTTCACTGGTCTCGCGCTTTCTGGATTAGCATGAGCAAACTGTAGCAGTGATCACAACATGGAAAAGATGTCATAATTTGTATTATGCAAACGATTAGAGGTATTTATCATGTAGATAGAATATGATTATATAAAGGAGTGGAAATAACTGCTTTAATGCGGATTTTGTTAAGCGAACACCTTCCGTCATAGGAAAGAGGTTCAATAAGAATCTTGCTACTATGCAGTGATATGTAAAGCATACTTTGATCCAAGGTAATGCTGTTATCATATATGGGGCTATACATTAAAAAATTATTTGCTATTCAAATTAGAGGGTGTGAAAAACAAGGGTTTCTCGTTGTTTTCGACAACAAACATATTGCTCACCTGGGGCCGTATTCAAGAAGAGTGCCTAAGTTACGCACCCGCCTAACAGCTTGCATCTATTTAGAAGACCTGATACGTCGTATTCAAGAAAAGGCAGTTAAATATTCATCTAATGTAGGCTAATGCAGACTTTTTTTAAGTTACGCCAGATTTACGCATTATTCATACTTAGGTACCCTTTGTGAATATTGCCCCTGTAATATGAGTATTTATACAAGACATTCGTTTACATACAAAATCAGTCAATCCCTTAAACCAACATCAGTTTAGATCAGGCCATTGGTTAATATATTGATGAATATTTCGCTATGCAGCATCTATTTCTAGCTAAGACTTTTTATGTGTTGATATTCATGTGAACTTTGAAACCTGATTTTCTGGAATCGAAATTTCAAGGTAAATAATCAGGTAACTTGCTGAATATTCAGACAAATTATCTTCAAAATATTCAACAGGGTCTCTGATCCAAGGATCACTCTTGTCAAATTTGTTTGAAGTCATACCGGTAGTTCTTAGAAATCAATTTTTTGCCTCTAAGATTTGTTATCCTTAAATTGTGCAACAACAGACCTTTACAGTTTTAGCTATGCCACGCCCATTTCTAGCAAAGCTCCATCCACACCTCGCACGTGTTGAGATCGATCCTTGAACTCCATGACCATCTATCTCCAGAAAACTATACAGGTAAGCTGTTGAATATTTTGAAACTAATTTGACTGGAACTACGGCAGCAAGAGTGCCCAGTCAAATTAGTTTCAAAATATTTGACAAAATGTTTATTAAATAGTAAATACATACAATTCGTACAACGTGTCAGACTATTAAGCGTTTAAGACAGACTAAATCGAGTCATTCATGCGGCATGACATAATTGATTATGACATCATCCTACATGTCAGGAGTTGATTGTGACATCATATGACGGATGGATAAACTAGAAAGGTCCATTAATGTGGAAACAGTAAGTAAACCTATTCCATAGGGCTATATATCTCACTTCAATTTTGGCGTGTTCTCTCGCGAGAAGAATGTTTACTACATCTAGGTTGTCCTCCAACTGATAGAGCAATGTCTTCAATCCATCGTTACTTTGATCACCCAACCATTGCTTGTACGTAGACTTATACTCTCTGTAATTTGTCCTGGAAATTATATATTCAAAATAGTGATTCACTCATATAAATAATTTCAATCTTAAGAAAATTCTTATAATAAAAAAGATGGTTTGTTAAATACTTTGAAATTAATCTGAGTGGAAGCTGTTGCTTTCAAATTCCCCACAGCTTTTCAGTATGGTAGCATTCAAATAGAAAAGGCGAGGTTTTGTGGTTGAAATTGCTAAACATGACTACATAGACACAATTTAACAACAGCTAAGGTATCAATACATTTAAAAGCCATCACTTACAATTTAATTAAGTCGGTTCAAAATTAAATATTCTTTTTATTTCATGAATGGAACGAAACAAAAACAAGATTTACAAGTGCAATTAAACCTACAATCTACAGCTTATACAATATAAAGATACATTAAATCTAACACTGGATTGCTGCATACCAATTGGTGGAATGTAGGCTTGAGCGATTTCACGATTTAATCGAAATTCACGATTTTGAAAAAAATCATGATTTTCCACGATGTAATTGAAAAAAATCGAAAAACCGTGAACAAATTGAGCAGACTATAAGATTTTAAAACTCATCATTCAGCAGTAAAAGAATACAGTTATAATCCATTCGCGCATGTATCCATTGTTTTTTCTTGATCGCTTCACGCATGTGTTCACTAAGTCCTAATCAAGACACAAAGCTCTATGGTAAACCATTTGTCATTGAGATAAACCAGCTAGTTACTCCGTTGAATCGCCATATAATTTTCTTTCTTTCGCTGCAGACCCTGAGTCTGTCGTGAAATACCAAGTATATACTTAGTTGCAGAGCATTGGTCAATAATCACTGAACATAATTCTTTTTTAATTCTTTTAGCAATTTCAGGCGGTGTACTAATTTTTCCTTTTTGATTCAGTTGTCATGCCTAATTAAAGAAAATATTGCAACAGCATTCCAGATTGTTGTATTTTGAACTGTGCGTTCTGTTGATTACTCTTAAATGTAAATCGTACATTCTGAAAGCAACTACTGTATAAACTGCACTATAGGACGAGTTTACGCCGTTACTATCGTAGCTACTCAAAGCTACCGTCCTATGTATATTGACTGCGCAGTATCTCCCCGGGTACTAATATTAGTGTCTTTGCGTTACTCGGGTAATGACCTAAACTCGTCCTACAAATGGAGGCTATAATTGGAAGCGGGATTTATATTTTTACTCGACGACTCAAAAAAGCATCTGCTTTTGTTTCTACGAGAATTCTTAATACTTACCAGATGTACTATTATGATAATGTCTATTATCTAGTCTAGCTCAAAATAAACAATTAAAACTCCGCACTCCTGGTCCTGCCCATCCTGTGTCCGGGAATTACCATAGCCCCAGGTACCGAGTCAATTCCCAATCAGTCAGATTCGTCTTATATTTGCCTTGACAAACAGCGAAAGCAGTTCAGCCTCACCTCAGCGGGGCGGCTGAGGTAGGGCCATAGTACATCTGGTAAGTATTAATAATTCTCGTAGAAACAAAAGCGGGTGCTTTTTTTATTCTACTTCGAATAATACTTACCAGATGTACTATTATGATAAACTCCGGATTTCAACAGCCAATAAATACCGGTGGGAGGAGGTGAGGCTCGAACCAGCACTCATCAACCATCCAACAGAGAAGGTTGTGAAGAGACTAGAACCCTGGCATACGCTTGGGTTCTGCCATCTGACTCATAGAGTGCTAAACTTCCATGGTCTAGACCGCGCTTCCCCCCCTCCCTCTTTTGTCCGCACAAAATCCAGAGGGCTGTCAAAAAAGGGGATGCAACACCCACCAGACCCGTGTCAGCCCCAAGTCTCAGCTAGGGCAGTCCAGTAGAGTGCAAAGAAGCTACTACAACTTCTAATTTTGAAAAAATATCAGTATATCGATTAAGCTTTCAAATTGGAATGAGTCTAATGTCTGTTTGAGAGAATAAGTATACACTTACACCAGACTATTTACCTAAGCAGTCTGGTATTTCGACTGTAAGTAAATTATTATTATTATTATTATTATTATTAGTCATTTAATTAATGTAAACACTCACCATTTTGAGTGCTTGTTCTTTCTTGATCATCCTAGGAGCTCGGCCCAATCCACGGTCGTTCACTGGTCATATGCATGGCTCTTGCTCAGTGCAGGACGAAATAACTTGCGATGTTTGTGAAATAGTGGTCAGATGTGGCTTAACTAACGTTTGACAAATTGGCGACGGCTACTGGATTAAGTGCGCTGGAGATGTCGCGAAGGTAGAAATCGGTAAATGACGACTCGGCATGCCATTGTGCTACAGACATCACCTCCTCTAATGAGACACCCTTAAAAAGGGGTGATGATGCTGCTAATACTCGGACCTGATGGCCGTTCGCATGATCAATCTGCTTTCCTGTAGCAATTTTGTGCGACATCTGAATAGCATCAACAATCCAACGAGAAATAGTATCTTTCGAGGCGTGCAAATGAGGAGCTTTGAGACATAACCACAGAGATTTCGGGTCATCTCTCCACTCCTCAGTACGTTTTTTATACATTTTCAGACATCTGACAGGACACCAGCAGAAGAGTTTGGGTCATGTCTAATTAAACTTGGCAAATTGATCGGTTGACCTGGATATTTAAGTGACTGATTCTTTGCCAGGAAACAAAGACGTGGAAGTAGTCTTAAACCTTCACCCGTGACGACAAAACGGTCTTGCTCGGAAGATAGCGCATGAATCTCACTTCTCCTTCTCGCCGATGCTGCTGCAACCAAGAAAACTGATTTAATAGTTAACAGTTTAATATCCATAGATCTAATCGGTTCAAAGGGAGCATGCCCTAAAACCTGTAGAACAAGAGTTAGATTCCATGCTGGGATAGGAATTGGCTGTCTAGGTCGCAGATTGCTCATTCCTTTAATAACTTCATTTAAAGTGTCATTCTCGACTCCTTCAATGGCCAGACTGGGAACGACTGAAGCTAATGCAGACTTATATGCTGCTAGGGTTGAAGGTACAGGTTTTTCATCTTCGTATAAATGACAGATAAAATCTGCTACGTGTTGAACAGATGCAGACAAGGGATTAATATCTCTTCGGTGACACCATTCTGCAAATTTGTTGATTCTATAATTATATGTTTTGGTGGTTGACCCTCTTCTGGCTGAAGTGACAAACTTTACTGCTTGCTCAGAAAAGCCACCCTCAATTGCACGCTGCTTGACAACATACATGCAGTCAATTTGAACATTTCCGGTCTGTCGTGAAGACACAGACCCTTGTTCTGAGTGATTAGATCTCTTCTGTCTGGAAGAGGGATTGGATTGCAGACCAGAAGGTCCAGCAGATCCGTAGACCATGATCGGCCTGGCCAATAAGGGGCGATCAGTAGTACTTGGCACATACCCTCTATTATCTTTGCCAGAACTTTCGGGATGAGAATCGTTGGAGGATACGCATACGCGTTAATTCCTTTCCAACTTATCGCCAGTGCGTCTACTGCCAAGGCTAGCAGGTCCGGGTTCGGTGACACATATGTGACCATCTTTGCGTTTAGTTTCATCGCAAACAGATCCACATTTGGTTTGCCCCAATGTTTGAATAGAAGCTCCGCTACCGATTGATTGAGCTGCCATTCTGTCGGACGACAAACCATCCTTCGACTGAGCGCATCTGCTAGGATGTTCAGTCTTCCTGGAATGTGTGCTGCCCGAAGATTAATATTCCTCTCTTGGCACCACAGCAGAAGGTTCCAAATCATCATGCACAACTCTGGTGACCTCGTCCCGCCTTGGCGGTTCAAATAAGACACCGCTGTTGAGTTGTCTGTCTTTATTAGGACAATCTTGTCTCGGATTAAATTCTCAAATTTTCGAAGTGCTAATACCGCCGCTAATAATTCGAGAACATTGATGTTTCTGCGCATTGGTCCGATCCCATTTCCCTGACACTGATCGATTGTCCAATACCGCTCTCCAAACCATCGTCGATGCATCTGTAAAGATGGACATCTGTGGTTGAGGAGGATGTAGAGGAACACCTCGCATGAGATTATGTTTTGATAACCACCACTGAAGATGGAATATCAATGGTTCTTTTACTGGAATTCTCAGAGATAACGGATCCATCTGAATCGGCCTGCGCCTGAGTGCCGCATAAGGAACCACTTTCTCCAGAGACACTAGTAAACCCAGTATTCTGAGAAATTGGCGTGCCGTCAGATAGGCTCCTAGAGAAACCGACTCCAGAACCGCAATCAGGCTCTTGACTCTGCTCTCCGCCGGAAAAGCTACGCCGTCCCTGAGATTGAAAAATATTCCCAGATAAACAAACTCCTGGGATGGAGTCAATTCTTATTTCTCCAGATTCACAATCCATCCTAGATCCTTTAGTAAGTCTAGGACTACCTGAAGATTGTTGCGCAGATTGACTGGATTCCCCGCCTTCAGAAGCCAGCCGTCTATGTAAGTATGAACAGTTGTTTCTCCTGCGATGATAAGAAGTCATGGCGAGGACCACTTTGGTGAAGACCCTCGGTGCTGTGGTCAAGCCGAATGGAAGCCCATTGAATTCCCAAACATTGTCTTGGAACGCAAAGCGAAGGTATTTCTGAAAAGCAATTGACATTGGAATATGAAAATATGCATCCTTCAGATCTATCGACACTGATAACATGCCTCTCCTCAACCCCGACATCACTGCCGCTACAATCTCCATCTGAAACTTTGGTGACAGAATAAACTTGTTTAACGGTTTGAGATTGAGAATTGGTCTCCACCCGCCGGTGCGTTTCGGAACGAGGAACATCATCGAATAGAAGCCTGGGGATGATTGATTGCGGACTAAGTGAATCACATTCTTCCGCTGAAGACTTTCGATTTCTGAGCAAATGGCCTCTAGATGATCGGATTCCCTTGGAATGGGAGTCCACACTGGAGTCGATGTTAACGGAACTAACGATTGACGGATGAGCCAGTCCGGTTCGTAGCCATTTCTTAACCACTGACATACTAAACAATCTTGCACGACCTGTTCCCACTGGTTTGAGAACAGTTGAAGTCTGCCTCCGACGGAAGGAATCTGCACACAATTCACGATCGATATTGCACGAGACGATGTTAATTCGCCTAGGTAAAGATCCTCGACTCCCCTCGTTCCCGGTGATACTGGAGCGGATCCCGGCGGAAACCCGTCAGGACCGTCCCCCACGTGGTTTCTTGGCAAACGACGGTCCGGAACCACCACCACGGGTATCCTTATGGTAGCCGCCGTGACCCGAACCGCCACCCTTCCTATCCTCCTCATACGGCCTCTTATTAGAGGACTTGTATGAGGAAGAACAACCAGGACCTTGCGAACCGGATGCCCGATGGGTATCACGGCCAGGACAGAAGGGCGATCCTTGGCGCTGCCTCTGCTGCTCCTGTCGGTGCTGCTTGTAGGACTGCTGCAGCTGAGTCCTTTTCGTCGACTTCCACAACTTGCCGACTACTTCTTGTTCCGCAACCATTGATGCGACCTTGGATAAGGCTTGCCGTGCCGAGCCGCCGAACAGGCCTGGACCTATGAATGGCGCGGAAGACAACGCCGCCCTCATTTCAGGTCCTGGTTCTACAAAATCGAGAACCATTCTCTGTCACTCAGCCAATGATCTCGTGATCACCCTGGCCAGGCAATCTTAAGATAGGCGCATGGTGTCCCGGATAATTCCGGGAGCAGCCTCTGGCACTACCCCCACTTTCTGCCGCGCAGGTCAGCATACCCTGCAGGACGGTAGAGCCGTGCGAAAGCGCCGCCATGGCAGCTCTCGCCGCATCCTCAATGAGGGTCAACTCATTGAAAGGATCTTTATTTGACTGCGAAACTAACGGACAAGAACGTCCCTTAGCTTTGCCCGCCAATGGCCTGCCTATTCAGTCCCTCTCTCTCCCCGACGAAAAGCCATGGGATTCGGGCATACTGATAGTAGGCTTGCTCCGAAAAATGGACCCTACTCCTAATCCCTTTCGGGGCCTTTGGAAGCGTAAAGTCCGGCTGGACCATACGATACGCCGCCACCTCCAACATGTCAGAGGTCAACGTATCCAAAGGCAGAGCAGGCATGGCAGAAGAGCCACTGGACAGAGCACTAGCCGCTCGCTCTGACATCCGCTCCATTGCCGGATCGCGCTGAGATCCTTGATCCGATGCCGGACATCCATTCAAGGACCTGCACCCATTCAGCCTCAGTGGAAAAGGACGACTCATCCAACAAGGGACTGCCATTCTCATCTTCTTTCTCGCCCTTGGACGAGACAGACACCAACGATCCATGCTGAGGACTGCGAACTTGCTTACTAGTGTAAACAACGCCCACAGACCGTGCACTCGCAGCTCCAGCATCCAACGATTCGCCGGACACAGACTCACTGAAATCCATCGGCTCCAGCACGGGAGCCGGGATCACAGCCGCATTACTCACGGTAGTCAACGGAAATCCGATAGAACCAGTAACCAACACCGCCGGGATGCCGTTAGAAGCCGTCAAACACGACTCCAACGGCAGCACGGACTGAACAAAATCTGGATGGAAGACGCCCGACGGAACGTCAACATCACCACCAGGCTGCCAAACCCATACATAACCCGAAGGAGAACCTTGGGATGTACCAGGTACAGCCATCGCGGAAAGATCTGGCATGCCGGAATCCTCCATGAGAAAAAGCTCCTCCTCCTCTGCCGTCGTCTCTTGAGCCAACTCAACAGGAGGTACAGGTACAACACCCTCCCCAGCACTGACCGGACCACCGAAAGGTAGTCCTGCACCAGGCTTCATCGACGGGATCATGGATTGCAGGGACTCAAACATGGCTTTAAACTGGCCGCAAATACACCCAAAGCCGAGTCCATACTCTCATTCAGGCACTCCTCCAAGCCTCTGTTGGACGCCTGATCTGCCTTGGCCGCCTTGTCCCTCGCGATTCTGTCCAGTCGCACATGCCGATCACGGTCGAACTCCGCCACTAACTCCGATGACCACTTCACACAAACATCGCAAGGACTCCTAACCTTGCACTTCGCGCAAGCTATGCAGTGGTGACCAGCAAATCTCCGCTTCATGAACCGATTGCATTTAGTACACAAAGTGTCCAGGCCTTTAGCCTTCTGCGAACACGACATACGTGACGAGCAAACGCACAATGACTTGATTGTAATATTAAAATTACTTAGAAACATTAACTTTCTCTTAAATTAATGATAATCAAGATTTAAGGCAGGAGATATTTGAAATCTTTCAGAGTGAAAATTAATACACGGCTTGGTAATTAACTAACCGTTAAAATAACCAAGAAAAACGTACCGATCGCTACAAACACCTTCATCAATGAAGTGAAGGCTAAAGATCGGCACAATTAGAGTGCACAGACACGCAAAGCCGAAGGCAAACATAGCTCATGGGCGCCGCCATCTTGGCTAAGAGTGCATCCATCTTGGAAGGAACCGAGTCGCAAGAGAAATTAACCATGTACCCGCATAATGCTTAAACAGTTAAGGGTACCGGAGCGACTCCAACAATGGCTACCATTTTAAAATAATGTGCCAATTTAAGGAAAATTCAATCATTCATTATGGCACGAATGTATAAATTCTAGATTGATACAACCTTCCTCTGAGATGATTTTCCTTTCTCTTCCATGACGCCAGCAAAGGATAGCTTCAACAACGCTGAATACTGTTAAAATTGTAGAAATTTTAAGAGCTCAAACACATGCGACTTTCAGAAGTCAGCAAAATAGACGAATCTGACTGTGATTGGGAACTGACTCGGTACCTGCGGCTATGGTAATTCCCGGACACAGGATGGGCAGGACCAGGAGAGTGCGGAGTTTTAATTGTTTATTTTGAGCTAGACTAGATAATAGACATTATCATAATAGTACATCTGGTAAGTATTATTCGATGTAGAAATTTTATGTCAAATTTTGATGAAATAAATGATGTTTATTAAACTATATGCAATATTTAGGCGGTCCCAATAATAATTTCACTCCCGCAACGATGGATATAAGGCATACATTAAGCATAGATGTAGGATGGTAAGAATTTGTCGCATGAAATTGTGTTCTAATTTAGTACTATTTTTGTATCATTTATTTCAACTTTTTCTAGAATTTCCAAGTTCCAGTTTTTTGTGACTTGTCACGTTACCTCGGTTTATACTTTTGAGAATTTGGACCTACGATTTAATACGATTTTATAAAATCGACCGCGATGTTTCAAAGTAAAAATCGCGCAACCCTAGTGGAATGGTTGCTGGTGTAATCCTTTAATGATCAAGCCGGTCAAAACTGGCCTTTAGAGAGGTCTTGTTGAATAGTCACTTGCAGGCCAAGAGAATACTATTTTTGATAATCTATCATTGGAATGCCTGGCTCGATGACTGAGCCAGTTATTGCAGATAGATTTTCAAAAATAGTCTTCTTGTGGCTTGCAAATGGACACTCACTATGCAAAATGTCAATTTTCTTGATCAACCTTAATCATTTACGGGTTAAGAATGTATCTAATATTAGTCTAGAACCTGGCCCCATTATATGAATAGTGTAGATATTTCATAGCGTTAACTATTACTATTATTAATTCCAACTGATTCTTCAGGATGTCGTATGTCTTATTTGATAAAACCTAATCAAAACATTATAGTACAGCTCACAAATAAGTAAACACATTTCCAAAACAGAAACAGAAACATGTCAGTTAGCAAGAAATGTTCTGCATTTTGAACATAATTGGACTGGAAGACATTGCTGCCTTACAGCAATTCCAATTCAATTATGTTCAAAATCTTCAACAGTACCTCTTATTTCTGATATATGTTACGTTATTTCTGAGCTGTACTGTATGAATGCTATATGAAAAAAAAATAGTGCCTGCCAGATATTTCTTACCTATGAGCTTTGATTCGAGTCCACGAATACGGTCGAATGTACTCCTCAACTACACACTTATAGGCATAGTGCCACCAAGCCTTTGGACTAACTTTCAGTGGAACATTTGGATGGTACTTGCGATACTGCTGGTTGACTGCGAGCATAGTCATAGAATCTTGCACACAAAGCATGTTCAAAAACTGGTGGAAAAGTACATGAGATCATTTCCATATTTTGCTTTAAGCCTCCCAATTTCAAAGTAAATATACAGGTAAACTATTGAATATTTTGAAACTAATTTGACTAGGGACTGTTGCTGCCTAATAGCAGCAACAGCTCCCTGTTAAATTTGTTTCAAAATGTTCAACTAATTTGGCTGGGGGCAGTTGCTGCCTATTTTAAGGTAAATATTCAGGTATGCTATTAAATACTTTGGAACTAATTTGACTGAGGGATGTTTCTGCCTAATGGTAGCAACAGCTCCCTGTCAAACTTGTTTTAAAATATTCAACAAGATGTCTATTAAATTTGTAATTTATCAAAGACTTACAATACGTACACTAGTGATGAACTTTTAGATTTTTCAGATGGAGGTACATGTCATCTTGATTGTGACATTACCTAACCAGTGACGTAATTGATTATGACATCAGATACATCATTGACAGTTTGGATCAGTCCATTGCGCTTATGAATATGACATTATCATTTTTTCATTACATGTGTTTTATGCGATTAGTGGATAAGCTAACCCTGTCAAGCCAAAACCCTCAAATTTATTCAAGACAATTTTAATATTTTAAAGAAAAAGTCCATTTGCAGTTCAAGAGATGATTTAAAAAAAAAATGTACAACTGGAATGACTGTCTTGCTTATCGAGCGAGTCATTCCCGTGGCAAAAAAAAAAAAATAGTCTCTTGGTCTGCAAATGGACATTTCTGAAGACAACTGCAGAAGCCGTTTTTGACTAGCTTGAATGTTAACCGGTAAAGTATATTATTATTGTCTGTCCCTCGATCGGTTGGTCAGTCAGTTTTTGACAGAGCTGCATACATCACAGCAGTGCCGCATACACATTTGTCATCAATCAACAGCATCTCCACCATATATATATATATATATATATATATATATATATATATATATATATATATATATATATATATATATATATATATATATATATATATATATATATATATATATATATATATATATATATATATATATATATATACGCTAACCTGTTGTCGAGATAAGAGTAACTCCAGTTCATCCAATCTAAAGTCGACAAAGAATTTTGGCCGTACGAAGTTTGCATCTTTGTTCACAATCAGCCTTGGCTGTGCTGATACCGGCTGTAATACTGAAACACAAATAACATGTATTATATACACATGTCCACAAATTAAGCACCACCCAATTGTTTCACACACATGGGCATGCTATTTTGTGCCACGAGAATACCAACAAGAGGCCCAAAGGGCCTGTATCACTCAACCGGAATTACTGGCACAAATTGTTGGGGATGATATAAATCATAGTGTAGATAGCAGCGACTGCGGCAGCGACACCAGCGCATGTACATTGTGAGAGGATGTCAATCACAGTAAAATAGTCATTAAATCTGTGGGGGCGGGATCTACCGCCTTGATTGTATACCGCCTTTGTAAATAAAGTTAGTTCAGATTTAGCACTTGAAGTAACTAGTATAGCATTTCTGTACCTTCTCACACCATATTCCAACCTGTTTCTATGTGGGATTAAACCCCCACATTTTGGTGCCGTAACCAGGATTAGTTAATTATGGCAGAGAAATCAAGGCCAGTTAAAGTAAGAGGAGTGTATCGTGGACAAATTACAAAACAGCAAAATAAAATTCGTGACATACTTGCTAAAGCTGTGCTCGATGAAGAAGATCATGATACTATCGTCGCCGCACTCAGTACTTATAGTGACAAGCTCGGTGCCATTACTGAGGTGGACAAACAGATTATGGATTTACTCGAAACGGATGACGATGTGGAACAATTTCTCACGGAAGCGGACGATTACAGCACCCAGAGTAAAGAACAACTGATCAAGTGTGAAAGACAAGTAAGTCGTAGATTTACTCCAGTTGACAATCCTAATTCAGATGGCACGTTTAACCCTTCGAATCGGAAAAGAAATATTAATTTGCCAAAATTAGCGCTCAAGAAGTTTGATGGTGACATACTAGAATGGCTTGAATTTCATGACACTTTTAGATCAGCAATTGACATGGACGATGGATTAACAAACGTACAGAAGTTTCAATATCTCCGTGCGCAGGTCGTAGGTGAAGCCGCTAGAGCAATAAATGGGTTGTCTTTAACGGACAGTAATTACACACACGCCATGGATTTACTACGTATTCATTATGGGCAGTCTCACAAAATAGTAAGCGCCTACATGAGGGCATTGTGGGAGCTGCGTAGGCCTGGAAATTTGTTAAATTCTCTGCGTGATTTCAATGACCGGCTGGAATCTCTTATTCGTGGTCTTGCTACATTAGGCAAAACAGAGGACACTTATGGGGACTTGTTAGTTCCTGTCATTCTAGATAAACTTCCGCCAGCCATTCGAGGACAAATGACCAGAGAACACGGTAACTATGAATGGGACATTAAAGGGTTAAGATCCTCACTTCAGAAGGAAATAGATGCCATGCAGGCCAGTGACCTCAGCGATGCCGTGGACTATGAAGGAGGTACACAGTCCACAGCAGCCTTCCACACACGTTCCTCTCATTCCCTTCGTAAAACGGAGATCTGTAATCAGACAGGGTCGAGTTTCACAAAGCAGCGCCCTATACAGTGCGCGTTCTGCAAGGGATCGCATGCATCAGGGGATTGCCAGGTCATTTCTGATAAGCATAAACGCCATAAAATTGTAGTGCGAGACCGCTTATGTTTCAACTGCCTAGGCAAACACCGCGCAGCTGATTGCAAATCTAAGTATAGGTGTCATATTTGCCAGCGCAAACACCACACCTCTCTGTGTAATGAATCAAAGTCTGACACCCATACACCAACGCCAGCTGCATCCAACAACATCGTAGAAAAACACACATCAACGGATGATACCAAGGTTTCCCTAGCAAGACTAAATGGACCTGTCCTATTAAAGACAGCGGTGGGAAATATTTCGAATGGACACGATTCAGCTACTGTCATTGTCTTGTTCGACGAAGGTGCGCAACGTTCCTTTATTGCGCAGAAAGCTGCAGACATGTTAAGCCTAAAATGTCATGACATGGAGACTGTTCAGATTTCTGCTTTTTGGCGGAAATACAGGAGTACGACCATTGCCAATCACTAGCTTCATGTTACATACAGTTGATGATTCAAATGACATGGACATTAGCGCCCTAGTAGTTCCTAAAATCTCCATACCACTCAGAAACTATGTTAAAAAATCTATACTCGATTTGCCGTACTTACAAGGGTTAAAACTCGCATATTCACGCACACAGATATAGACGAGATCTCAGTTCTTATCGGTGCAGACTATTATTGGTCTATAGTAGGAGATCATATTGTGAGAGGTTCCGGCCCGACAGCAGTCTCTTCTAAACTTGGTTATCTGTTGTCCGGGCCAACTTACGTGACGTCATCTAACCATCGATCTAAACATACAGGCGTATATCATGTCAATATTGATTCCCATAGAGAAGAGGAGATCGGGTTACATAAATTCTGGGACTTAGAAACAATAGGAGTGCAAAATGATGAACTCAAATCAGTTATTGATCATGTAGACTATTCCAACTCATATTCGAAAAGAAGAGGGACGCTACATAGCAAAATTACCGTGGAAATATGATCACTTGCCATTGCCAATTAATCGATCGGTGACAGAAAATCGAACTCGTGCCATGATACAACGACTTTCTCCGGATTTACGCGAGGCTTACAATAACATTATTCAGGAGCAACTCTCACGTGGCTACATAGAACGCGTTGACAATGATGACACAGCGTGTGGACACTACTTGCCGCATAGAGCAGTGAAAAAGGATTCGGATTCAACCCCATTACGTGTAGTGTATGACTGTTCTTATTCACCAGCAAATGTACCTAGCTTGAATGACTGTTTACAAACAGGACCCCCATTATTGAACAATTTAGCAGCTATCATATTAAGATTTAGACTTCATCAGATAGCTATCACTTCTGACATTCAGAAAGCATTTCACCAAATCGGCTTGGACCGGGACGACCGCAAATACACTAAATTCTACTGGTTGTCCAATTACCATGACCCTGAAAGTGATTTTGAGGTCTACCAGTTCAAGGTCATCTTGTTTGGAGCAGTTTGCTCACCGTTCATCCTGAATTCCACTGTCCGTAACCACCTAGAAGCTAATCAATCAATCATTTCACATGACCTATCAAACAATATTTATGTAGATAATGTTGTTACAGGTTGCGACAGTGGGTGGGAAGCTATTCAGTACTACGATGACGCCAATGAAATAATGTCAGCAGGCGGATTTCAGTTGCGAGCTTGGTCGACAAATTCTCTAGAATTGCGAGAGTACATTAAACCAGACAACTCGATGGAGAGAAAATCTGAGGTTAATGTACTAGGAATTCAATGGGATACCGAAGCTGATTGTATTTCCTATCGACATGTTGCGATTGCTAGTAAAGACGAAGTAATCACCAAGCGAACCGTAGTTAAAGTAGCTGCATGCATTTATGACCCTCTAGGTTATTTATCACCAATTCAGGTACGAGCGAAACTATTCATACAAACACTATGGAAATCTAAATACGATTGGGATCAACCAATTTCAGACGATCTAGTAAGCGAATGGAAGATCGTCGATGATCTTTCTTCTGCGTTAAATACGAAACTTGAACGACAATATTTCAAGCATAATTCAGACCCAGATTCTGCATACGAACTGCATGCGTTCGCTGATGCGAGCAAAGTGGCATACGGTTGCGTTGTGTACATACGCGATGTGCGTCATGAAGAAGCTTCTATCGTTATGGCAAAATCACGAATTGCGCCCATCAAGGAATTAACCATTCCACAACTTGAATTATTAGCAGCGCTAATAGCATCGAACTTATTAGATTATGTAAACAAATCGATTGCACCAGTAATTACGATTTCGAAACGAGTATTATGGTCGGACAGTCAGATTGTTTTGCATTGGGTTAATAGTGACAAAAAACTACCGACATTCGTGACAAATCGACTTAAGGTGATTAAATCCAAATCGATTAATGAGTTCAAATACTGTCCTACAGCTGACAATCCAGCAGATTTGGTTTCGCGTGGTCTGACGTCATCAGAACTCGGTCAGTCACAAATCTGGTGGAATGGGCCAAGCTGGCTTAGTCAAGGCGATTGGCCTGTTTGTCATTTGTTTGACAGTGCAGTTCTAACTACGGGTACAGACCCGACATGTAAATCAGTTTTGTGCCTGTCACAACGGGACACCAAAACTGAGGACAATTCGAGTCCCAATCCTATTGGATTAGGTATCATAAATCTGGATAATTATTCTTCACTTTCAAAACTGTCCAGAGTTACCGCGTATGTACTACGTTTCATACGAATTCTGAAGGACAAGCAGAGTGCGACCACACGCTACCTATCCGTAAGAGAGCTAAATGCTGCAGAAAACGTGTTACTTAAATACGTTCAACAAGAACACCACTCTCGAGAAACAGAGGCCCTAGAAGACGAAAAACATGCGAACAGAAACCCATTAGTTCGACAATTACGTTTGTTTCGCGATGACAGTGGAATTATACGCGTAGGTGGCAGACTTCACAATGCACCCATACAGTATGATGCGAAATTTCCTATTTTGTTACCCTCGAACAGTGCTTATACAATAAACGAAATCTAGGATTTCTTTTTTCACGACAGAGTTGATACTTACCTCCCTAATACTTATTGATATTGCTAAATATCGGCTTTCACTCAATAAACACTCAGATTAAAACAGTTAGGTGCCCCTACTGGGCAGGGAGTCAGAGCGTAGTCTGGCGGATGCCAGCCCCACCACCGCGCATGCGCAGACTAGCACTTCCTCTGACTAATTTAATGGCTGACACACATGCAACTATTAAGAGCCTGAAGACCAAGCCTCTGTGGGGTGGAGAGGCCGGGTCCGTATCTAGGGAGGTAAGTAGCAACTCTCTCGTGAAAAAAGAAATCCTAGATTTTGTTTATTTCACTTCAAGAGTATACTTACCTCCCTGATACTTATTGATATTGCCAGAATTCGACAGGGAATTCGGCAGCAGGGAGGCGAGGTCAAAAGACCAGCTCATCCCTATACGCTTTTCTGCGCTTAAGGCACAGTCAGGATTTGACCAACCATCGGGTAACACAACCGATGTAAGAGAGATGACTGAATGTCATATGCGCTACCCCACCCCACCCACCCCCCCTCCTGGGAGGAAGACTCGAATGACCTCAATGTCCCATACGCTCTCTACGTACAAGTGCCATGTACTACAGGACAGAGACGAAAAAAACTCCATTTTCGTATACTCTCAACAATGAACCACATAAACACACGAACCATCATCATGCTAATAACAACGGGTAACGTGACAATACAATCAACAATGGACAACACATGAACAAGACTGACCTTGTTGAACTTGGGTGCTGACATCATCTTCCCAGTGGTGAAGACTGATGCAGTGCCAAAAAAGTGGTTGTTTCCAATAATTAATTGTGAAAAATATAAGCAATGAGGAAACCTCATCAAATAATGTACACCTAGTTATTTTTTCAAAATCGACAAGGCGAGAGGATTAGAGGTGTCACGGAGATAATGGTCTGTAAAACTTGACTCACAGTGCCACTGAGCAACCGACATAATGTCATCCACAGGGACCCCATTAAATAGGGCAGTGGATGTCACTACGCCGCGGACACTGTGAGCCTTGGCCACATCAACCTGCTTCCCGGTGGCGGATTTATGACAAAACTGAATACATTCTAAAATCCACCTGGAAATGGTGTCCTTCGACGCCCTGCCATGGGGTTCAATATATGACAACCATAACGCTCACTGGTCGGTGCGCCACTCCGATCTACGTCGTTTGTACCGGAGCAGCGCCCGGACGGGAGACCATGCTTTAGAATTAGGATCATATCTAGTTAAAGCAGGCAAAACAATAGGTTGACCTGGATATTTCAGACTGATTCTTAGCCAAGAAATTAATCCTAGGTAGCAGCTTAAGGCCTTCCCCTGTAACCACAAAACGGTCATCCTCGGCTGATAAGGCATGAATTTCACTCCTACGCCTAGCCGAGGCCGCAGCAATTAAAAATACAGTTTTAAGAGTTAATAGTTTCATAGAAATGGAACTAAGTGGTTCAAAAGGCTTATCACCTAGTACTTGAAGCACTAGCAATAAACTCCAAGACGGAATCACCGGGGGATTTCTTGGTCTTAGATTGCCCATGCCTTTAATTAATACATTTAATGTACTTACTTCATCACTTCCCCTCTTAGCCAAGCAAGGAATAACAGACATTAAAGCCGACTTATAACCAGCAATAGAGTTAGGCTTGAGGCTATAGGCAGCATACAGGTGATAGAGGAAATCAGCTACTTCCTGAATAGATGAATCCATTGGATCAATACATCTTTTTGAGCACCACTCTGCAAATCTGTTGATTTTATAATTATATGCTCTGGAGGTTGACCCCCCTCCTGGCTTTGGCCATAAACATGGCTGCTTGCTCAGAAAAGCCCTCCTTAATTCTAGATTCCTTGACAGCATCCACGCAGTCAATCGGAACATTGACGGATTGTTGTGAAGGGCCTTGCCCTGGAAGATAATGTCGTCCATCAGAGGCAGAGGAACCGGATTGCAGACCAGAAGGTCCAGCAGATCCGTATACCACGATCGGCTTGGCCAATCCGGGCCGATCAGGAGCACTTGGCACTCCTCCTGCCGGATTTTCTGAAGAACTTTTCGAATCAGGATTGCTGGAGGGAATGCGTATGCATACATTCCCACCAAGCTGATAGCTAACGCATCTGTTGTGAAAGCGCTTGGATCTGGAATCAGAGAGACGGATGTCGTCATCTTCGCATTCCTCTTCGTTGCGAACAAATCGATGTTGGGCTTCCCCCAATGGTCGAAGAGACGATCCGCCACACATTGATTTAGTTGCCATTCCGTGGGTAAAACACTCATCCTTCGGCTCAATGAGTCTGCTAGCAGATTTAACCTTCCCGGAATATGAACTGCTTTCAAGGTAATCCAGTGATCCAGGCACCAACAAAGCAGTCTCCATGTCATCATACAGAGACTGGGCGACTTCGTTCCACCCTGGCGGTTTATGTAAGTCACTACAGTTGAGTTGTCTGAACGAATAACCAACAATCTTGCCCTGAACTTTCCGTAAGAAATGTTCCAGGACCAGGACTACTGCTCTTAGTTCCAGTAGATTGATATGTTCCTTTGACTGATCCAGATCCCACAGCCCTGATATTGTGGACTCTTCCAGGCAAGCTCCCCAACCCTCCATCGATGCATCTGTATACACAGTCACCTGAGGGTGGGGAGGGGTTAGCAAAACCCCCAACAGGAGATTCTCTGTCTTCAACCACCATTGCAGGTGGTGAATTAGAGGCGTAAGGCGGCCTGAGGAATGACTGGTTCCAACGAAACCATCAACCCCAGCATTCTCAAGTAAACCCGTGCCAGGACATGACGACTGTCGCACACTGACTGAATTACTGAGATGAGTTTCTGAACTCTCTCCTGAGTAGGATAAACATATCCTGTCTCTAGATCGAAGAACATCCCCAGGTAAACAAACTTCTGGGATGGAGTCAGCTCTGATTTTTGAAAATTTATCATCCAGCCTAAATCTGTGAGCGTTTTCAAAACAATCTCCAGATTGGTCGATAAACTTTCCTGGGTGTGTGCTTTTAACAGCCAGTCGTCTATGTACGTGTGGACTGCTATGCTTCTCCTGCGGAGGTATGCTGTGATCGCAAGAACCACACGGGTGAAAACCCGAGGAGCGGTGGAAATTCCGAAGGGTAACACCCTGAATTCCCACTGTCCGCCCTGGAATGCAAATCTCAGGAAGCGATGGAAACTCCTCGCTATGGGAATGTGGAAATAAGCATCCTTCAAATCTATTGAAGCTGTCCACATTCCCTTCTCTAACCCCGCCAACACCGAGCGCACAGTCTCCATCTTGAAACTGGGCGTCTCTATGAACTTGTTCAACGGCTTGAGGTTGAGAATCGGTCTCCACCCTCCGGTGTTTTTTGTTACCAAGAACACGGCTGAATAGAAGCCCGGACACTTTTGTGCCGGCTGAATAGCTCCTTTTAGTATGAGGGAATTTATCTCCTCCTCGATACACAACCTTTGCTCTGGATCTCTCGGATTCGGAGTCCAGATTGGCACTAGAGACAGTCTCGATGGCGGGCCTGTCATCGAATGGGGATGATACCCGACTGAAAGCCATCGCAAGACTAAACGGTCCTGAGTCAACCGTTACCACTCTTGCTTGTGGTCGGCTAGCCGGCCTCCCACCGGTCCACGTAGGGAGAGAGGTGGACATAAGGAGTGCAAGAGTGGCACTGTCTCCTTTGCCAGAAACACCGGAGTGGTTCTCACCGCGGTAACCGGCCCATCAGGCACGATTACCACGACCAGATCCTCGCGCGCCACGCCCAGCACCGCGCGCACCTCGGTGCGCGGGTGGCTGCCTGGCTGACTGCGCCTGAGGAGCCTGCGCCCCCCTCACTGTAGGCCGAATCGCACGCAGCCGAGGCCGACGCTGCGATGGTGGCTGGCCTCTGACCTGGCCACCTCCACCTCGAGCCTGCAGGGGACGATACGCAGGGGGTGCGGTGCGAACGCGCTCCCGACGGAGCACTTCAAACTGCTCGCGCAGCGCCCTCTGGTTATTGACCAGAGTAACTGTCTCCTGGAGGTGTCTACATCCCTCACCTCCAAAGAGACCAGGACCTGTCATAGGCGTACGCAGTAGCCTATTGTACAGGTCCTGGGACGGGCACAGATTGTCCAAGGCAAACGTGCGCCTTGCCCGGACACTCCTAGTCACCGCCCGAGTCATGCAGTCCAGAGCCAGGTTGATACCATCCTGGATGGCTCTCTGGACTGTGACCGGGCTCGGCTGGCGCGATGCGGATGCCATTACTACCCCCTGTAACAGCTGGGAGACGTGGGACAGAGCGGCAATCGAAGCTCTCCCACTCTCCTCCGCATCACGCAACGCGGCATTTGCCGAACGCAACGCGTTCGAACACAAGACTCCCGTGTCAGAACGGGAGCCTGGCCGTGCATCCTCACCCAAAGCCGCGCGGTCATCTACGCTCGGCTTGGGTACCACACCGTACCTCTGGTAATCCAGGGGCACGATGCGGCAACGCCGGGCCACCTCGCGAGGGGCTTTCGCGAGACGCCCATTCGCCTTAATGGACGTCTCCGCCGCCTCGAACATGTCAACGACATGCTCTGCCAGCGGCAGAAATGGCATCGCGTTAGCAGTAGCCTTACCAGCTAACCACGGCCTGTGGTCACGCTGGCTAGCCGACTGCTCCACGGGCAGACCTGGCCTAACACTTACCAGCCACTGGCAAGTGTCAGACCAATCCTCTTCCGTGGCTAGCTGCGAGCGCTCTACAAGACGGGGGCCTTCGTCTTCCTCCTGAGCGCAAGCAGCAGAGCTTGACGGCGGATATGCTGATACCCCTGGCCAGCCAGGGAAAGCATGCGGGCCCGAAAGAACAGGCATGCTAATCTCACTGGCCTGACCAGGAGCAGGCGCCGTGGTAGAGCGCGGGGCAGATACCGCCCCACCACGGCCCTGGCCAGCACCAGCGACACTCTCGGCAAGCCGAGGTATGCGGTAACGCTGGCCATCAGCAGCGCCCAGGGCCACCTTCTGAACCGTGAACTCTACTCCTGCGTGAGTAGAGCCATGGACTATGTCGCCTGTATTCCCCGCGAGGGGTGCACAGACGTCATAATCCATGGTCACGTCTTCAGACGGCGACCCTAACAGGTAATCCTCTTCCTCCTGGCCAGAAAGATTAGACTCCGGGTCAGCAAAGAGAGCTAACCCGGACTGGCCAGGAAAGGTGCCATAGGAGGTACTGGCACCCGCGGCGTGCGGATACCCCTGGACTGATAAGCAGCCCGCGGGTTCCAGCGACAGCCGTACACGACCCCTCGGCGCGGCACCAAGCCTGCTGCCAGGGTCGTGGAACGCCCCCTCTAATGGGGCCACCTCTGAATCTACGAACAACGGAAACGGCCTACGGACAGGTGATTCAGAGGTGGGGATTACCTGTTCCGAAGCAGATGATGAGGCCAACAAAGGATTTGGTCCAGGAAGCATGCCACGAAGCAACTCTGGAACCAAATCCATTATTGTCCTCTTCATCTCTCCCAACATCTCGGTCCGGAAGGCCTCCATATCCACCGCGGACGAGGCCTTCCTCTTACCCTTCTTACTCACACCCTCTCTTTTCTGCTTCTTCTTCTCCTCCTTCACCACCTTGTCCTTCGCCTGTAAGCACAAGAATTCGGACATTAGTTCGCCCCCCCCCCAGTGCTTACATATCTCGCAATTAATCAAGGGACCACAGGGGCTACACTGATAGCAGAGATGAGGAAGAAACCTCTCCTCCAAGAAACGTCCACAGGGCGAGCAACCAGGTCTCTGAAACAGGGCAAAGGACGAGGGCAATGAGCAACTTAGTTAAGCTTAGAAACTTAAACCAACTCAAAGAGAGGGAAAATGATCATAAAGATCAATAATCATCTGAAACCAGCGTTGGACAAAACTTTAATTGTTAATAAAGAGCAAGGCTGATTATGACGTCATTAATCCTATGACAGGAAAAAATCGATCCA
This sequence comes from Chaetoderma sp. LZ-2023a, assembly GCA_034401795.1. Taxonomy (NCBI): domain Eukaryota; kingdom Metazoa; phylum Mollusca; class Caudofoveata; order Chaetodermatida; family Chaetodermatidae; genus Chaetoderma; species Chaetoderma sp. LZ-2023a. The sequence continues at coordinate 80,398,415 of CM067374.1, forward strand.
TAACAAACATCCAAGTGCAAGGACGAATTGTATCCATAACCAGAACATGTACAGAATGGACATTCCGACTACACACTCATCAGATAAATACTGATAACAATGGTAAATACAGTTAATTTTCTCTAAAATAATTAACATCACCTCATATCAATAATTAGATACCTGACACCATGTATAGACAAACCATTCAACGTGATGACCTGGAGCACTCCACCAAGACTACGCCTCCTAACACTCTCCACCTTAGGGGGAGGAGTTGGATCAAGAGGGCAAAGTGAGAAGACCTTTATACTAGGCCTCCGACTCACTGAACATAGATTTTTTGGTTAGATAACCTAACAGTATTAGTAGGAAATGGAACCAAGGTGGAGAAAAACAAACTCTCTGATGCTGTGATGTCCATTACATATCCTCACATAGACCTGTGGACATAAACACAAAGAGAGATTAGTATTATATAGCACCTAGTTGAAATAAACCAACTAAACAAGGCGCTTATCACGGTAAACGCGAGTCCCGGAAACACATTACACCGGGAAAAAACTCGCTAATTTTACTAGAAGTCACCTGATATATAGGTCCTGGGCCCTCCACTGGCGAAGTATTCCTTCCTGCCATCTTAATCAGGGGTTATCACTTCTAAATTAACACTCAAAAGACTTTGAAAAGAGTTTAGAAAAGCTCTAGCACAAAAACATGTGTAGACTCTCTGCCAATAAATTAGCAAAGAGGAAGTGCTAGTCTGCGCATGCGCGGTGGTGGGGCTGGCATCCGCCAGACTACGCTCTGACTCCCTGCCCAGTAGGGGCACCTAACTGTTTTAATCTGAGTGTTTATTGAGTGAAAGCCGATATTTAGCAATATCAATAAGTATTAGGGAGGTAAGTATACTCTTGAAGTGAAAAGATGGTTATTCGAGATGCGCATCACAGGATTTTACACGCAGGACCCGAGTCGACAATGACATTCTTACGTCAAACATTCTGGATTACTAAAATGCGTCAGACCGTAAAGTGTATACTCAGAAACTGCGTCCAATGCAAACTCGTAACTGGATTGCCGTTCAAACCACCCGAGTCTGCACCGCTTCAGTCATTTCGGCTCAAAGAAGCATCACCATTCACAATCTGTGGACTGGACTATACAGGAGCGCTATATACGTTAAATCAGATATTGCAGGCAGACGTGAAGATAAGGCTTATATTTTATTGTTTACTTGTGCCAATACCCGTGCTGTCCATCTTGAGACCGTACCAAATTTAACCACCAGTACTTTTCTCCATGCCTTCAGGCGGTTCGGCGCCCGTCGCTCGCTACCGAGCAAACTAATTTCTGATAATGCCTCCACTTTCTTGTCAGCAGGGGAGGAGATCATGAAATTATTTTGTTCTAGTGAAGTTCAAGAGTACATGGTTAACCATTATGTTGATTGGTCATTCATTACGAAACGAGCGCCATGGCATGGAGGTTTTTGGGAAAGGTTGATCGGCTTAACGAAAACTTGTCTCAAGAAGGTCCTAGGCAGGGCGTTCATAACCCTAGAAGAACTCACTACTGTGGTTACAGAAATAGAAACTGTGATAAACAACCGGCCATTAACATATTATTCATCTGACATTGATGACCCTAGCCCCCTAACACCGTCACATCTATTACACGGTCGTGTCCTCACAAATCTACCACACATGGATGTAACAGACGAGCAGATAGACGATCCAACATTTGGCGATTCACAAACTGAACTTGAAAAACGTGCCCAACGACTCTCTATGTTACAGACACATTTCATTCAGAGGTGGTCTAGAGAATACTTAACGGCGTTACGAGAAAGACACATTTCTTCACGTAAAGGACATTCGTCTAACATTGACAATGTTATAGCTGTTGGAGATATCGTGCTAGTGCAGGATGACAGTAAAACTCGTATTAACTGGAAATTAGCTGTTATAACGGAACTTATTTACGGAAATGACAATCTCGTTCGATCTGCTAAAATCAAAATGGACAAAGGTGTTACAAACCGTCCGATAGATAAGCTATACCCCCTAGAAGTATCAGCTGTATTAACGCCTGATACTAACCGTGTCGTGCCAGACATTAATCCTAACAACAATTCGATACAACAACAAGATTCAAACAAACGCCCATCTAGAGATGCGGCAGTGATTGCAAGAGAGAAAATCAAGATTATCTCTAGCTCATAAGATTGCTGATTGTGTTTTCACTGCATTATTGTTTTCCTGTTTAGTTTCATTTGAAAATTCTACGACTGGAATGACTTGCAGATATGGTTTTCATTTCACATCATTGTTCTACACTATATTGAGTTTGCAGATGTGCAGATTCCGTTTAAACATATTAAATGTTGAAACCCGATGTTTGAACATATTAAGATGTTTAGACTGAAGTGTGCATACACGTATCATGTGTACAGGGTGCCTATCAATTATTACTCAACTCGGACCTTATTACGCTGATTACGTCTAATTGCTAATTGTGTACTGTGTCGTCATATGTAACATTTTATTATTTCAAATAATTATACGTTGCATTTATTAATAGTTCAAGCGTTCAGCTCCACCTTTCGAGGCGGGAGTATGTTGGGGATGATATAAATCATAGTGTAGATAGCAGCGACTGCGGCAGCGACACCAGCGCATGTACATTGTGAGAGGATGTCAATCACAGTAAAATAGAGTCATTAAATCTGTGGGGGCGGGATCTACCGCCTTGATTGTATACCGCCTTTGTAAATAAAGTTAGTTCAGATTTAGCACTTGAAGTAACTAGTATAGCGTTTCTGTACCTTCTCACGCCATATTCCAACCTGTTTCTATGTGAGATTAAACCCCCACACAAATGAACAAAATGAGATGACCACTGGAAAAATTTACCAATCTAATTTCTGTGAAGGTTTAGTCAAGTTTGATTAAAATTGACCCAGTTGTTAATAAGTAGTCCTTATATGATTTTTTCAGAAAATCCACGATGGCCGGAAAACACGCTAAATGTTGATTGATCCATGACAGCCCTGTTTTTTTACGTATCAACTTTCAAAAGACATATTTTAATAGAGTTTCGGCCCTAATTATATATGCCAAATTTCGGCCTGCTCCATTCAGCGGTTCTGGAGGTTGTTTTCGCGAAAAACAGGTCATCCAAGATGGATGCCAAACTATTTGAATTTGTTCCCTCGAACAAACTTGGTTCAGCTCATGCCCTAGATCATATTTCATGAGGTTTACATCGATCCCTCCAAGCGGTTTCAGAGATTTTTCAAGACGTTTCTAAAAGTTGGCCAAATTGGCTAATCATCTTCCTTTGAACAAACTTGTATCACTATGCCCTAAGGGTGATTCCTGTAAAATATACTTGAAATCGGCCAAGCGGTTCGCAAGAAGAGATTACAAATTTCCCATTGCTTTAGTATGGGAGTTTTTGGCGGGAAAATGATCCAAGATGTTCGACAAACCGTTTATTTGACTGTTTCGAAAATGGCAAATTTGAAATCAGAATACTGAACAACCAAACAAATTTCGGCTTGAAAATCCATCAAATAAAAATATCCAATGTGGCCACTAAACATTTTGATTCGTCCATGGCAGCCATATTTTTTTACTTATCCATTTCCCTTGAACAAACTTTAATAGCCCCTAGTCCCTAATCATATCAGCCAAATTTCGACCTGATCCATTCAGCGGTTCTGGAGAAGTCGTTTTCACGAAAACTAGGTCATTCACGATGGCCGTCAAACTATTTGGCTAATCAAGTTCCCTTGAACAAACTTGGCTCAGCTCTTGCCCTAGATCATATTTCATGAGATTTTTTTTTTAAATCAGCCAAAATCCAAGATGGCTACCAAATTAGCCGATCGGCTTCATTTGAACAAAGTTGAATCTCTATGCCCTAAGGATTGTTCCTGCCAAATATAACTGAAATCAGCCCAGTGAATCTTGAGAAGTCGTTTAAATACAAAGTTGACGGCTGGATATTGGATGGACGTACAGTCGCCATGGCATAAGCTCACTTGGCCATTCTGGCCAGGTGAGCTAATAATTGCTAAAATTTTGTACACATTTATCTGATTGCAATCAATAATAATGCAAAAAAGAAATGATGATGATGATGATGTCATGGAGACACTGAAGGGTGTTATTACCATTTGAATGAATGACATGAAAGTGAACATTCGCCGTACAGCTTACAACTATTGGTCCACTGCTGACTGTTATCGAGCCAGCCATTCCAGCAGTAAATTTTCAAAAATAGTCTTCTCTTGGGCTGCAAATAGATATTTCTCAAGACCACTTCAAAAGCCGTTTTTGGCTGATATGAGTGTTAAAGGGTTAAATTACTAATGTATATATGATTACTGTAGTCTGCAACTGTAGCAGTAAAACATCCTACACCTACAATCAGTCCTTCACTTTTGACCACTTTGTCTTGTCCTCGGCCAAAATCGTTAGCTTTCTCAGGTCCATTCTTGATCTGAATGTATCGAGTCCTGCTTTCTTGAAGCCACCTCGCAGAATGCTTAACATATTTATGCAATGACATCCTCTCCAGATAAATTCACTCCCTGAGATGTCAAAAGATTCCTTATCTCCAAAGAGTATAATAAATTATTCCTGTCTAGCAGACTTAAAGATGCAGTCAAAACTGATATCAGGCTACACTGAGACATTCGTCATAGTTCACAGCCATTAGATATGGCAGCATTAACCAGTAGGCTACAGAGTATGTACCTAGCTCTACCCTAAACAAAGCAATCAAAATAAGTATAATAAACATAGATCATTAAAAGTATACGTTTAGATAAATCTTATATTTAAATTAGCAATTTATTATACTTACAAAAGTCCAAATCTTCCATTAAAATACTGTGTGATTCGATAGCATTTTTGAGTAGTGTCTGAGAAAAGAAATTGTTGAGGCTATATGACTACAATATATCACTGGCTGGGGAGAAACATGTTATTACAGTCATAAACTAAATGAGAAATTTGGTCAAACCATTCCCACTTTTGGTTTCTAGGCATCTATCTTCTAACTGACCATTGTTTCAGAAAGCTTAACAAATCAAGGGAAAGTTCCACAGCTGAGAATTTTAAACACTAGAAAGGCTCTAGTCCATTTGTCCCTCCTCTCTAATTACACAATGCATATCATCTGGATCACTAGGTCTAAGAAAATGTATCAAATTTCTTTTTCACGAGTGAGATCACATACTTACCTTCCTAACACTCTTGATATATTAGTATATCGGCTCTAAATTCAATAATATTCAGAATTATAAAAAGTTAGGTGTCCCTACTGGGCAGGGGGATGTCCACAGTCATGCACATGACAGACCCCGCCTACTGCGCTTGGGCATCCTGGTACTTCCGTTACTAAAAATTGGCTGACATAGAAGCAACTATTAAAACAAGAATTCTGCGGAATTAAATGTCTCGCCTGTCTCCTGTTTGTCACAGTTACTTTGACCGTGTGACCCCAACATCATCATGCTGCTTCCTATCATTATAGGTAACCATGTATCCAAGCTTAGTTGCAATAGGCTTAACCAATCCTGAAATATAAGCTGAAAGGTTTTGCTAAACGCAAAAACTTAATGTTGACGCCGTCGGAAAAGTTGACATCGTGATGCCTGCATCAGCATGCTGCTTCCTTTCGATGTATATCTCCATGTATCCAAGTTTGGTTCCAATTGGATCAGGCATTGTTGAGATATAAGACAATAACTTTTGTTTAACACAAAAACAACGTAAAATATTAACAAAGATTATATCGTGATCTTTGACCCCATAACCTTGAACATATGATGCCTGCATCAGCATTCTGTTTCCTTTCGATGTATATCTCCATGTATCAGAGTTTGGTTCCAATATGATCAGGCATTGCTGAGATATAAGACAATAACTTTTGTTTAATGCAAAAACTTAACGTAAAATATTAACAAAGATTATACCGTGACCTTTGACCCCATAACCTTGACCTCATGATGTCTGCATCAGCATGCTGCTTCCATTTGATGTATATCACCATGTACCCAAGTTTGGTTCCAATTGGATAAGGCATTGTTGAGATATAAGGCAATAACTTTTGTTTAACGCAAAAACGTAACGTCAAATATTAACAAAGATTATACCGTGAACTTTGACACCATAAACTTGACCTCATGATGCCTGCATCAGCATGCTGCTTCCTTTCGATGTATATCTCCATGTACCCAAGTTTGCTTCCAATTGGCTCAGGCATTGTTGAGATATAATGCAATAACTTTTGTTTAATGCAAAAACGTAACGTAAAATATTAACAAAGATTATACTGTAACCTTTGACTCCTGTAACCTTGACCTCATGGCCTTTTTATCGGCAGGCTGCTTCCTTTTGATGTATATTACCATGCACCCAAGTTTGGTTCCAATTTGATCAGGCATTGTTGAGATATAAGACAATAACTTTTGTTTAACAGAAAAACAACATAAAATATTAATAAAGATTATACTGTGACCTTTGCCCCATAACCTTGAACGCATGATGCCTGCATCAGCGTGCTGCTTCCTTTAGATGTATATCTCCATGTATCCCAGTTTAGTTCCAATTGGATCAGGAATTGGTGAGATATAAGACAATAACTTTTGTTTAATGCAAAAACTTACCCTAAAATATTAACAAAGATTATACCGTGACCTTTGACCCCATAACCTTGACCTCATGATGTTTGCATCAGCATGCTGCTTCCTTTTGATGTATATCACCATGTACCCAAGTTTGGTTCCAATTGGATAAGGCATTGTTGAGATATAAGGCAATAACTTTTGTTTAACGCAAAAACTTAACGTAAAATATTAACAAAGATTATACTGTAACCTTTGACCCCATAACATTGACATCATGAGCGCTTTATCGGTGGGCTGCTTCCATTCAATATATATCACCATGTACCCAAGTTTGGTCTTTGACCCCATAACCTGCATCAGCATTCTGTTTCCTTTCGATGTATATCTCCATGTATCAGAGTTTGGTTCCAATTGGATCAGGCATTACTGAGATATAAGGCAATAACTTTTGTGTAACGCAAAAACTTAACGTAAAATATTAACAAAGATTATACTGTAACCTTTGACCCCTGTAATATTGACCTTATGGCCTTTTTTCCGGCGGGCTGCTTCCTTTTGATGTATATTACCATGCACTCAAGTTTGGTTCCAATTGGATCAGGCATTGCGGAGATATAAACTTAACTTAAAAGTTTACGCTGCCGCCATCGCCGAAAAAGTGATAACTATGTCTCGATCCAGCTTCACAGGCGAGACAAAAACCAAAGGACCAGGCCTCCGTGGGGTGGAGAGGCCGGGATCCTGTTAGGGAGGTAAGTATGCCATCTCACTCGTGAAAAAGAAATTTGATATATTTTCTCATTTCACATCATGAGAACATACTTACCTCCCTAACACTCTTGATAAAAGCCAGAATTTGAAAATAAATTTGGCGGGAGAGAGGCAAGGTCCTAAAACCAGTTCACCCTCGAAGAGACTAGCTCTTTGAACTTTCAAGAGATTTAAAACATCTGAAATTATGTCTGAAAACACAACCAGGATAGTACTTTGCATCGGATAATCGACCTATGAAGCGAGATTGATCTATAGGCAAATGCGCTCCCCCCCCCCCCCCCCCCCACTCTTTCTGCGGAAGGTTAGGAAAGAAACAAACGCTGCTCTAAATGACTAGCACGTTCTCTGATACTTGATGAAAAGTATTTCTTGACATTGGAAAAAGAATTGATTCATTTTCAAAAAAAAATTAAAATAATAACATGACACAATCAAAAAGACAAAAACCAAAAAGGTCACATATACTGACTTCTGATAATCACCTCTTCCCCCACCGGATGAAGAGAATGAAAACCGGAAATAGTAGGGATTCCCTACTAACAAATGTGATATTTGTAAATAGCAGAGGAGGAAAACTAATTACAAATAGAAGCCTCTACATTATTTTCTGAGGACTGAAATGGCGAGCAGGTTTGAAGTGTCATGGAGGTAATGGTCAGTAAAACTTGAGTCACAGTGCCACAGGGCTACTAACATGTCTTCAATAGAAACACCATTAAATAATGCCGTGGAAGTTACCACACCATGGACACTATGAGCCTTGGCTCTATCTACTTGATTTCCAGTGGCTGTCTTATGACAGAATTGATTGCATTCTACTATCCATCTGGAAATAGTGTCTCTTGACGCCCTACCATGCGGTTCAAAATATGACAACCATAGGGAGCATGGGTCCGTCCGCCAAACCCGAGTTCTTCTTTTGTACTTATTTAATGCACGGACAGAACACCATGCTTTAGCACCAGGATCATATCTGGTTAATGCAGGTAAAACAAGCATTCTGTAAGTATTGCTTTGCAATACATGTCCCCCACCTGGTGATATAAATCTTTAGAGATTGAGTCAAAAATTGTCAAAAGCAGCTGAAACTCGAACTTGACCTGTAACATAGCAATAAACCAAGTCTCAGTTATATATGGTGAAGGAGAAGGAAAAAGACTTGAAAGCTGATATGTTTGTATTTCATAAGTTGAAAGGGGACATAACTCCATCACAAAATGACGCAAATGCCTGAAACCCAAACTTGGTATGTAATTTCTCATAAGAAGGTAATGTACCAATTCTCAGTTGAATATTTTGAAAGACTGCGAGAAAAAGGGCAGAAAACTAATATTTTTTGTATTTCATAGGTTGAAAGGGGGCATAACTCCATCAAAGATTTACGCATAGGCCTGAAACTCGAACTTGGTCTGTAACTTCTTGTACCAAAGCAATGTAGCAATTCTCAGTATAATATCTTGAAAGACTGCGAAAAAAAGTGCGGAAAACTAATATATTTTGTATTTCATAAGTCGAAAAGGGCATAACTCCATGAAAAATTGACGAAAATGTCTGAAACTCAAACTTGCTCTATAACCCCTTATACTAAAGCGATGCACCGATTTTTCATATTTCTTAAGTCGAAAGGGGGGAGGGGGGGGGGGCATAACTCCATCGAAAATTGACGCATCCACCTGAAACTTGAACTTGGTCTGTAACTTCTCATACCAAAGCAATGTAGCAATTCTCAGTACAATATCTTGAAAGACTGTGAAAAAAAGTGTGGAAAACTAATATTTTTCATATTTCATAAGTCGAAAGGGGGCATAACTCCATGAAACATTGACGAAAATGTTTGAAACTCGAACTTACTCAGTAAGTCCTTATACTAAGGCGATGCACCAACTCTCGCTTAAATAGCTTGAAGGAGTGCGAAAAAAAGTGCGGAAAGCCGATATTATTCGAATTTCTTAACTCGGAAGGGGGCATAACGCCATCAAAAATAGACGCATACGCCTGAAACTCGAACTTGGTCTCTAACTTCTCATAACAAAACAATAAACCAATTCTCAGTTGAATACCTTGAAGGACTGCGAAAAAAAGTGCGGAAAACCAACTGCGACAGACGGATGGACAGAGTGCAAACCTATAGGCCCCCCATCCCGGTTTTTGACGCTCTGCCATGGGGTTCAATATATGACAACCATAGGGAGCATGGGTCCGTCCACCAAACCCGAGTTCTTCTCTTGTACTTATTTAAAGCACGGACAGGACACCATACTTTAGCACCAGGATTATATCTGGTTAAGGCACGTAAAATAATAGGTTGATCGGGATATTTTAAAGATTGATTCTTAGCCAAGAAATTCAATCTCGGTAGAAGCTTAAGGCCTTCACCTGTAACTATATAACGGTCAGGCTCAGCTGACAAGGCATGAATTTCACTTCTGCATCTGGCTGATGCTGCCACAAGTAAAAATACAGCTTTAAGTGTCAATAATTTAATAGAAATAGCACTAAGTGGTTCAAAAGGTTTATCACTCAAAACTTGAAGAACCAGAGAGAGTCCCATGATGGTGTCAGTGGAGGATTTCTCGGTCTGAGATTGCCCGTACCTTTGATAAGCATATTTAGAACACATATTTCATCACTTCCCCTCCTTGCCAAGCAAGGGATAAGTCATTAATGCTGATTTATATCCAGCAATAGAATTAGGCTTAAGACTATAGGCATCATACAGGTGACAGAGAAAATCACCTACTACCTGAATAGATGCATCCATTGGATTGATACATCTCTTTGAGCACCATTCTGCAAATCTGTTGATTTTATAATTATATGCTCTGGCTGTTGACCCCCTTCTGGCTCTGGCCATGAAATTGGCTGCTTGCTCAGAAAAGCCTTCCTTAATTGCAAATTTTTTACAACATCCATGCAGACAATTGAAACATTGAAGGATTGCTGTAAAAGGTTTTGCCCTGGAAGATAATATTGTCCATCAGAGGCAGAGGAACCGGATTGCAGACCAGAAGGTCCAGCAGATCCGTAAACCATGATCGGCTTGGTCAATTTGGGGCGATCAGAAGCAGTTGGCATTCCTCCTGCTTGATTTTCTGAAGAATCCTTGGAATCAGGATTGTTGGAGGGTATGCGTATGCATACATTCCCTTCCAACTGATAGCTAGTGCATCTATCGCGATAGCGCTTGGATCTGGAATCAGAGAACCGTACATCATCATCTTCGCATTTTTCTTCATTGTGAATAAATAAATCTATATTGGGTTTTCCCCAATGATTGAACAGATGATCCGCCACACATTGATTTAGTTGCCATTCCGTAGGCAGAATGTTCATCCTTCGGCTCAATGAGTCTGCTAACCGATTCAGCCTTCCCGGAATATGAACTGCTTTCAAGGTGATCATATGATCCATGCACCAGCAAAGCAGTTTCCATGTCATCATATAGAGACTGGGCGACTTCGTCCCGCCATGGCGGTTTATGTAACTCACTACTGTTGAGTTGTCTGAACGTATCAACACAAACTTTCACTCCACTTTTTTTAAGAAGTGTTCCAGGCCTAGAATTACAGCCCGCAATTCTAGCATGTTGATATGCTCCTTTGACTGATCCTGATTCCAAAGCCCTGATATAGTGGCTTCTTCCAGGGAAGCTCCCCATCTCTCCATCGATGCATCCATAAACATCGTTACTTGAGGGTGGGGAGGTATCAGCATGACCCCTGCCAGGAGATTCTCTCTCTCCATCCACCAATGAAGGTGATGAATGAGAGGATCCAACACTTGAATGCGCGAGTCCAGTGATCCTGAACTCTGCGTCCACTGAGTCATGAGAAACAGCTGAATCGGCCACCTGCACAAGGCCGCCTGAGGAATGACTGGTTCCATTGAAAACCATCAGGCCTAGCATTCTCAGCTCTCTCCTGGGATGGATAAACATATCCTATCTCCAGATCGAAGAACATACCCAGGTAAACAAACTTCTGGGATGGAGTCAGCTCTGATTTTTTAAATTTGATTATCCAGCCTAAATCTGTGAGAGTTTTCAAAACTATCTTCAGATTTGCTGTCAAGCTTTCTGGGTTGTGTGCTTTTAGCAACCAGTCATTTATGTAAGTGTGAACTGCTGGTATACTGTGATAGCAAGGCCCACTCGAGTGAAGACCCTCAGAGCCATCAAGATACCGAATGGGAGAACTTTGAATTCCCATTGGCGTCCCTGAAAAGCAAATCTCGCGAACTCTCCTCGGTATCATGCAGAGCGGCATTAGCTGAGCGCATAGCGCCCGAGCACAGCGCTCCCATGTCATCACGAGAGCCTCGCCACATGTCTTCCTCCCCAGCGGTGCGGTCGTCCACGCTCGGTCTGGCCACTAGACCATACCGAGTGTACTGACTGGCAGTAACTCGGCAGCATCTAGCAAGCAGAGACTTAGCCGAGGTGGTCAATGGCTTAGCCTGTAACCATGCCCGTGGGTTACTGGCAGCCATTTCGTCCACGGAGAGCTCTGGTCTGACAGCGAGGAGCCAAGCGCACGCGTCAGATCAGTCTTCGTCCATGGCCATCTGCAAATTGTCGACGAGCAATGGGCCCTCGTCATCTTCAATGGCATTCGCAGGTGGGACCGTGGAGGAGGCTACAGACATACCCGACTGCCCGGGGAATGCATACGGGCCCGCGAGGACTGGCATGACATTCTCCACGGGCAGGCCGCGCACCGAGGCCGCACTCGTGTGAGGGGCATAATGTACACTAGCGCGGCCCGGGTCATCGGTATAAGATTCCATGGCTAAGCATGGTATCTTATACGGGAGGCCTTCCGCTCCAAATCGGCTTACAAGTTGAATCATGAAACCTGCTCCCGAGGGAACAGTACCATAGGTGCGAGCGACCGTGCTCCCCATGACAGGAGTGTAAACGCTCGCATCCATGTCTTCATGATCGTCCTGTGGGCTGAGCAGGTAGTCTTCATCATCTTCCTGGTCAGGAAAGTTAGACTCTGGATTAGCAAGGAAAGCTAACCCAGACTGACCAGAATGCCCGAGGGCAGATGACGAGGGTACTCAGCGAGTGATCGTGGTCAGGCTCGCTGGTCGGGTCCCGACTGATGCTGCTCGCGCTGCTGGATCACCAGGCGATGCGAACATCAAGCCTGGGTCCAAAACGGCCGCTCCTGGATCACTGAAAACTTTGTCCGAACTAGTAGGGCATGATCCAGGGACAGGGCTACCTGCACTGAGGTCGATGCGCAGGAAGTTGAAACACCTATGCCTGGAAGCATGCCGCGAAGCATGTCAGATATCAGGTCTTTCAAGTTCCTGCACATCTCACGCACTAACTCTACCTTCAAGGCCTCTAGCTCACCTTTCCCAGAGGCCTTCTTACCCTTCTCCTCCTTCCTCACCCTCTTGCCGTCCTCTTTGCCTGGGAACAGAAGAATTCAGAGGTTAGATCCCACCCACCCACACATACCCCCCCCCCAACTCTTTAGCACATTTGTTAGAAAGTCTACAATCTGTACAAGATGGGCAGAGGTGGGGAAGGAATCTAGCCTTCAGATGTTTCTGGCATGATGGACATGATGATTTCTGAAAGGTAGGCATACGAAGAGAATGCGTATTCTAGTTTGTTAATTTGTTATTTCTTTTAGTAAATATACGAACAAACTCGAGAGAGAAGACACCCACTTTTATTACTGACAACCCTGAAGGGACAAATGTCTTTTCTTGATTTTTAAAGAATAAAAAACACAGCCAGGGAGAACAAAGAATGTTAGAAAAGATGAGAGTGATTGATTATGACTATCTAAACGAAATCACGGATTTCTTTTTTCACGAGAGTTGATACTTACCTCCCTACTACTCTTTGATATTGCTAAATATTGGCATTCACTCAATAAACACTCAGAATAAAAACAGTTAGGTGCCCCTACTGGGCAGGGAGTCAGAGGGCAGTCCAGCGGATGCCAGCCCCACCACCGCGCATGCGCAGACTAGCATTTCCTCTGACTAATTCATTGGCTGACACATGCAACTTACAAGAGCCTGAAGAGCGAGCCTCTGTGGGGTGGAGAGGCCGGGTCCGTATTAGGGAGGTAAGTATCAACTCTCTCGTGAAAAAAGAAATCCTAGATTTCGTTTATTTCACTTCAAGAGTATACTTACCTCCCTAATACTCTGATATTGCCAGAATTCGACAGGGAATTCGGCGGGATGGAGGCGAGGTCAAAAGACCAGCTCTTCCCTATGCGCTTTTCTGCGTTTAAGGCACTTAAATTTCTGAAACTGTGTGAAAACACACTCAGGATTAGACGAACATCGGCTAACACAAGCCGATGGATGCGCTCCCCCCCACAACCCCCCCCCCCCCCTTCTTGGGAGGAAGACTTGAATGACCTCAATGTACTATAGGACAAGAGACGAAAAGGCTCCATTTTCGTATACTCTCAATAATGAACCACATAAAACACATACCATCACCATTTTAATAACAAAGGGTCATGTGACAATACAATTAACAATGAACAACACATAAACAAGACTGACCTTGTTGAGTTTGGCTGCTGACATCATCTTCCCAGTGGTGAAGGCTGATGCAGTCCCAAAAAAGTGGTTGTTCACATTAATTAATTGTGATATATATAAGTAGTGAGGAAACCTCATCAAAAATGTACACCTGATTATTTTTTCAAAATCGATAAGGCGAGAGGATTTGAGGTGTCACGGAGATAATGGTCTGTAAAACTTGACACACAGTGCCACTGAGCTACTGACATAATGTCATCCACAGGGACCCCATTAAATAGGGCAGTGGAAGCCACTACGCCCCGGACACTGTGAGCCTTGGCCATGTCAACTTGTTTACCTGTGGCGGATTTATGACAAAATTGAATACATTCTACAATCCACCTGGAAATGATGTCCTTAGACGCTCTGCCATGGGGTTCAATATATGACAACCATAACGCTGACGGGCCCGTCCGCCACTCCTGAGTGCATTGTTTGTACCGGTTTAATGCTCGGACTGGACACCATGCTTTAGAATTAGGATCATATCTAGTTAAAGCTGGCAAAAAAATAGGTTGACCTGGATATTTCAAAGACTGATTTTTAGCCATGAAATTAATCCTAGGTAGAAGCTTAAGGCCTTCCCCTGTAACCACGAAACGGTCTGCCTTGGCTGATAAGGCATGAATTTCACTTCTACGCCTAGCCGCGGCCGCAGCAATTAAAAATACAGTTTTAAGAGTCAACATTTTCATAGAAATGGAACTAAGTGGTTCAAAACGCTTATCACCTAGTACCTGAAGCACTAGAGATAAACTCCAAGATGGAATCACAGGGGGATTCCTTGGTCTTAGATTGCCCATGCCTTTAATTAATACATTTAATGTACTTACTTCATCACTTCCCCTATTAGCCAAGCAAGGGATAACTGTCATTAAAGTTGATTTATAACCAGCAATAGAGTTAGGCATGAGGCTATAGGCATCATACAGGTGACAGAGGAAATCAGCTATTACCTGAATAAATGAATCCATTGGACCAATACATCTTTTTGAGCACCATTCTGCAAATCTGTTGATTTTATAATTATATGCTCTGGAGGTTGACCCCCTCCTGGCTTTAGCCATAAACATGGCTGCTTGCTCAGAAAAGCCCTCCTTAATTCAACATCCACGCAGTCAATCGGAACATTGACGGATTGTTGTGAAGGGCCTTGCCCTGGAAGATAATGTCATCCATCAGAGGCAGAGGAACTGGATTGCAGACAAGAAGGTCCAGCAGATCCGCATACCATGATCAGCTTGGCCAATTTGGGGCGATCAGAAGCACTTGGCACTCCTCCTGTCTGATTTTCTGAAGAATTTTTGGAATCAGGATTGCTGGAGGGAATGCGTATGCATACATTCCCACACAGCTGATAACTAACGCATCTGTTGCGAAAGCGCTTGGATCTGGAATCGGCGAGACGTACGTCGTCATCTTCGCATTCTTCTTCGTTGCGAATAAATCTATGTTGGGTTTCCCCCAGTGGTCGAACAGACGATCCACCACACATTGATTTAGTTGCCATTCCGTCGGTAAAACACTCATCCTTCGGCTCAATGAGTCTGCTAGCAGATTTAACCTTCCCGGAATATGAACTGCTTTCAAGGTAATCCTGTGATCCAGGCACCAACAAAGCAGTTTCCATGTCATCATACAGAGACTGGGCGACTTCGTTCCGCCCTGGTGGTTTATGTAAGTCACTACTGTTGAGTTGTCTGATCGAATTAGAACACTCTTGCCCTGAACTTTCTCTAAGAAATGTACCAGGCCCAGGACTACTGCTCCTAACTCCAGTAGATTGATATGTTCCTTTGACTGTTCCAGATTCCAAAGCCCTGATATCGTGGATTCGTCCAGGCAAGCTCCCCACCCCTCCATCGATGCATCTGTATACATCGCTACCTGAGGGTTAGCATCACCCCCACCAGGAGATTCTCTGTCTTCAACCACCATTGAAGGTGGTGAATTAGAGGCTCCAACACTGACACGTCTGAGTCCAGTGAACCTGTACTCTGGGTCCATTGCGTCATGAGAAATAACTGGATCTGCCACCTGCGTAAGGCCGCCTGAGGAATGACTGGTTCCCGAGAAACCATCAACCCCAGCATTCTCAAGTAAACCCGTGCCAGGACATGATGACTGTTGCACACTGACTGTATTACTGAGATGAGTATCCGAACCCTCTCCTGAGTAGGATAAACATATCCTGTCTCTAGATCGAAGAACATTCCCAGGTAAACAAACTTCTGGGATGGAGTCGGCTCTGATTTTTGGAAATTGATTATCCAGCCTAAGTCTGTGAGAGTTTTCAAAACTATCTCCAGATTCGCCGATAAACTTTCCCCGTTGTGTGCTTTTAACGGCCAGTCGTCTATGTACATGTGGACTGCTATGCTTCTCCTGCAGAGGTATGCTGTAATTGCAAGAACCACTCTAGTGAAGACCCGAGGAGCCGTGGAAATTCTGAAGCGTAACACCCTGAATTCCCACTGTCTGCCCTGGAATGCAAATCTCAGGAAGCGACAGAAACTCCTCGCTATAGGGATGTGGAAATAAGCATCCTTCAAATCTATTGAAGCTGTCCATATTCCCTTCTCCAACCCTGCCAACACCGACTTCACACTTGAAACTGGGTGTCTCTATGAACTTGTTCAATGGCTTGAGGTTGAGAATTGGTCTCCACCCTCCGGTGCTCTTTGTTACTAAGAACATGGTTGAATAGAAGCCCGGACACTTTTGCGCCGGCTGAATTGTTTCTTTTTGTATGAGGGAGTTTATCTCCTCCTCTATACACAACCTTTGATCTGGATCTCTTGGGATCTGAGTCCAGATTGGCACCAGAGACAGTCGCGATGGTGGGCCTGTCATCCAATCGGGATGATACCCGACTGAAAGCCATCGCAAGACTAAACGGTCCTGAGTTAACCATTCCCACTCTTGCTTGTGGTGGGCCAACCGGCCTCCCACTGGACCACCTAGGGAGAGAGGTGGACACAAGGAGTGCAAGAGTGGCACTGTCTCTTTTGCCAGAAACACCGGAGTGGTTCTCACCGTGGTAACCGGCCCATCAGGCACGATTACCACGACCAGATCCTTGCGCGCCACGACAAGCACAGCGCGCACCTCGGTGCGCGGGTGGCTGCCTGCGCTGGAGGAGCCTGCGCCCCCCCTCACTGCTGGCCGAATCGCACGTGGCCGAGGCCGACGTTGCGCTGGTGGCTGGCCTCTGACCTGGCCACCTCCACCTCGAGCTTACAGGGGATGGTACGCAGGGGGTGCTGCGCGAATGCGCTCCCTACGGAGCACCTCAAACTGTTGACCAGAGTGACCGTCTCCTGGAGGTGCTTGCATCCCTCACCTCCAAAGAGACCAGGACCTGCCATAGGCGTATGTAGCAGCCTATTGTACAGGTCCTGAGATGGGCACAGGTTGTCCAACGCAAACGTGCGCCTCGCGCGGACACTTCTGGTCACAGCCCGAGTCAAACAATCCAGAGCCAGGTTGATTCCATCCTGGATGGCTCTCTGGACCATTATCGGGCTCGGCTGGCGCGAAGCGGATGCTGTCACTACCCCTTGCAACAGCTGGGAGACATCAGATAGCGCCGCAATAGACACTCTCCCACTCTCCTCCGCATCACGCAACGCGGTATTGGCCGAACGCAACGCACAGCGCTCCCGTGTCAGAATGGGAGCCTGGCCGCGTATCTTCATCTAATGCCGCGCGGTCATCAACGCTCGGCTTAGGTACCACACCGTACCTCTGATACTCCACGGGTACGATGCGGCAGCGCCTTGCAACCTCGCGAGGGGCCTTCGCGAGACGTCCATTCGCCTTGATGGATGTCTCCACCGCCGAGAACATATCAACGATATGCTCTGCCAGCGGCAGAGATGGCATGGCGCTAACAGTTGACTTACCAGCTAACCACGGCCGGTTGTCTCGCTGGCTAGCCGACTGTTCCACGGGCAGGTCTGGCCTGACGCTTATAAGCCATTGACAAGCGTCTGACCAATCCTCCTCCGTGGCTACCTGCGAGATCTCTACAAGATGAGGGCCTTCGTCTTCCTCCTGAGCATTCGCAGGCGAGCTTAAAGCTGGATATCCTGACACTCCTGGCAAGCCAGAGATACTATGCGGGCCCAAAATAGCAGGCATGTTAATCTGACTGGCTTGTCCAGGAGCAGGCGCCGTGGTATTGCGTGGGGCGCTTACCGCCACACCACGGCCCCAGCCAGAACCAGCTGACACTCCTGGCAAGCCAGAGAAACTATGCGGGCCCAAAATAGCAGGCATGTTAATCTGACTGGCTTGTCCAGGAGCAGGCGCCGTGGTATTGCGTGGGGCGCTTACCGCCACACCACGGCCCCAGCCAGAACCAGCTATACTCTCGGCAAGCCGAGGTATGCGGAACAACTGGCCGTCAGGTCCAACCCGGGCCACCTTCTGAGCCGTGAATTCTACTCCTGCGTGAGTAGAACCGTGGACAATGTCGCCTGTATTCCCCGCGAGGGGTGCACAGGCGTCAAAGTCCATGGCCACGGCATCAGAAGGAGAACCCAGCAGATAATCCTCTCTTTCCTGGCCAGAAAGATTAGACTCTGGGTCAGCAAAGAGAGCTAACCCGGACTGGCCAGGAAAGGTGCCATAGGAGGTACTGGCACCTGCGGCGTGCGGATACCCCTGGGCTGATAAGCAGCCAGCAGGTTCCAGCGACAACCGTCCATGGACCACCGGCGTGGCAAGCCTGCTGCCAGTGTCCTGGAACGCCCCCTCTAATGGGGCCACCTCTGAATCATCAAAAACTCGTAGCGGCCTAAAGAAACCAGATTCAGAGGCGGGGATTATCTGCTCCGAAGCAGACGAAGAGGACAACAAAGGATTTGATCCAGGAAGCATGCTACGGAGCAACTCTGGAACCAAATCCTTGATTGTCCTCTTCATCTCTGCCAACATCTCCCTACGCAAGGCCTCCATGTCCACTGAGGACGAGGCCTTCCTCTTACCCTTTTTACCTGCTACCTCTATTTTCTGTTTCCTCTCTTCCTCCCCGACCGTATCCTTCGCCTGTAAAGATAAGAACTCGGCCATTAGATCGCCCCCCCCCCACTGCTTACATATATCACATTTAAGCAATGGGCCACAAGGACTACATTGAAAGCATAAATGCGGGATGAATTTCTCCTTTAGGAAATGACCACAGGACGGACAACCAGGTCTCTGAAACAGGGCAGAAGACGAGGACAATGAGTATTTTAGTTAAGGTTAGAAACTCAAAACCAAAATAAGAGAGGAAAAAGTGATCATAAAGATCACCTATCAAATATTAGAAAACCAGCGTTGGGCAAAACTATAATTGTTAATAAAGTGCAAGGCTGATTATGTCATAATTTCAAGAAAGAAATTAAATCGATCCGAAACAAACATCCAGGTGTAAGGACGAATTGTATTCATATCCAGAACATCTGACTAGAAAGGATAGAATATTCAGGCTACACAACATCAGATAAACAATGATAATAATGGCAAAAGTTTATATAATTATTTTTAAAAAATAAGAGAAGTGCCTCATATCATTAACTAGAATACCTGATTCTTTGCATAGACAAACAATCCATTCTGATGAACTGGAACACTCCACCAAGACTATGACCTCTTAACTCTCTCCACCTTAAGGGGAAAGGAATTGGACCAAGAGGGCAAAGTGAGAAGACCTTCTTACGAGGCCTCCGAATCACTGGACATAAGACTTTTTGGTTAGATAACCTAACAGTATTAGTAGGAAATGGAACCTTAGTGGAGAGAAACAAACCCTCTGTTGATGTGATGTCCTGTACAATCCTAGACAGATACCTGTGGACATAAACACAAAGAGAGATTAGTATTATATAGCACCATTGTGAAATAAACCAACTATATTAGGCGCTTATCACGATAAACGCGAGTCCCGGAAACACATTACACCGGGAAAAACTCGCTAAAATATACTAGAAGTCACCTGATGGATAGATCCTGGGCCCTCCTCTGGCGAAGTAATGCGATCTGCCATCTCTACAGGTGATTTACACTTCTAATAATTGCTTAATAAGACTTAAAACTAGCTTGGAAAGCTTTGAGCATAAAAGCATGTGCTGACCCTCTGCCAATAAATTAGCAAAGAGGAAGTGCTAGTCTGCGCATGCACGGTGGTGGAGCTGGCATCCGCCGGACTTCCTTCTGACTCCCTGCCCAGTAGGGGCACCTAACTGTTTTAATCTGAGTGTTTTATTGAGTGAAAGCCAATATTTAGCAATATCAAAGAGTATTAGGGAGGTAAGTATATTCTTTAAGTGAAACAGATATCTCTCCACATTCATAACATAGGATGATAATGGTATCAATTATTTCTCTAAACTAACATTATGACATCAAGGAAAAGGGAAAACCCTCTGGCTGATTATGACATCAAACCTCAATGCAAAAGCCCCTTCAACGGGAGGAGACATCAGAATATGAATGCAAGTAATACCTACGACTACATACATTCATCACTCAAGAATAATATAATACTATAATTATATATCTGAGAACCCATGCACAACCACAAGAGAGAATACAGTGCAATAAAAATGGCAGCAAGAATTGATAAAAAAAATTCAAATAATTAGGTGCCATAACTAATAACCTCCCTAATCCTGAACACAGGCAAATCATACTCTTGTGCAGAACAACACATCCATCCATCCGCCGAATCTGTAGTCTTGATGAGGGGATGGGACAAAAGGATGGAGATATTTTTCGTCTTATATCTTTGACCCGTAGACATATCATAATGATAAGTCAGAAAAAAGAGACGTGATCAAAATCCAAGTGAAGAATAGGAGCACTACCATCATAAGATGAGCCTGTGGACACAAAGACACAAGGGATTAGTAGACTTAGGCGCTGGGATAATTTCCCACCATCTAAAAACGCGCTAATGCCAGGTCAGCCGCGAACGAAAACCGGTAACATATAAGTTACAAGTCTTAGTCAATATATGGAACAATATCACCTTAATGGATGATGAAGAGGACTCTTCTGGCGTCTTAGAATCAGCGATTATAGATATGGATGATAAAGTAATTATGAAAATTCTCTAAAAAGAGCTTGAATAAGTTTTCCACAGTTGCATGGAAGCCAATATATTAGAAAACGGAAGTACCAGTATGCGCATGCACAGTAGGTGGGGTCTGTCATGTGCATTTTTATAATTCTGAATATTATTGAATTTAGAGCCGATATACTAGTATATCAAGAGTGTTAGGGAGGTAAGTATGTTCTCATGATGTGAAAAAAACATCCACCGCATTCTGTGTGGTTCCAAGCTTGGCAAACAAGTATATTAACCTTTTAATGGTCATGCTGGGAAAATTTGGCCTCTGAAGAGATCTTGAAGAATGTCCGTTTGCAGTTCAAGATAAGACAAATTTAGAAGATTTAATTCAGGAAGACTGGCTCGATAATCGAGACAGTCATCTCAGTGGTAAATTTTTTAATGATTCTTCTCTTGGCCAGTAAATGGACATTCAATAGGGAAATATTTTTATTTTCTTGACCAAATTTGACCATTAATTGTTCAAGTAAAGTATTGTCCATCAATTCACTATTCAGACTTTGCCCACAATTTGTCATAACGATCAAGCTTTGGATATATACACCTGTGCAAAAGTTAAGCACCAGCAAAAACAATAGAACGTAGAAACATGATGGTACAACTAGGCCGCCATACTTTTTGTCCCCGCGTTAGCTGACATAATTCCAAGTACGAAATGCACATGCATGCATGACTTCACGCCGCTTGATGTCCGTGCGTGGCGGGAAACAGCACACGTGTTCAGTTATGTAAAAGTCCAGTTTGAGGTGTAGAACATTACATACAGATTTAGGCGACAAGATTAGGAATTTTGTGTTCATGACCGTGGTTTATTTGTACAGAGAGAATTAGCTCTTGATTGTGAACCGCTATGGCAAGACGAAGGTTAAGTGATCATGTGAAATGGCAAATCATAGGCATGCATACCACTGGTATGTCATGCAGAGAGATTGGCAGACAGCTGAACATTAACCATACTGTAATCAGTCGTTTGATTGCAAAACATGGGCAAACTAACGAGGTGAAGGACAGGCCTAGATCTGGAAGACCGAAGAAGACTACTGCCCGTGATGATCGAGCCCTAGTACGCCTTGTTAGGAGATCTCCATTCACCAACAGCAGAGTGCTCAGCCAGCAATGGGAAACGCGCAATAGAGTGTCAATGTCTACCGTCAAAAGGAGACTGTATGCTGCTGGCATGAAAGCTAGGAGACCTGTCAGACGTCCTCTCCTCACTGCACACCACAAAGAGGAGCGTCTGAGGTGGTGCAACGAAAGAAGACACTGGAACATGAGATCCTGGAGACGGGTACACTGGTCCGATGAAAGTCGGTTCCTGCTTCATGCCACAGATGGTCGAACTCGTGTATGGAGGTCCAGACGCACGGCGTACGACCAACGTTACATCATGAAAGAAGTTCCATTTGGTGGAGGTTCCGTTATGATATGGGGATGCATCTCATTTGATTGTAAGCTGGATCTGTTGACTGTACCTGGAACACTAAATGGACAAAGATATCAAGATTCCATACTGGATAGAGTTGTGGTCCCTCATTTTGTAAATCATGCACCTGGAACCCACCCTATATTCATGGATGACAACGCCCGACCACATCGTGCTAGAGCTGTGCATGAATACCTCCGCCAGAATGCCATCGAAACCCTACCATGGCCAGCAAGGAGCCCTGACATGAACCCTATTGAGCATATCTGGGACATTCTGGGAAACATGGTGACAAGGAGGGATCCTCCTGTGCAGAACCTACAGGAATTAACAGACGCACTCCATCTTGAATGGCAACGAATACCACAATGGCGTATCAGTCGGTTGGTGACCAGCATGAGACGTCGTGTCCAGGCCGTCATCCAGGCACAAGGTGGATATACCCGGTATTAATAATGACAGTCTCAAACTCGTGCACAGATGTTAAACTTCGTTTTCAGACACCATTAATGACAATCTAGCCACGTGTGTCAACTGTAGGGCAATAGTTGTCAGTTGTGTCAACGTAACCATATTCAGGCCTCGTTTTCAAGTTCAAACAAAAACATACAGTGTTTCCCCACCATCATAATCAGCATTCCTCTAGTTGCATTATAACCTCTTGCACTAAGATGGATGGGTACATAAATGTTTATGCTATTGCTTTCTTCATAGCACATGAATATACCCTCGCATGTGCGTAAAAATAGGGTGGTGCTTAACTTTTGCACAGGTGTATATTAGAATGCCTTTATCTGAGGCTAACTAGGTTAACCAGTTAGTATAGTGTTAATCCTTTCACCGATGAATTCCTCATACCTCTTTTTCAAGACAACCATACAGGACGATTGTTGAATAAACTGAAATTAATTTGATTGGAAGATGTTACTGCCTGAGGTAGCATACTGTCTCACGCAGCAACGGCGGTCAGTCAAATTAATTTCAAAACATTCAACAGAATATGTTTTATATCGTCAAGAATATAGTTTTTCCAGGATTTGTACATGAAACTGTTAATATAATTAAGTCTACAGGCTATCAATCTTGTGCTTTCTTTACTGAATCGGTTTTGTGGTTTAATGCAGTGATGTTAAATGTCATGTCACTATTATAAACAAATCCAAGATAACAACATTGAAGTACTGCCACAAAACTCTTTCAGTGAAGAACACACTTTCGTCAAATAAAAGCGTCTTTTAGAAAACTGTATTTTTAAAGAATGTTTCTTGCTAAGTTGATGGGTATACGTCAAACCACAAAAATTATTTTGACAACAAATTTGTACTTTGAATGTCATGTCATCCATAGAACCAGTAAATCTGCTTTTCCTTCAACCGTAAAGCATTGCTTTCGCTAACCTGTTTTATATGACTACGCGTATGACCATCTATTTAGCCTGACATCTCTACTACTTTGTAGACAAAAAAGTCTGAACCTGTTTTATATAGACCCGTGCTAGTAGTCTTCCATGGGAGCATGTGTTCTTCCTGCTGGTCTCAAGCCTAGATAAAATCGTGCATAAGTGTGTGCATGTGTATAACAAGGATGTATCTGGTCTCCCTTTCGTTCGTAAAGCCCACCAACTTTGCCAATGGGCAAATTAGAAAAAAAAATTTAACTTCCCAGAAAAGATTTGTTTCAAGGGAAACAAAATCAGAATCCTAATAAATAATTTGAATGAAACTTGTTGTCTAACGTATGAATAAATCAAATATTCTTACCCTCCATCCATCAACAGTTGTACGGGATTTGACTAGGTTCTGCTCCGAGACATTTGGATTCCAGTATGCAGACAAACCATCCAATGCAACCGACTATAACATTAACAACAAGACTAATTATAATAATCAAACACTCACCACTTGCATTAATCTTTCACTAGTCAAGCCAGCCTAACATGGCGTCCACTGTGGTCGTGAGGATTGTACATTTGCAGGCCAAGAGAACACTATTTTTGAAAACTTACAGCTGGACTGGCTGCCTCTATCACAGTTCCTGTCATACTAATGGTAAATTTTCAAAAGGTCTTCTCTCGGTCTGCAAATGGGCATATTATAAAACAATATATTAGGTTTCTTGAGAGATTTCCACTAGTAAAGTGCTAAGAAACTACGTTTAAGAGTGATTTTACTGTATGATGACGAGTGATAAATGGAATTTTCTTCCAACTGACAACTTTTCGCCAACCTTCTCCTGTATGTCTTGTCCTTTATAAGCATCCTAAGCTCCAATAAGTTCTTTTTGTCTTTAGTTGCTGTAGATTACTTTCTTTAAGGTCTGATCATAAAACTCTTCAGAAAGTGGTGTCATGGCATCCTGCGCTTGACATGTGTTAACTCTGTTCTGGCTTCATTCATTAAGAAATTTGTGGCTTTGATGTTTTTTGCAGCTATGGGCAGCCATTCATCAAGGGGACCATTTTCTTCATTGATGAATGTAGGATTGCAGTTTATCCATCAATCATATGATGTCATAATCAACTATGTAGGATGATGTCATAATCAATTAAGTCATGAATGATGTAGCTAAGTTCCTCACGAATGCTTAATTGATGATGTACTAAGCATTGTTGTACGAATTGCATGTTTACTATTTAATAAGCATTATGTTGAATATTCCGAAACTAATTTGATTGGGTGCTCTTGCTTCCATAGGCAGCAACAGCGCCCAGTGAAATTAGTTTCAAAATATTCAACAACTTACCTGTATAGTTTTCTGGAAATTGATAGTCAGGGAGTCGAAGCATGGATGGAGCTTAGCTAGGGATGGGCGGAGCACAGCCAAAACTGCACTCCTCCATTGGTGGATCTGTCGTCAGTTGATGGCATCAAATGCATATGGCATGCCGATTCCCATCCTATAGAAATCCCAATGATTCATTACAACTGCCAATATTAGTGTACTTTGTGTCTTCTTTTAAAGCCAATTTTCCAGTTTCCTGAAAATCTGTCCATTTTATCTCTGATGCCAGATAAGTTCAGATTTGACCCAAAAAATTACATGTGACATTCAACAGCACAACTGGTCTCAGATTGGAGAGATTGGAGAGGTCAACATGTCCAAACTTCATTGTGAGTGAATAATAATTAGCTATCAATCTGTCGCGAGACACTTATGTGATGTGATTAAATATGTGAATGATAGCAGTCATTTGCTAGGTAAGATATTCATCAGCAGCCTCATTGTAGTCCTGTATATTATGTGAATATGTCGAGATGAGGCAAATGTACTTGATTACAAATTAGAGAAAATCACATGATATTCTCATGATGGAAGCCATTTTGATCGGTTGCAAGATGCAATGGTCAGCAGCAGATACTGATACATGAACTGACCAAAATATAATATTTTTCTTCACAACCTATCAATAAAACTTCATCAACAGACATCAAGTAGAAACTAAGTGATCAATCGAAGATCCAAAATCTGGAGTCACACTGACATCCACACACAGGGACAGCAATAATTCTACACCCCAGCCGCCCACATATTCGTAGAGCATGGGGAATATATTGGATCAAAACTGATACTGTACTGGACATAACCGACAAATAGATGTCAGACAATGCTATGTCCATGTCCACCAAACCAGCACACACTACATTTAGAAATACTCATCCAGATCCCATGCACACAGATAGACACATAATATTTCAGATGAATTAGAGAAGAAATCTGCCAATTATTTGAAAAATGGATTGACTGAAAGTTCTTGCTGACAGAGGCAGAAACAACTTTTAGTCAAATAGTTGTGACATACATTTATTGCTTTAATAGCTTTTTTAATAATCATTTTTTACACAATACAGGATAAATGACTTAATGAAATAGTCTTAAACCACTGATGGTCAGGTCAGCCATAAATGGATTCTGCAGTGGTATTGAGAGAGCTTCATCTGCAGACCACGAGGACATTTAGACAATGTACAGCTAGAATCGATGGGTCAATAACCCGTAGCACTCGGATGTCAATATTCTATCTTTCACTGTGTCGATATCAAAGAAACTGATGTACATTCGCCAACAATTTTGCTGGAAGATGTTGCTATCTACGACAGCACCATCTCCCACCAAATTTGTTGAAAAATGAACACCAGTTCATCTTTTAATTTAATTTGAAATTTTTTAATTTTGACACCAGAGTGGTAAGTGTTAAAAGAAATCATCATCCTTATTAACCCTTTAATGGTTGAATTTAATCCAAAAAATTTCAGTTTTCTCATGGTAAATGTCCATTATCAGGACAAGACAAGACTAATTTTGAAAATTTACATCTGCTAAATTTTCAAAAATAGTCTTCTCTTGGCCTGCAAATGGACATTTTCCAAGACCTCTGCAGAAGCCCGGTTTTGGCCGGCTAGACCCGTAAACCATTAAGATCATCTTTTGTTCACCAAGTTTGTTCATGACAAAATTATTAGTAAGCTATTTACTTTATCATATATGTTAGTATCGTCATCCACTGTCGTTGGCTTCCCGGACAGGTCTGTTGTGTGTGCAACCATGGACTTGAGCATGATGCCACATGCAAAAGGATGGCCAGGATTCGAGATCGTGTCCTCATAGCGTACATGAATGTTCTTCACAGAAACCTAATAAATAAAAACAAATGTTTAAACAAGATATTATCAAAATCAGATATTATCAAAATCAGTTTAGTTGGAATGTGCAGCATCATGCGGAAACAAAGAAATTCAATCTTAGCAACCTTGACCTTTGTCATTTTCAAACCAGTAATAATACTAGCCAAAGGGATGCTGGATCCCTTTAATCTATATCAATAAGTCATGCCATATCACCTTATTATTGATGGTAGTTTGGTAGAGCGTGAGCTAAGATGTAGGCCACAGTTTATTTTTTGTAATGGTGACCCTAATTTTTTTTGTTTCACCCAAAACTCAAATAGACAAATTTGTATTGGCAAAAGGAAGCAACATGATTAAAATCAGATTAGTAGAGGCTAAGTTAATGTGGAGAAACAAAGATTAGATTTTTAGTAATGGTCAGTGACATCGACTTTTATATACTTGCACGCATACACACGCACGCACACACCTCACCAAACATAATATTTCTTCTTCT
The DNA here is from genome assembly GCA_034401795.1 of Chaetoderma sp. LZ-2023a. NCBI lineage: Eukaryota > Metazoa > Mollusca > Caudofoveata > Chaetodermatida > Chaetodermatidae > Chaetoderma > Chaetoderma sp. LZ-2023a. The sequence continues at coordinate 80,426,039 of CM067374.1, forward strand.
GGTCAAGAAAAGCAATCTATCCAATATCAGAATAAGTGCACAATAGAAATTGCATTATCCTGCAGACACTAAAGCTGTATTCTTACTAACTGTAACCTTGACCTTTTGAATACCAAAATAAGACCTCACAGCATGTGCAAGCGAGACACCAAATGTTATCAGTAATATATTATGTTGTAGTAAAATTGAATTATTTTACAAAAATTACATTTCTATTTTTGATAATAGTCTTTTAACTTTACATTTGAATTTATTAACTCACTGATGCAAGCCAACAGACACTAATTCCAATGGTCAATAACTATGGACATGTTGAACATTTTGAGAACAAGTTGACTGAAGGTTGTTGGTGGCTTAGCCACCAGCAACTTTCAGTCAAATTGTTTTCAAAATATTCAGCATATCTAGAGTTAAACCCCATGGAAAATGTAGTCTGCGGAAACCAAACAGGCAGACAGTTAATTAATCCAAAACAAAGGGAAACCCAAATCTGCACACATGGACAGAAGCACAGGGAATGAATAAAGGCCTAAACATAAACCTTACTCCATGTATAAAGACTTGGGGTAGCTGGATAACACCTGTCTAGAAATGGGATTTGGGATTTTTTAATAACATATGTACTCGATGACTATAAAATAAAATGGTTATCCTGACTGAGCCTATCCATGAGTCTTGCTTGGGAATCACTGAAAATACTTGTTGAGTGTTGTCATAATTATTGTCCACGAATCTCGATTGAGAATTATGGATAAATTTTATCCATCATTCTTTCATCACAACTCAATTCACCTTTCCAGGGTGTCCATCTATCATCTGATGTCATAATCAGCTAAGCGGCATGTAGGATGACATCATAATCATTACGTCATAAATGATTCTATTCGGCCCGTCTTTAACTCTTAATAATCAGACACGCTGTACAAATTGTATGTCTCAAAATATTCAATAGCTTACCTGTATAATCTTCTGGAAATTGATAGTCAGTGAGTTCAGAGATCAATCGATCACAACACAAGCGATGTGTGGGTGGAGCTTAGCTAGAGATGGGCGGTGTATGTTTAAAAATGGAACGGTCCATTCAGGTTGGACTGTAAACCAGTTTACAATGTGTACAGCAACAGACAGGCAGCATGATGGATGGATGGATGAACAGAAAGACAGACAAGTGGCCCTAGCACTATCACCGTCATGGCCAGCCCTAACACCAGGACTGACAATCGGACATAACTGAAGGCAATAAAATCAATGGCTACGAAGCCAATGGAGGAAAACCTCTCAAGGAAGCAGAAGCCATTAAAGGCTCAGGAATTTCACTGACCTTGTCTGTGTGTTAATCTATCCTGAGGGACTAGAGCTATGGTTTACGCCATAGACTTCGACATAATAAAATGACAACTTCTAAAGGTAATCATTAGCTATGGTCTGACAGAGACACACATAAACTGACTAAACACAGATCCACACAGAAAAAAGGGATTACTTTAGCATGCCACGAACAAATTGAGGTTGTGGGCTAATACAATTTATTAGGGAGAAACCATTCACTACTTCCAGTCACCAGGCCATTATAGTGTGATGGAACAAGATATGATGGATAGGCAGACAGGGGGGGGGGGGGGGGGGGGAATACAGTAAATTAGTCTGATACAATATGGCTGATGAAAGAATGCAGAAATTTAATGCTGTACTGGATTAATTTCTCAGATTTAGCACTATCTAGGACCATCAGTCTGACCACAAACATTCACTTGTTTCATGAGTTTAGTATATTCTACTATATGCAGACACTGCTTGATTAATTTGAAACCATTTTGGCTGAAAGTTATAAGGCAGCAAAAACATTCAGTCAGATTGTTTTCAAACTATTCATCAAGCTTGATTTATCTGGCTGCTTTGGATGTATATTTGTTGCTATTGAGAAGAAAAATGGCTAAATCCTTCCATAATATTCAGCTTTTATGACATTCCTTGACAAGCATTCAGAAAATAACACAGGGTGATTTCCTGGTTAGTGGCCATAAAACTAGATGAGATGCATTAATTCCCACATTTATAGCTGGTGAATTCCTTTCAATCCTACACACAAAGAGACTTGGTGTATATGTAATGTCAATGTATGGATGGCAAAAGTTGAGGGGAGGGGGGGGGATCTGGTTCAATTCAAGTGAATTTAACTCGTAGCTTTAGAAATGTATGGTAATTCTTAATACATCAATTCTTTAACATTTCCATACCTTGTCAAAGACAAAAGATTTCATGAAATGCTTAACCATTACCACTCTGACGTCAATATTCTATATTTTACTGCATGTCAATAGCAAAGAAACTGGTGTACAATTTTCAGCGATTTTGGTGGAAGATGTTGCTGTCTACGACAGCACCATCTCCCACCAAATTTGTTAAAAAATGAACACCAGTCCGTCTTTTAATTTAATTAGAAAATTTAAAGTTTTAACATGAGAGTGGTAACGGTTAATTTGAAAACTTATAAAATTGTGAACAAAGGCTTGATGATTTTGTTGTCCAATTATTTTGAAATTAACAATAATAAAATTTGGAGACTATCTAAATCTATGTCACCAAGTTGGTTGAATGAATTGTGTACATCGTCTAACAGTTCAGCATAAAGAGATGATTCTCCCTTTCATTGTCAAATCAACATCAAGCAATGACAGAAGCAGAATGTTTAATCAAGAGATCCGATCTGTCACGCAAATATTTGACATCATAATGGGGGTGGGAGGTTTAATTGACAGCACATTAACCTATTTATATAGCTGTGTAGGAGGGGCATCATCTATCTATATGGATACACGTGGGACTGGTATAGTCAGCTGGACATTCACTAACATTATTTTGTAACTTGAGGATGACATTTATTGTATAATTATTATTTTAACCCTTTAACCCGTGAACTTCCAGTGTTTCAATCGCAAGACAACTATATAGGAAAGCGTTTGAATATTTTGAAACTAATTTAACTGGAACCTGTTGCTGACAGAATATACCCTAAATCATAACAAATTTGTTTGTTAAATGGTTAACTATTACTCTACATTGTTTATTGAAATAAAGCTCATTTTAGCATTTAGCCCAACCTATCTGGGTGTGGGTATGGTGGTTAGGCGCTACCTTTCTTATAACAAGATAGCTTAACCCTTTAACCATCATATCAGTCAAAAACGGCTCCTGCAGTGGTCTTGAGAAATGCCCATTTGCCGAGAAAGAGAAGACATTTTTGAAATTTTAGCTATGGAATAACTGGCTCTGTAACCGAGCCAGTCATTCCAGTGGTCAATTTTCAAAAACAGTCTTCTCTTGGTCTGCAAATGAACATTTTCTATGAGAAAATTGAAATTTGCTTGAACAAAAATTCGAGGGTTAAACGGTTAAGATAAAGTTTATAATAGAATGTCAGTTATTGATAGATTATTGGTTATGGGTGATTCTGAGTAAAACATGTATAAGGGCATGCTGGAACAAACTGTAAACAGTACTACAGCCTCTAATGGTTACCTGTAGGTTGTTCATGATACTAGCTGTCAGGTTATCCAACATGCCAGGCTCTTCATCATCACCTAGTGACAAAAACAATATTTCAGTGACACCATTACTCGTGCAAAAATCCACATAAAGTTTATATAGTGAATCACACGACTATTCTTATTTACATGAAGATAGTGAATCACTGGATTATTCTTATTTACCTGAAGATAGTGAATCACACGACTATTCTTATTTACCTAAAGATAGTGAATCACGCGACTATTCTTATTTACCTGAAGATAGTGAATCACTGGACTATTCTTATTTACCTGAAGATAGTGAATCACTGGACTATTCTTATTTACTTGAAGATAGTGAATCACTGGACTATTCTAATTTACCTGAAGATAGTGAATCACACGACTATTCTTATTTACCTGAAGATAGTGAATCAGATGACTATTCTTATTTACCTGAAGATAGTGATCACTGGACTATTCTTATTTACATGAACAGAAGATAGTGAATCACTGGACTATTCTTATTTACCTAAGGATAGTGAATCACACGGTTATTCTTATGTACATGAAGATAGTTAATCACCTGACTATTCTTATTTACATGAACAGAAGATAGTGAATCACTAACCTATTCTTATTTACATGAAGATAGTGAATCACTGGACTATTCTTATTTGCCTGAAGATAGTGAATCACTGGACTATTCTTATTTACATAAACAAAAGATAGTGAATCACTGGACTATCCTTATTTACATGAAGATAGTGAATCACTGGACTATCCTTATTTACATGAAGATAGTGAATCACTGGACTATTCTTATTTACATGAAGATAGTGAATCACTGGACTATTCTTATTTACATGAAGATTATTAATCACCGGACTATTCTTATATACATGATCAGAAGATAGTGCATCACCGGACTATTCTTATTTACCAGAAGATAGCGAATTATTAAGACTGTCCAGTTTCTGTCGTTTGCTGGCATTTTCCAGAATGTGTTCCTTGACTGGATCATATGGACGCTCTGCTATAGGGCTGGCCAACAGATACACATCCTCGACAGTCACTGCTATTGTGGATTGGAAGAGCTTCGTCCATTGGACATCTACCTTTATGTAGCCTGATGACAAACATAGAATTATGATAACGAAGACATACATGCCACGTGAGTGGGGTACAGGTAATAAATGCAATGAAATCTCTCTGAAATGAACCACAAAGGGAACAACATTATGGCCGGGGAGAATGGTGGTTTACAAATGAATAATTCCTCAAGAATTGAATCAGCTCTATAAGATATATGCAGCAAAGGTTTTTAGACCCGTTAGTCGTACAACTTTATCAAGAAAATTGAAATTTGTACTTAGTGAATTTAGGCCAAGCCATGATTATTTTTTAAATTGTAAATTGAATAACTTGTTTGGTACGGTAACGAACTAGTTATTCCAGTTGTAAAATTGAAACAATACTCCTCTCTTGACTTGCACATGGACACTTGTAAGACGACTAGATGGTTTTGGCAACTCAGGGGTTAATAGAAGATCCGGCTTTGGGATGCTTCACACTACATCCATTAGAAACTAGACCAAAATTATAGATAGATCTATAGACTGTATATAGATTGACTTTTTAGAGTTTGACGGGTGGAGTATTCCTTTCACCAATATTCTATTCGGGATAATCCTTGCATGCGATTGCATGTGAAAACTTGAGGGTTTTTTCCATGAGAAACTATATGAATCAATGTGGAGGACACATCTGACATTGAGGGCCCACATTTGTTAGTTATTTGAAGTTACGTGTGTATTCAGTAACGCAAACAATTTTGAGATCATAAGATTGTCAGTGAAAAACATACACTCAGTTAGTGGCCCAGAAAAGGTTTACCCAAAACTGTTTCTACTAGAAGTGGATTAAGTACATGTATGACAAATGCATAAAAAATAGAGATAACTGTCTTGCATCAACAAAATTTATAATGAATAGGAATGACATAATTAATTAGAATATTACTTTATATGTATAATTATTAGGTATAATTATTAAACTGTACATACCAATGTATCCTGTTTTCACTTCAATTGGCAAATCCAACTCGGCCTGTTTTGAAAAATATAAAATTACATGCATTATGCTTAACAAAGTAATATGTAAACATGAATGACAATCAGAGATTGCTGGTCTATCCCTCCATTTCATTATCAGTTTTCTAATAGATAATTTCTCTAATTAGGTCATCATGACCCTGACCTTTGAACCCTGAAATCAACAGATCTTGTCTGGTTTATGCGGGTAAGCAGCAAGCCAAGGTTGTTGAAGAGTGCTTTAGTAGAATTTGAGATATCATCCAGAAATGTAGTTTCTTTAGTTGAATCATCATGACTGTGACCCTTGACCTTCTGAACACACACACAAGCATGATTCTTAGGAGGGCAACACCTATACAGAGGCTGTTGGTGATACCTCGGTTTTTCTATTTTGAATAAGACTGTTCTCAATTCACTGATCTGTAAATGTCAAAGGTTAATTCTTTAAACCCTCTTGTGTCAAGAATTCCTCAAAGCGATCAAAATACTACTTGATATATAAATTAAACATTTTGATGGTCAATATTTTTCAAGAAATTTTAATTTTAGAAGACTAATTTGAATTCGTAAATTTACAACTGAATTTTTTTTCGCTAGCTTGACAATCAAAGGGATAATGGTAAAGAAAATTTCAGGTTTTTTAGCCAGTGTCCATCTGCAGGCCGAGAGAAGAGTATTTTTTTTATTAATTACCACTGGAATGTCAATCCAGTGGAAAATATTAAAAAATACTCTTCTCCTGGCCTTTCAAATAGCCATGTCTAAAGACCACTGCAGAGTTGTTTTTTGGTCAGTTTGACAATTAAATGGTTATGTTGACACAAGAGGGGTTAACAATTGAAATGCCAGTGTCTCAAGACAACTATACAGGAAAGCTGTTGAATATTTTCAAAATAATTCCACTGAAACCTGGTGTTGCCATATGGCTCTCAAGACGACTGCTGCTTGCAGCATGGGTGTTGGGACTAATGTCTTCTTGTTTTCATTCATTTTAACCTTTTACCACTCATGGCATCGGCAGTGGTCTTGAGAAATGTCCATTTGCAGACCAAGAAGAATATTTTCAACGATTTACCACTGGAATTAGTGGTAAATATTCAAAAATAGTCTTCTCGTGGTCTGCAAATGAACATTTTCCATGAGAAAATTTATTTTTTTTAAAACAAATTTGAGAATTTAAAGAGTTAACAGATGTGATATAAATAAGATATTGTACTCACAAAGTCATGATATATAATATTAGAAAACACATTTATAATTACCCTCGCCTACCTCCCCCACCTCACATCCTAGATGGGAAGGGTGTGGGTAGTGTCTATTCAGCTTTATGTCAGTCTGGCTGTTCACAGCCTGTCACATGAAATGACTGACCTGATTTGGTTCAAATCTTAACGCAAGAAATGTGGTTTCAGTAAACTAGGATTACCCATGTGTTTTAATTTACTATTTAAAGACATGGAATGTTTTTTAGCGAGTGCCATATTCCAAAGAATTCCTGTAACATTTTTAACCATAAGGTATATAGAGCTATACTTACCAATGCTTCTGGCTTCAGCTGTAAATCACGCAGCTCTAAGTCACCTACACGAAGTTAAAGGAAAACTTACATTTGATATTGCGGATTAGAACCACTGTGTTGTGGGTAAACTCATTGCAAGATTTATTAGGTAATCACATCCTTCAGTCAGTGTTTTAAAATTTTTATCCGAGTTCATTATTTCCTGAATTTAGATCTTTCTGAGAGTAAAAGGTCAGGATACATATTCTATGTACTACAACCATATTGTTCTCACTATTAAGCATCTATGGTCAAGCAGGTCAAAATGACTTCTGCCATAGATGTGAGACATGTCCATTTGCAGACAAAAAGAAAAAATAATTTTTGATAACTCAATTAAGTCATTCCAGTGGTACACTTTTTCTCTTGATCGGCAAATGAACATTTTCTAAGCAAAAACATATTTTCTTGACCAATTCATGGACACTATCTGTAAATCATTGCGTCAATCTTTCTCTAACTGATGTCCAGTTAAACGGTGTGACAATCAGATGTCACAATCACACGATGAGACTTGTAAATTTTCACTGAGTAAAATTGCTCTAATTAAATCATGGTATGAATTTATTTAATTGGATAATATCATAACCATTTAATGGTCAAGCGGTCAAAACAAGCCTTTGCTGTCATCCTGAGGATTATCCATTTGGATGCTAAGAAGTCTTTTCTTAAACTTACCACTGGAATGCTGACTGGATAACCAAGCCAGTCATTCTAATGGTAAATTTTCAAAAATAGGGATCTCTCGGCCACATAGATATTAATGAACAAATATTTACATTTTTTTGCTCAAATTTGACAAATACAGGATTAACCCTTTAATCCTCAAATCTGTTCTCATAGAAAATGTCAATTTGCAGCGTGACAGATTATTAATGAAAATTTATCACTAGAATGTCTGGCTCGTTTTCGAGTCTGTCACTGGTAAATTTTCAAAAACAGTCTTCTCTTGGTCTGCAAATAGACATTTCCCCTCGAGACCTCGGCAAAATCAGTTTTTGTCATCTTGAGTGCTAAAAGATTTAGTGTAGAACGTATAGCTTGTAATAGCATCAACACTTATGTCCAAATATTATATGCACGTCATGGTCTTAACCCTTTAATACTCAAATTTGAGCCAAAAAATTCAATTGTCCATTTGTAGATCAAAAAACTATTTTTGAAAATTTACCACTGGAATGACTGGTTCAGTTATCGAGCCAGTCATTCCAGTGGCAAATTTTCAAAAGTAGTCTTCTCTTGGTCTGCAAATGGACATTTCTCAAGTCCACTGCAGAAGCCATTTTTGGCTGATATGAGTGTTAAATGATTAAAATATGAATCTCAAACACCAAAATTGGTTCTACAGTAAGCTTTTGTCAGATTAGCAAACTCTTATAGATACACATGAGATACACATGTGATATATCAGTTATCAGATGCTAAAATTTCATTCAATTCAATAGAAGCAGTTGACTTACTCAACTAAGCATACCCAGGTACGGATTGACTATAGTAGCAATTGGAATACAAACATTGAAATTTAAATTTGGCTCCGTCCACGGGATCTAAAGGTCAAAGTGGTGAGCGTGGGGATTTATGACGACGCGCCATCGACCGTCCAATCTAGTATAACTCATTTTGTGGTTAAGATCAGTGGAGCCAAATAATGGTGGATCCTTCAGACAAGTGGTCTTATGACAAGCCACCTTAAAGAAACACCATCTTTGAGATACAAATTAAAGTGTCTCCTACAATGAACTGTTTGACTATATATTGCTTAATATGGAAAATACACAAGGACAGTTCCAGTTTTAGCTATGTCCGGCCCACCTCTAGCCAAACTCCAGCCACACTTCGCCGTGTTGGGATTGATTGATGACCAAATGCCCTGACGATCAATTTCCTGAAAACTATACAGTTAAGTTGTTGAATAGTTTGTAACTAATGTGACTGGGTGCTGTTGCTGCCTATGCCTATGGCAGCAACAGCGCTCAATTAAATTAGTTTCAAAATATTTAACAGGATATTTTTTAAATATACACCTGTGCAAAAGTTAAGCACCAGCAAAAACAATAGAACGTAGAAACATGATGGTACAACTAGGCTGCCATACTTTTTGTCCCCACGTTAGCTGACATAATTCCAAGTACGAAATGCACATGCATGCATGACTTCACGCCGCTTGATGTCCGTGCATGGCGGGAAACAGCACACGTGTTCAGTTATGTAAAAGTCCGGTTTGAGGTGTAGAACATTACATACAGATTTAGGCGACAAGATTAGGAAGTTTGTGTTCATGACCGTGGTTTATTTGTACAGAGAGAATTAGCTCTTGATTGTGAACCGCTATGGCAAGACGAAGGTTAAGTGATCGTGTGAAATGGCAAATCATAGGCATGCATACCACTGGTATGTCATGCAGAGAGATTGGCAGACAGCTGAACATTAACCATACTGTAATCAGTCGTTTGATTGCAAAACATGGGCAAACTAACGAGGTGAAGGACAGGCCTAGATCTGGAAGACCGAAGAAGACTACTGCCCGTGATGATCGAGCCCTAGTACGCCTTGTTAGGAGATCTCCATTCACCAACAGCAGAGTGCTCAGCCAGCAATGGGAAACGCGCAATAGAGTGTCAATGTCTACCGTCAAAAGGAGACTGTATGCTGCTGGCATGAAAGCTAGGAGACCTGTCAGACGTCCTCTCCTCACTGCACACCACAAAGAGGAGCGTCTGAGGTGGTGCAACGAAAGAAGACACTGGAACATGAGATCCTGGAGACGGGTACACTGGTCCGATGAAAGTCGGTTCCTGCTTCATGCCACAGATGGTCGAACTCGTGTATGGAGGTCCAGACGCACGGCGTACGACCAACGTAACATCATGGAAGAAGTTCCATTTGGTGGAGGTTCCGTTATGATATGGCGGTGCATCTCATTTGATTGTAAGCTGGATCTGTTGACTGTACCTGGAACACTAAATGGACAAAGATATCAAGATTCCATACTGGATAGAGTTGTGGTCCCTCATTTTGTAAATCATGCACCTGGAACCCACCCTATATTCATGGATGACAACGCCCGACCACATCGTGCTAGAGCTGTGCATGAATACCTCCGCCAGAATGCCATCGAAACCCTACCATGGCCAGCAAGGAGCCCTGACATGAACCCTATTGAGCATATCTGGGACATTCTGGGAAACATGGTGAGAAGGAGGGATCCTCCTGTGCAGAACCTACAGGAATTAACAGACGCACTCCATCTTGAATGGCAACGAATACCACAATGGCGTATCAGTCGGTTGGTGACCAGCATGAGACGTCGTGTCCAGGCCGTCATCCAGGCACAAGGTGGATATACCCGGTATTAATAATGACAGTCTCAAACTCGTGCACAGATGTTAAACTTCGTGTTCAGACACCATTAATGACAATCTAGCCACGTGTGTCAACTGTAGGGCAATAGTTGTCAGTTGTGTCAACGTAACCATATTCAGGCCTCGTTTTCAAGTTCAAACAAAAACATACAGTGTTTCTCCACCATCATAATCAGCATTCCTCTAGTTGCATTATTACCTCTTGCACTAAGATGGATGGGTACATAAATGTTTATGCTATTGCTTTCTTCATAGCACATGAATATACCCTCGCATGTGCGTAAAAATAGGGTGGTGCTTAACTTTTGCACATGTGTATAGTAAAGACATACAATTCATACAACGCATATAGTCCGTCTTCAACTTCAACTATGTGTTCATGACGTACTTATTTACGTCATTCATGACATTATTTATTGTGATGTCATTCTATACGTCACGTAGTTGACTATGACATCATATGATGGATGAATAGTGGAAAGGTCCTTTGAGCCTGATGATATAAAGATAAGGTACACACACGCATGCACGCACGCATGCACACACACACTCACGCATGTCTGGCATCAATTATTATAATGTACCTACATGTACATCAATTTGGTAAAACATTAATCATCCTGTGGATAGAGATTCTATTTTAGCAAGGCCAAAGAGAGTGTTTCTGGTAATCAGATCATCCCCGAGCGGAAAGTCACTGGTATTCACTTTGATAAAACAAAGCCTTATTTTTCATCGCTAGTCTCTCATAATACATCTTTTATAAACTCTGCATTCCATTTTATTTAACAAAGCAGTACGATGGGTAATTCGCATTTGTGTCCACTAAAATTCTATAAGATAGCGATAGTCGCAGTACTGACACAATTTCCTTCATTTCGACTGAGAGGGATACACCAATTGCTCATTTGCCACGCTAATTCACATCTGATTTAAATTAAGTTATTGCTGTTCTTGGCAACAATGACTTTCAACTACACTGCTCTCATGATTTTCAATGGATTTCATACATGTAATGGAGCGTTCTCAAGTTTTAGCTATGCCCCGCCCATCTCGAGCTAAGCTCCACCCACAACATGCTCGTGTTGGGATCGATCGATCTCTGAACTGACTCTGACTATCAACTTCCAAAAAACTACACAGGCAAGCTGTTGAATATTTTGAAATTAATTTGACTGGGTGCTGTTGCTGCCCTGACGTAACGATTGTGATGTCATCATACACGCGCTGAGCTGATTATGACATCATACAAGGTCAGATGATGGATGGATACTCTGGAAAGGTGAATTGGCCCATACTTTGAGAACACAGTCATTAGACTGCAGGATGAATACAGTAAAAATTAACAATAAAAGTCACCTGACTTATACTCACCACTAAATATACTGAGCTCAAGATTCTTCGAGTCAAGATTATCGATGTATTTTCCCAGGTACTTATTAAGAAGACTTGACACAAGACTTTTTAGCGGCATGATGACGAGTCGTGGTTAGCCGCTAGCAAAGCACATGAAGCACGTAAATTCCCAGAATTGACCGACGTAATTCCAAACTACTACACTGATACTCCAAGCTGTATTGACACAACTCCGATTCCTAAATAGTGATACATCTCAAGCATAATTTTCTGCTACACGCATCTTATGTTGCATTGCTTGTCAAATCTTTCCACCTCATGCTCAATCATTACACAAACTGTTCATCTGTAAAGAAACATAGATAAGATGCTCCAACAGATATCCAAATCTCGCAACATAGTCTGTATAAACAATTTAACAGACAATAACAGTCGAAACTGCAAATAGAGAATAACGATCAATTTTAATTTTAAAAATAATTTGACTTAAAGTTCGTTCTGACGAAGACAGTAACAACTTTCAGTCCAGCTGCTTTCAAATGATTGATCAGAATTTTAAATCTATGTTGTATAATCAATCTGTAAAAATTTGAATTCCCCATATCTTATTTTCAAGGCATGCAAAAAAAACCCGTTGAACATTAAATTTATTTGACTGGAATTAAATTCAAAATATTCAACAGAATAGAATTTCTATCATAAAGAATATTCTTTTTCTAGGATCCTTCGGTGAAAGTGTCAATACATACGTACACAATGAGTTACGACTGAGGAAAGTGAAGTGAATCCAGCAATAAAATATTAATGGTCAACATCACGTTTAAATGTATCAGTTTAATTTACCTTCTAACCCTTTCAAAACCGGCCTCTACAGTCGTCTTGAGGAATTTCCATTTGCAGGCCAAGTGAAGACTATTTTTGAAAATTTACCACTGAAGTAACCGAGCTAGGCATTCCAGTGGTAAATTTTCAAAAACAGACTTCGCTTGGCCTGCAAATGGACATTCAATGAGCAAATATTTACATTTTTTGACAAAATTTAGTTATTAAAGGGTTAACAGTAAAGCCGTCCAAAACTGGCTTCTGCAGTGGTCATGAGAAATGTCCATATGCAGGTCAAGAGAAGACTATTTTTGAAGATTTTCCACTGAAATAACTGGCTCGATAACCGAGCCAGTTATTCCAATGATAAATTTTCAAAATAGTCTTCTCTAAGTCTGCAAATGGACATTCAATAAGCAAATATTTTGATTTTCCTGACCACATTTGAGGATTAACGCGTTCCTCAATGATTTCCCCAAATCTCATTTTCAAGGCAACCATACAGTACAGCTGTTGAATATTTTGAAATTAATTTGACTAGTCAAATTAGTTTCAAAATATTCAACAGAATAAGTTTAATATCATAAAGAATATACATTTTCAGGGAAAGGTTTAAAGGGTTAAACTGCAAAGTTCTGCTTTACATTTGTACCACACATCATCAATAAATGCGTAATGTATCAATTAAACGTTATTTCCATGACGATGCACTCGAAATTCAGATGTAAACATGGTTGGTGCACAATTGAGAATGATAACTCCGCAAAGGCTGTTGCAGTCATAGGCAGCAATAGCTTTAAGCAACACTAGTGTCAAAATTAATAAGAGTTTCATAGTGTCATATAGAGAATACAATTTATAACAAAAGATGACTATTTAACATACATGCAGCAATGGTTAACCGCTAAATGGTAGAAATTTGTCAAGAAAATACAAAATTTTACTTAGTGAAAGTACATTTGCAGGAAAAGATTCAGTGGAATTTTTAAAATTATATTCCCACTGAAATGACTGGCTCAGTACAAGTTTAAAAATTGTTTTCTCTTGGCGTGCAAATGGCTCAAGATCACTGCAAAGGTTGGCTTGATCCGGCCTGATCATTAAAATATTAAACTATCTGACAGTTATGTTTCTAACAAATTATTAATATTGCATATTTCTATATAGCCATATTCAATAGAAGTAGTCTCGAATGCACATTTTCCGCCTCATTGAGTTAAGCGGATATTAAAACATTTATTTATGCACAAATCTGCATTGAGCATTCATTATTAATATAGAATCGCCTGAACTCTTTAAGCCTAAAATCTGTTCAAGAAAATTTCAATTTACCAAAGAAATTTTCAATTTGCAGACCAAGAAAAGGCAATTTTTGAAAATGTATCACTGGAATGACTGGCTCGGTTATCAAGCCAGTCCTTCCAATTGTAAATTTTCAAAAATTGTCTTTTCTTGGTGTGCATGTTGACATTTCTCAAGACCACTACAGAAGGCATTTTTGTCTGGTTTGAGTGTTATAGGGTTAAGCTTTAAAGCCTTAAGCTGAGGTAATCATTAGGCAAAACTCAATGCACTGTTAACACTTTAACACTCAAATTTGCTATAAAAAACCCTCAAATTTCTCACAGAAAATGACTATTTGCACATCAAGAGGACTATTTTTGAAAATTTGCCACTATAATGACTGCCTCTGTTATCTAGCCAGTCTGTCCAATGGTAAATTTTCAAAGATAATTTCTTGGTCTGCAAATGGGCATTTCTCAAGATCACTGGTTAAATAAGGCACAACAATAACATACAACAACGTCCCACTTGTATTTGCCCAATGGCTAGCTCTCTTGTTTAACGTGAAACACAGCACACGTAATGTTTAAAAACATGCTAAACTGAAGTTCAGAGTACAATTCATAGTTTCGGTGGATTAAAGCAAAACACTTCCAAATCCTTCTTATTCGTTCCTTGTATGAAATGATGGAAGTAATTCCTAATAGCAGTTTGTATGCTGTGGTACGGGCCGATGTCTACACAGACGTGTATATAAGGACAACAATCAACTCCACTTTCGTACAAAGCTTGTAGCAATAGCGGTGAAACAAGGAAGTCTTGAGTTATGAGGAAAAATCAATATCTCTCTGCAGCCCGACGCTGAGGACTCTGGCATTCCATACTGCATTGCAACCAAGAATGACTGCAGGAATTTAGATAGGAATAGGACGTGCTAAAGACTAGCTAGAGAGAGCAGACATTATTTTGCATTGCCTCAACTAAATGTGGCAAAACTTATACATCCTTGCCATCATCAAGTCCCACGCAGCATTTTTACCAAAGCTATTTGGTTATTGATTTTGTAACAACAAAAAACCCCACAGAGATTGTTTACTTGACAGGCATCCTCCTGAGGGACATAAATAAAGAAACTAAGCATGATGTAAATATCTTAATGACTGATCGTAACCATATGGATGTGTAAGTAATCAGTGAAATGGGACTATAATTACAAAACCTGGCAACAATTACTATACACATCCAAATTAAATTATTGGTTTACACAGCTTCTGTTTGCTCTGGTGATCAAGCAAAGTTTCGGAATATCAAAACATATGTGCAAGCCCTGCAGAAGCAATTTAATTAGATGGCAAAAAATAGCCATTACCATAGAGTCACCAGACTCCTCTAAGGATGGCTTAAAGTGAGCTACTGAGAGATAAACTAGTTAAACATGGTTGCAATGCAATGATGAAGCTCGACTGTACAATGTTGCAATGAACTATAAAGCTGGACTTAAAATATAATTCTACTAAGTCTAGACTAGGCTAACTAAAGAATGCTTATAAATACACTTATCAATGACGATGATCTTTGATCTATTGACCTCAAGTCATTGTATCACGCTCTCTCATTATACGGAAGCATGCGTCCAAATTTGGATCCATTATGCTTAAGCAAACCTGGCATATAAACTACAAAGTTGAGCTAAACAGAACGTTAATGTTATAAAAGTTTTTTTGACCAAGGACACAGTGACATTGACCTCTTTTCACCAAGGTCATTGTGTTATGCCATCTCACTATAGGGAAACATATGTCCATGTTTGGGTGTACCATGATTAACCCAGTAGCCCTCGAATTTGTTCAAGCAAATTTTGATTTTATCATAGAAAATGTCCATTTGTAGACCAAGAGGCTATTTTTGAAAATTTACCACTGAAATGACTGGCTCGGTTATCGAGCCAGTCATTCCAGTGCTATATTTTCAAAAATAGTCTTCTCTTGGCCTGCAAATGGACATTTCTCAAGACCACTGCAGAAGCTGTTTTTGGCTGATATGAGTGTTAAAGGGTTAATTCAACGTGATATGTGGAGTATTAAGTTGAGCTTAATGCAAAATATGGTTGTTGAAAAATAACTATCTTTTGTCATTATTACACTGAATTTGACCGTTGACATATTGATGCCACGGCGACTGTATCATGCCAGCTTATGATCAGGAAGTATGCATTCAAGTTTCAGCCCTGTGTACCTTTAAACCATGCATACGATTTCAACTGCTAAGTTAAGATAAATGCAAAATATTAATGATGAAAACTTAGTTTCTTAACCCAGGTCACAGGATAATTAAGAAAACATGAGACATGAACTGTTAAGTTGGGTTAAATGCAAAATGTTAATGTTGAGAAAAAACTTAAGTTTTTTAGCTCTGTAACAATGACCATAACCTTTGACCATTTGACCCCACAGTTTGGTGTCATGCCCTCTCCTTATAAGGAAGTGTGTCCAAGTTTGTGTCCAGTATGATTATGCAAACATGAGAAATCAACTGCTAAGTTGAGCTAAGCACAAATTGGATGACAATGACATCATTGCCACCACTGCTTCCGGATGACGCTGAGTGTATTATAATAGCTCGTTTTCTAGCTAAAAATCAGGAAGATTTCCAAAACAATTTCACTCAAAGTTGTGCTAAACAATCACATGTGCAATGAATGTTTAACTCTGTATAATATATGGAGTGCTATGGGTTAGAAATACCGAAGCCTGGTACCCACAATCATGAAACAATATAAATGTCACTGCGGAAAAGAAGGTGTTCATCTGCAGTACCCTAAATCAATTTTATGCCTCTCGGAAATGGTTATTTCTCTTCAGAATCTAGCAGGGACAATATATCATGGCAACGTCGAGACCGCTTGAGCAGAGCTAAATCAGACCATTTCCTCCTATATGTTGCAGATACTCCCTTATCAGATGATTATTTTCAGAATAATTTGACTAAAAGTTATTGATAAATGACAGAAAGAACTTTCATTTAAATCATTTTCGAAAATATTCAGCGTTTTGCATAGTTATATAGTATGGCCTAAACATAGTTTTTGAGAATCTGTACAAGGAAATGGTTTACGGTCAAGCTAACCTAATATGGTTAGCTGTCTGTCATCCCGATCATGAAACAATGACACTTCAACACAGAATAGTGATATTAGCGAACATCTGCAATGTGTCAGGAAAATCATACTGATAGTTTATCTCATCGTTTTCTAAATAAGCTAATCTTGCATCATGTATTATTTAAGTATCAACAACTATGGCAAAGCTGGGAAACTAATGTCCCCAAGCTTTGCTAGCTGATAACTTCATTCAAAGACAACTCTGACAAGTTTTGGATATATCAGTGATCGTGTTGCAATCACTGACCTGGTCATGCCGCTGTAAAATGGTACAGTCCAATTGCTAAAAAGCCAAGGAACACCATTCCTTGATTGATACCTATGCCAAACTGAGCTCAGTCTTCACTGTTCCTACAAGATGGATGTAGAAAAGCAGACAAAGGTACAGGAGTATGCATGCTCTGGGAAAACGCAACAGCAGTGGGAATGTACAGTTGGCAGGCTAACTCATCAGTGCTCATGACCTCTTCGTCACAAACACAGCTTAAAAACACTTATGCCGTCACAGACCAAGATGGACATCACAGACTGGAGAGCACATAGAAGCGCCATCATGTCCCACCAGTTGTCTTTATACAAGTTGACCGTGTGATGTGTAAAGTCAAAGCAAAAGTATTACTTCAGAATTCTAACACGCTAATTGTTAACCGCCTTCAAATCAAGCACATTTTCCTGCTCATTAAGTGCTGTGTCAACCAAACTGGTAACGTTAATTATGATTTAGACAGGTTCATCAGTAATACCGCCACAAAAATGTCATACAAGAATACACGCGGGAGCAGATAGCAACAATTGATAGCCGCTCTAATACAAAGGAAGCTTTGTTTGGAGCAGTGAGCCCACAAAGGCATTGAAACATACTCCAATGTAGTATAATTGTCAAGAATAACAACAGATCTGGACCATACACTACATACCTCCCGTGCCACCCTACAAGCAGAATATTTAGCAGATAACATCAGATCCAAGCTTATTGTCGCAAAAATGTTTAGGGCGGTCTGGGCCCTGAGAGTTGCTAATCCTTCACCCACACTTTCTGCGCACAGCACTGTTAGCAATGTAACCAAGACTAACCAGGGAAAGGCATATAAGATAAGAGAATGACTTAACCCTTTCCACTCTGCTGTCAGAACTATAAAATTTCAAATAAATTAAAAGATGAACTGGTGTTCATTTTCCAACAAATTTGGTGGGAGATGGTGCTGTCGTAGACAGCAATATCTTCCACCAAAATTGTTGAAAAATGTACACCAGTTCTTTGATACTGACACCGTAAAAGATAGATTATTGACATCAGAGTGGTAAGTGTTAAGCACCGATTCACCCATCTAGATGTTGAAACATTAGAGGCTTTTGAAGGTGATGCCAAGCCACTCCAAACACAAATAGAAATAACTGAGGCTAAGAAGGTACTCAAGACCCTGAGATATGGATATATATCTTTGCCTAGATGCCACTGCACCAACCGGCTAAATGTGTTACATACTGACATAAAAGATGAAGGATTAGGTACACTGACGACCAAGGCCTGAGGGAGCTCAGAAGATTGGCGGAGGATAAAAAACAGTTGACAAAGATTTATAAATATGGAAACTATTTTGTGACATAATGTTGTGCGCCATCTCCATGCCTTACCGCAGATTATTCACTAGTCTATGCTACTGATCACACACAAACTGACCACCCCATCCCACTGCTACCCACCAACACTTTACACATGATTCACATTTAACACCTCAACTCTTGATCCACCACCTTTCTCATTTCGACAATTCAAAATGTTATCAGACAATTGTTTCTTCAGACTAAATTGTTCTAAAGCAGAACAAATCTATCAAATAATGCTTTCCCAATCTCAATACAAGACACTGCTCATTTATACCCACTTCACTATTGAAATTGCATAATTCCTTAAACAGCAACAGCTCCAAATAAATATTACTTCCAAAATATTCACCAGATTAATAAGTTCTTACGTAATAAAAAATTTCTCGCTATATATATATACAAGATAATCACAGGCTCTATCGGGCATGGTAACCATTATCAAAACCATCAACCATCTGACGTCTATGACGTCATAATCAGCTAAGCGGCATAATCATTACATCATAAATCATTCTATTTAGCCCATCTTTAACTCAGTACTAATTTAATAGTCCGACATATTGTACAAATTGTATGTCTCTACCATTTAATAAACATGCTGTTGAATTTTTTCAAACATAATTTGACTGGACGCTGCTGCTGCCATAGGCAGCAACAGTGTGCAGTTAAATTAGTTCCAAAATATTCAATAGCTTACTTGGAAAGTTTTCAGGAAATTGATAGTCAGGGAGTTCAGAGATCGATCGATCCCAACACGAGCAAGGTGGAAATGGAAAGGTCCATTGTGGAATTAGTTTCAAATATTGGCAATGAAGACCATGTGCTTTAATTTGACGACAAAAATAATATACTTCTTCCTCTGGTCAAGGTGTAAACAAATCTGCAATTTTGAGTAATGTTGACCAGGTAACATTTGTTTACACACGAAAAGTTCTTCACCACAACAATTAAGATAAGACCCTATGAAATAATAGAGCTGGTTTTAAATCCATGATCAATCTCCCAATAAAGAATCATCAACAACGTAATGCTTTAATTATCATGATTTTTCAAGAAAATTTAGTTTTCCTTAGTTTCTCCATTTGACGGTCAAGAAGACTAGTTTTGAAAATTTACCATTGGAATAATTCACCTTTCCAGAGTACCCACCCATCATATGATGTCATAATGAACTGCGTGATGTGTACAATGACATCATAATGAATGATGTCATGAATGACGTCGATAAGTATGTCACGAATGCATATTTGAAGACGGTCTATGCGTTGTTGTACAAACTGTTTGCTTTTACTATTTAATAAATAGTCTGTTGAATATTTTGAAACTAATTTGACTGGGCGCTGTTGCTGCCATAGGCAGCAACAGCACCCAGTCAAATTAGTTACAAAATATTCAACAGCTTCCCCGTATAGTTTTCAGGAAATTGATAGCTAGGGCATTCAGGGATCGATTAATCCCAACACGGCGAGGTGTGGGTTGAGCTTAGCTAGTGATGGGCGGGGCATAGCTAAAAATGGAAAGGTCCATTCCCTTTACTTTCAGAATCAGTCATACCAGTGGCAAAATGTCAGGAATAGTGTTCATTTGGCCTGATAATTTTTCCCACGGCCACTGCAAAGGCTGGTTTTGGCCGGCTTGTCCATTGAAGTGTTAATGGTCAAGTTTGGTCAGGAAAGGTCAATTGTATGGCTCAATTATCGAGACGGACATTCCAGATGTAGTTTTGCTAAATCATTGTTCTCTTGGCATGCAAATGAACCTCTACAATTACCACTAAAGAACAGTTATTTTTGGCAAGCTTAACCAGTAAAGAAAGATGATAAAATACAAAAATAATGAATGGATCCCAAACTCCGCACAAATGTGTATGTGCTGTAACAGACTCTACACTGAGCCACATGGATGGATAAAGCAAATTTAAATCATACTACCAACAGTCTTAACCTGAACACCTTAATAACCTTAATACTGAAAAAGTATAATCCTTATGATCGATATAAAACTTATTCTGTTGAATATTTTCAAATTAATTTGTCTAGAAGCGTTTTTCCTGTCTTGTTACATTGAAAATGAGATGTGAGGAATTCATCAGTGAGAGGCTTCATGCACATTTATGCGCTAATGACCTGTCACAATGGTTTGATATTCACCACACAGATGGTACACTGCGCGCGTAAGGCAACAGCTTGTCATGACAGGTTACTCCCCAAAGTGGAAGAATCATTGGTTAATTAATCCATTAACGCTCATATCAGCCAAAAACATCTCCTGAGACGTGTCCATTTGCAGACCAAAAGAAGACTATTTTTGACAATTTACCACTGGAATGCCTGGCTCGATAACCGAGCCAGTCATTCCAGTGGTAAAATTTCAAAAATAGTCTACTTGGTCTGCAGATGGACATTTTCAATGATAAAATTGAAATTTTCTTGATTTATCCAAGTGTTTAAAGGGTTAACATTCAAGACGGACAAAAATGGCTTCTTGAGAACTGTCCATTTGCAGACCAAGAAGAGTATTTTTGAAAATGTACTGCAGGAATGACTGACGCGATAACTGAGCCAGTCATTCCAATGACACAATTTCAAAAATAATCTTCTCTTGCTCTGCAAATGAGAATTTTCGATGAGAAAACTGAAATTCTCTTGAACAAATTTGAGAGTTAGATGGTTACGCCTGGTATCCAGTTATTGTCAGAACCATTTATATTGAAGATGTCATTTCAGGGCTGAGACTATTGCCAACATCTTAGACTATAATAGAATGAGACATAAAGTAATAACCAAGAAGTTAGTGTGATATTTTTCACCTGCATCAAAGGGAGAAGATTGGATGAAAACATTAATAATGGTAAGGTGTATAGTCTTCTTTAAATATAAGAAGGCATATTTGAGAAACAAGGGCCAATGAAAAAATTAATTAAAAATGTGAATATAATACTTTATGTAAACCGTAAGTATATATTCCCATAATTTAGAGGAGTATCGAAGAAGATTGCATTTCTACATTGTACACTGCACATGTTTCATTGTAATCTGATGAGCCATGTTAGGATATAATATGGCAACAAAAAATGCTTACTAAATGGAGCGCTTCAGTACTTTTACAAACCTTCATTCACATCCAATGGGATTTTGTAAAAAAGCAAATTTATAACAAAAATCATTACCCCAAAATTCTGAAGATATAGTAAGATCAGAATCAGAAAATTGTTCTCAAATTTCTAATTAGTATATATGATTTTCTGTATTCTGCAGCTGTAGTAGTAGAAACATCCTACAGCTGCAATCAGTCCTGCTTCGCTTTTGCCCACTGTGTCTTGTCCTCAGCCGAAATCTTTAGCTTCCTCAGGTCCATTCTTGATTTCACTGCACCAAGTCTTGCTTTCTTGAAGTCACCTGGTAGCACCCATAACAAATTTTTGCTATGACGTCCTCTCCTGGCGTTGTATTTGCTGGCTCCGAGTAGGAAGAATTCCAAGGCTCTCTGCACTGGTGTGTCCACTAGCATCCTTAGCACATGGCCAAACACGGTTCATCTCTGCTGGCCGACTTTTGCAACAGCGGCGATGTATTACACATCTTGGAAATTATGCAGTCTGGACATCGGTGTCCAGTGATGGTGCGTAGGTATTTGGGGCGGCAGGCATCAAGTTTGTCTAGAGCTGCTTTTGGAGCTGCCCAGTGGTTACAGTTATACAGCATCAAGGATACACAGGTTGCTTTGTATAAACATAGTCTTTTTGTCAAGGACATCTTTGATCTCCAAATCTATAGCTTCCAGAAGGACTGGAAAGCTATTCCCCATGATGCAGCGTGCAGCAATGTCAGCAGTACTACGAAGCAGTGAGCCCAGATTTTATTTTTCCTCCATGGTTCACCACCACAAAGTGGATCACCATTTTCTTTAGTTTCATGTTTTGTAGATAGGTATATGTGGGTGAACTTTGTTTTGGATTCATTCATATGAATAAAGAGATTCTCAATTTTTAGTTTGTTTACAGCTATTGGGAGAAGTTCATCAAGGGGTTTCTTTTCATCTATGAAGTCCACGTCGTTGGTATATTCCATCTCTATTCTAATTACTAATGATACATATTTCATCTCTGCACTGTGGAGAGTACTTAGGCAAAGCATTTGATTGAAATTGGAATTATTCAACGTAGCTAAATAACAAAATCCATTGTTAGGAAATTACTAGCTTAGCATGACCCGCTTGCACCTATATTTTGGGGTGAAATAATTACTCATATATTTTAATTATTGGGTTGACCCCCAACAAAAAAAATTTTCAACAAATTCTTCCAACTGATGAAACATTGTACCCACTTAATTTGACAGAGCAGAATTTTCATAGTAATCCCCATTGATATATGGAAATATGATGAATATGTTTGGATCATTCTATATATAGTGCACCTACCTATACTCCTATATACACAGCTTTTATGTTAATAACTATAATTAATAACCAAATAATTATCGCATGTAGCATGTCCATATTTTAGGACATGGTTATGCTACAATAACTATTTCCTAACAATGGCTTTATATAAATTCTGGATATAATTTATATAAATTCTGTATATAATTCATTTGGGCCCTAATGAAGCACATTTATTTACTAAAGCTTGTCAAAATTAACAAGAGGCCCAAGAGCCTGTGGCGCTCACCTGGATCATTAGCATGTGACCCATTTGCATTTAAATAGATATGATTGATAATTTTCAGAAAATCCAAGATGACCACCCAAAAATTTTACCAACCAAAATTCTGAATAGAAATTCTAGTCTACCTTGATACAGTCACTCGAGCCAAATTTGTTTGAAATATGTCAAACCAGGGTTGGCAAGTTTTGGACACTAGTGGTTTAAACCACGGTTTAAACCATGGTTTAAACCGTCCACCCAAAATAGGTTTTGGACACCTTAAATTGTCCAAAACTGTCCAAAACCTAAAATATTGGTATAAAAAATATTTTTCTGAAATGTAATTTTCTTAAAACAACTATATAGCATTTAGACACATACAGGTACATGTACATATTGATGGATGGTTATCTACATGTATTTTTGGATACTTTATTGCTATATAATAATAATAATAATAATAATAATAATAATAATAATCTAAAAGGACACATGATTTCAATAAATTAGGAGTCTCATTTGCTTCTTTCTATAATCCATGGGTTAATTTTTTTCAACTTTTGTTTGTCTTAAATGTTTTAACTCTGTATATTTCGACCAGTTGTGTTAAACCCACAGAAACCCTATTTAATCAATAATGTAAACATATTAGACTACCTATGTACAGCTAGATGTTTATATTATTGAGAACTGTCTCTGTGTCTAAATCTATTTCTTGCAAAATGTTCATGGCCTATGGAAGAATCTTAAACTCATAGAGAAAATATAGTCTGCTAAGATGTTGTTTCAACAATTAACTGATGACTCTTGCTCTCTAAGGCTATTTTAGAATGCACTACTCAGTACACACATTAGCTATGTTTACATAAGATCTTATGCAAATTTGGGATTAAGGCATTAAGCTGATAGAATATAAATTAGATTCCTCATGTTTTCATCTATCCTCAGTTAATGCTAGATATCAATTAGACAATTAGTAAAAAGATATCCTTGTGCTACATTAATCTTTGAATTCTTCTGTTGTCCTGAATATTTATGTGTTGATGGTATTTGAAATAGTTAATATGTATTTCAAAGGTGGTAGGCCTAAGGATCCAATTTGGAAGCACTTTTTGGAAGTTAAGATTAATGGCAAACAAATGGCTAAGTGTAGAGAGTGTGAGTACACAGTTGTCAACAAGGTAGCAAGGATGAAAATACACTATGAGAAGCATGAAAGTCCTGTTGAACAGGCTGATACAGACAGTGCAGACACACATATCAGCAAAGACATCAAGATTTTGAAGGTAAATAAAATTAATGCTTAATCCCTTGCCCTCTAATGTCAATAATTAAAAATTCTATATTTTATTGTGACTATACCAAGGAAACTGGTTTTCATTTTTCAACAATTTTGTTGGGCGATGACAAATTTGTTGAAAATAAAAAAACAGTTTATCTTTTAATTTTATTTGAAAAATGTTTTTTGTTGACATTGGAGTGCTAGGAGTCCAATATATCTAATACATGCCTTAACCCTTTCACCAATGAATTCCTCAGCTATCATTTTCAAGGACACTATGCGGGAAAACTGCAGAATATTTTGAAACTAATTTGACTGGAAAACAAATTTACTCGTGAAATGACTGCCGCTTTTACTAAGCCAGTCATTTCAGTGAAGAATTTTCAAAAATTTGTGCTAAGTTGTGTTTAAAAGTCATAATGTACAATGTAGGTAAGGTTACTATTCACTGTAATTGTCTTGGCCGCATAGGGGTTATCAACAGGATGTCTCACCTTTAGTTCAGATACCTGAGTTAATTATTCTCTGCCATGCTAGTAATAGAGCCAGGTCTGATAATCTCTGATAACCACAATCACATTCTGAGCCTCTTTACAATTCAATGGTATAGGTGTGATAATTGGCCTGTGAGGGCGCTGGCTTAAGATTAGAAATAACACACAATGATCTGCTTAACCCTATACTTTCTGCAACCCAGGGTTTTCAGAAATACTCTTGCCTGAATACCTTTACTACAGCAATATTATGAAAACAATTTGGCATAGCACACTAACACCCTTCAGATAGACTGATGCAAACAGTCAAATTAATATTCAGCAAGTCCCAAAGTTTTGAAAATAAATAAAAACATGCATTTATTTGACAGAAGGGTGGTCCATCTTTAACTCTATCCATTCCAAATTTTAAATGTATTGAATTATGACATAAAATTAATTACTTTTGAAAATTCAACATAGGAATGACTGATTTTGTTGCAATGCCAGTCATTTCAATGTAAATTTTTGAAAAGATTATCATATCTTGTCCCCAAATGGCTTGGACCAGGTAGGGTGTATATCTACATTTGGCTTATATAGCACATGTAATATCCCTTTTCTTTGTTTCAGCTGGACAAACCAAACTGGCTCTCGGAATGTATTGGTAGTGTTAAGCCACAGCTTCCTTGTGACACTAGATGGAAGAGTCAACTCGTGTGTATTGACTCCTTCATTCACAACCGTCCACATTTCATGAAAATTGTACAAGACCATGAAG
Source organism: Chaetoderma sp. LZ-2023a (assembly GCA_034401795.1). Lineage (NCBI taxonomy): Eukaryota > Metazoa > Mollusca > Caudofoveata > Chaetodermatida > Chaetodermatidae > Chaetoderma > Chaetoderma sp. LZ-2023a. The sequence goes on from CM067374.1 coordinate 80,451,975, forward strand.
GAGAAATAGATAATTCTATTGTCAAGAAGATAATGGACTTTAACCTGTTTAGAAATGCAAGAGACTTAGCCGAACAACTTCGGCCAATTTCAATAGCAATTGACACATGTCAGAGTGACACATCAACACTAGCCGATGCATGCCATGTTTGGCTTGAATTACTAAACAACACTCTGCTAGAACCACACAAGAAAACTCTGTTAGCACGTTTCAGCAAGGCAATCCTGCCAGAGCATCTTGTCGCATACACATTACATCAAAAGTTTCAGGGCGAGATGCTGGTAGCAAAACAGTTTGAAGAAGTGAACAATTGGATAATAGCTAAGAACCCTAGCTTTATAGCAACATTTATTGCATACCAGGCTAAAAGCAGCCCATTTCCTGCATCATATTTCTGTAATGCTGCAGTTCAAGTGCCTTCAGTGACATGGTGGGAGGCCTTGAAAACACTAGGTGTGCCAGCTGATTTTATTGATATGGCTATTCAGCTGCTTGAAGCACCAGCATCATCAGCATCGATTGAGAGAATTTTTAGCAATTTTAGCTATATCCACACTAAAATCCGTAATAGGCTTGGAGTAGAGAAAGCGTCAAAGCTAGTGTTTTGCTACAGGATGTTGAGATGGCTGTCTGATTTGGACTACTAATTAAACCTAATTAAGCCTTTTAAGTTTTAATTGTATGTATTTGATAAAAATGTAATAATAACTCATATAATAAATGGATTTGTTTAATATAGTGCTTTTGATGCAATCTCTGATTTCTTGTTATTTTTTAATAGGATTATGATGCATACGAGTATGGTGATATGTCCAACATAGTTTTGGACAATTTTGGACAGTTTTGGACTGGTTTAAACCATTTAAGACAGGTTTTGGACAATGTCTGCTCAAAGTTAGTTTTGGACTGTCCAAAACCCAACCCTGTGTCAAACAACTAAGGAGAAGCAGCGTTTTGACAATTTCTGGTAAATTTTTCATAAAATCTAAGATTTTCACCCAAAAAATTGATCAATCAAAATTCTGAATAGAGGTTCTAGAGCCTACCACCATAGAATCCATTAGCAAAATTTGGTTGAAATATCTCAAGCGGCTAAGGAGGAGTAGCAATTTGACAATTTCCTGTACATTTTTCATAAAATCTCAGATTTTCACGCGAAAAATTGACAAATCAAAATTCTGGATGGAAGTTCTAGCGCCTATGGCCATAGGATCAGCCTAATTTGGTTAAAACCGGTCAAGATGGTAAGGAGAAGCAATTTCCAGCACATTTTTCATAAAATCTCAGAATTGACCCAAAAAAATGATGAATCAAAATTTTGAATAGATGTTCTATGATCATTGGGGCCTTTCAGTCAAATTTGATTGAAATCGCTCAGAATGGTACGGAGAAGAAGCATTTTGACAATTTCCCGTACATTTTTCATAAAATCTAAGCTTTTCACCTAAAAAATTGATTAGTCGAAATTCTGAATGGAAGTTCTGGAGCCTACGACCATTGGGTCCTTTCAGCCAAATTTGGTTAAAATCGGTCAAAATAGTAAGAAGAAGCATTTTGACAATTTCCAGTAAATTTTTAATAAAATCTCAGATTTTGGCCCAACAAATTGAGGAATCAAAATTTTGAATGGAAGTTCTGGAGCCTACAACTACAGTCATTTCAGCCAAATTTGGTTGAAATCGGCCAAGTGGTTAATGAGGAGTAGTGTTTTAAAGCAAAAGTTGATGGACGACGACAGATGGTCGCCATGGCATAAACTCCCTTGGCCCTTCGGGCCAGGTGAGCTAATAGTATGAGTCATAAATCGCAATGTTGTAACTTTGAATCCTATTTTCATAAATCATGAGAGTTCTGCACTGACTTAAAACCTTATTAACCCTTTAACCCGCATATCAGCCAAAAATGCCTTCTGCAGTGGTCTTGAGAAATGTCAATTTGCAGACCAAGAGAAGACTATTTTTGAAAAGTTATCACTGGAATGACTGGCTCGATAACCGAGCCAGTCAGTCCAGTGGTAAATCTAAAAAAATTGTCTTCTCTTCGACTGCAAATGGACTTTTTCTATGAGAAAATCGAATAAATTTTCTTGAATAAATTCAAGGATTAAAAAAGGGTTAAAGGAAGAGAAAACCTGAATTGTGATAAGACAGAATTTGTATCCCAGTTTTTACGTTACCATGACATCCAGAAAACATGTACTTATATTTTCTCTTCATTTCTCTCGTGACCAGATTGGAGATTAATAGAACAATTGTAGGAAAAGCTTCATGACCAAGTATCTACCACAATCTAACTAATACATCATGATTTATTAAGGTACAACAAATATAAAAAAGTCAAATGTGCTTCAGTTGCGACTTTAAGGCAGCGTTGTCCAAAATGTCAAGAAATTGGTCAACTGACAGACCAACCGACCGACTGACTGACTGACTGACTGACTGACTGACTGACTGACTGACTGACTGACTGACTGACTGACTGACTGACTGACTGACTGACTGACTGACTGACTGACTGACTGACTGACTGACAGGCAAGGCAGACAGGCTAATGGACTGACTTATACTAGCTGTGAGTCACAACCGAAAATATATTAAATGAAGGGAAAAGGGAAATAACAAATGATGTTTATTGATAATTTCAAACAATATTAAATAAACTACCATCGGTAAAAAATGGAAATGAATCAGGATTATTTGAAAAAAATCATTTACTAAATCTGTGTTTAACTTGGAACAAATTAGTAACGTGTGGCTATAGGTTAATTATTATATAAAGCTATCATTCAGGAGCATATGTTAGTTCCCTGATTCTTTCCTTTAAACATATAAGTATCCACAAACGTGAAAGTATAATTTATTCCAAGACACATCTGATTGATTGTCACAATGATCCTCATAGACAGGTTTACCTGTGTCAATACTTACATTAACAACACAAATGTACTGCACTAATGTGCCTCAAAAGCTGACCCGTGACATATAGTTATGTTCAACATCTTGACAGCGCATTATACTATAATACGCTGAGTATGCATACATTGTATATCCCAGGGATATTGATCAGGATGAAAGTACAGAACTCAGAGCCAGTTAGAGGAATAAAGGAGCTTACTTGCGAGTGCTATGAACACAATAGTGATAGACATCGCAATGAACTAGTAACGTTAACAACTAAAGATGGTTAGAGGTATTTAACAGTAAATTAACTTAGTACCTGGGCAAATAGTTGTTCTGTCATTCATGTACAAACATAAATACATTATTGCTAGAAATGATTAGACAGAGGTTTCATCATAAAATCTTATCCTTACCCTCCAATCAGATATAATAGAGGTATCCATTTATACATATGCTCCACATATCTCTAGCTAAGCCCCGTCAACTATTTATATGTGTTCAAAATGATTTTGAAACAGTGAAACCTGAATTCATGGTTCTGTATTTGAAATTCCATGATTCTTCATTACAACAAGAGCTCCGCAAATGGCGCATAATACCCCGCCATGATGTCAAACCAATGAGAGCTTTCAGAAAATATTTATTTCTTCCTCAGCCCCATCAGACAAGTCATCCTTATGAAGTGTCAAAGTGATCTGTTAAACGGTTAAGGAGGTATCGTCCAGAAACCAATCTTCAAGATGGCTGCTGCTGACTGGCGGCCATATTAGATTTTGGATTATCGTAAATTCTGATCAGTTTCTTCACCAGACATATTCCAACGACCGTAGGAAGTGATCCAATAAATGAAATTCAGAAAGCAACTTTCAAGAAGGCAGCCCATGGCTGGTGACCATCTTGGAGTCCGGATCATCGTCAATTTTGATAGGTTTCTTCTCCACACCTAGTCCAACCACGCTATGAAGTTTCAAAGGGATCCAATAAACGGTAATGGGGTTATCATTTGGAAACCAATTTTCAAGATGGCCACCAGCACCTGGCAGCCATCTTGGAGTTTGTATCATTATCAATCTCAATAGGTTTTTTTCCCCAGAGGTAGTCGAACCACCCTATGAAATTTCATAGCGATCCGATAAACGATAACGGAGTTATCATTTGGAAACCAATTTTCAAGATGGCCACCATTGCCTGGTGGTCATATTGGATTTTGGATCATTGTTGATTTTCAAAGATTTCTTCCTCAGACCTAGTCCAACCACTCTATGAAGTTTCAAAGCAATCCGATAAACGGTAACGGAGTTATCGTCCAGAAACCAATTTTCAACATGGCTACCGGTAGATGGCGATCATCTTGGATTTTGGATCATTGTCAATTTCGATAGGTTTCTTCCCCAGTCCTAGTCCAACCACTCCATGAAGTTTCAAAGTAATACGATAAACGGTAACAGAGTTATCATCCGGAAACCAATTTTCAAGATGGCCGCCGGTGGCCATCTTGGATTTTGGATCATCGTCGATTTCGATAGGTTTCTTCCCAAGACCTAGTCCAACCACCGTATGAAGTTTCAATGCGATCTGACAAACGGTAACAAAGTTATTATCCAGAAACCACTCTGCCACACGCACGCCCTACCACCCGCCCGCTCGGACGGACGACGCCATTACATAATACCCCACAAAATTTTTTGGCAGGGTATAAAAATTAACAAATTCCATGATCTCCAAGAATTAATATCTAGGTTTGTGTTTATGACGTAGCCCCAAATATAAGATCCAAGTTATTCGGCAAAATGTCTGAATATTGCCTCTTGCAACAACCAAGCCACAGCCTTGTTTTGATAAGCTGTTGCAATTTTTCTTGCATAGAGGTGATTTATGCCAACAGATTTATTTTTATTTTACATGATTACCATTTTCCTTGACCTATGATAAAAAAACACTGATTTTCCATGAGTTTCCAGGCCTGGAATTTAAATCTTCAAATTCCATGACTTTCCACGATTTCATGACCAGTACGAACCCTGTCAATTAAAAAAATCTAAATTTCAAGCTAACTAACTATACAGTAAGCTGTTGAATATTTTGAAAATGGTTTAACTGGGGGTTGTTGCTGCCTATGACAGCAACAGCTCCCAGTAAAATTAGCTTCAAAATATTCAAATTTTTTAAAATTAAATTGTAAATTCATGAGACATACAATTCCGACACATCAATGATCATGATACTCTTAAATTTTTGTGATATAGCTATACATCATTTGGATTCCGCTAACTAGTGTAGTTAACTGATTATAACATCATATACTTGGGTGACAGATCAGATCCCTCTATTGCATTGATATAATATACATCCTGTAGCTATACCATAAACTACTGATTATTTGAATAAGTGTAAACAGGCTATTGTTGTCACGACTGTCATAACATTTCAGTTATACTTGGTAAAACATTTATAACCTATTGCGCGGTTATTCTTCTGCCCGGTGCATACTGTATTTCGGTACCGGTAATTGGATATTTGTCAAATGTGTTTATCAGTTTACAATAAATATTTAAACCTTCACCGCTATTTCCTGCTTCCACAACACATCTAAACATATTAGTGACATTGACAGCTTTATCTGAAATGTCTCAAATTTGACAGACAGCCTCACTTATATACACTTATGATGTAATAACAAATATTCAATGTATATGTTTCTTAACCATTTAACACACATATCAGCCAAAAATGGCTTCTGCAGTGGTCTTGAGAAATGTCCATTTGCAGACCAAGAGAAGAGTATTTTTGAAAATTTATCACTGGAATGACTGGCTCGATAACCGAGCCAGTCATTCCAGTGGTAAATTTAAAAAAATAGTTTTCTCTTGATCTACAAATGGACATTTTCTATGAGAAAATTAAAATTTTCTTGAACAAATTCACTGGTTAAAGAGTTAACCACTTCACTACAAGTTGATGATCATTTTCTAGGAACTCATTTTACAGGAAGGATATGTGATATGCATGATGTAAGAATTCATCTACTGAACTAGTGTCACGACACTGTCTGCTTAGTGAAAATATAGATGACCATTAGAGCAGATATCAACAGAAACACGGTTCGGCCACCTTGACTCATAATTCACACGTTAAATTACAGTTATTGTAAGTACACACAACTATGGCTATACTGCAACCATTCTGTAAGTATTGCTTTGCAATACATGTCCCCTACCTGGTGATATAAATCTTTAGAGATTGACAGTCAAAAATTACATTAAAAATTGTAAAAAGCAGCTGAAGCTCGAACTTGATCTGTAACTTCTCATAACATAGCAATAAACCAAGTCTCAGTTATATATGGTGAAGGAGAGGGAAAAAGTCTTGAAAGATGATATGTTTGTATTTCATAAGTCGAAAGGGGACATAACTCCATCAAAAAATGACGCAATCGCCTGAAACCCGAACTTGGTCTGTAATTTCTCATAATAAAGTAATGTACCAATTCTCAGTTGAATATCTTGAAAACTGCGAGAAAAAGGGCAGAAAACTAATATTTTTCGTATTTCATAGGTCGAAAGGGGGCATAACTCCATCAAAGTTTGACGCATACACCTGAAACTCGAACTTGGTCTGTAACCTCTCATAACAAAACAATGTAGCAATTCTCAGTATAATATCTTGAAAGACTGCAAAAAAGTGCGGAAAACTAATATTTTTCGTATTTCATAAGTCGAAAGGGGGCATAATGCCATGAAAAATTGACGAAAATGCCTGAAACTCGAACCTGCTCAGTAAGTCCTTATACTGAAGCGATGCACCTATTTTCGCTTAAATATCTTGAAGGAGTGCGAAAAAAAGTGTGAAAAGCTGATATTTTCCACCCCCTACCCCCGGTTTTATCGGCAGGGGACTAATAAGGGCAATGGACTATAGATTGTAATATAGGTGTCCTTGTCAAAAACTATTGAAACAGTAACAGATTCAATATGCAAATTAAGGTTTAGAAAAATTAAATGGAGTACAATATATTATTCATATATATATATATACAAACTAATGTATATGTAAGCGCATCACACAATCTGAGCCACATATCTATCATGTTGCACATGCAGTATGGTGTTAGTTTAACCATTTAACCATCAAATTTCAAAATACCCAATTGCCGATCGAGAAGAGTATTTTTGAAAAAATTACCACTGGAATGACTGGCTCGATTATCGAGCCAGTTATTCCATTGGTAAAATTTCAAAAATAGTCTTCTCTTGGTCTGCAAATGGACATTTCTCAAGACCACCACAGAAGCCATTTTAGCTGTGTTAAAGCGCTATGGAAACAATCATAAGTTAACTGGTCATAAGACTCCCCCAAAAGAGCAAACAATCACATGCTACAAATATTGACATATAATATGATGTAGAAGGCAGTTTTCATACACAGCCACATGGAGGCATCTGATCTGTCACTCAAATATCTGACATCATAATCAAAATATGTCACCTGTTCGCCAATATCACAATCAAATGATGTCGGTCCATCACGAGATTGGAAAAGGTCGGATATTAAGTCTGCAGACTGAATTGTATGTTGATGTATTTGCAATTCAATAAACATTCTGTTGCGAATTTTGAAAGTAATTTGACTAAGTGCATCAGCTGCTCATCACATTAGTTTCAAAATACTCAACAGCTTAGCGGAATCAGTTGCCTTAAAATTGACATTCTGGGAATTCATGTCTTAAAGTGTTAAAATCGATTCAAATCTGTGTACAAAGTAAGCAGAGCTTTTAACTGTCTGCTTGCTGAATTTCTGCAGACTAGATTTTCTATGGCGTTTAACTCTAAACCGGCTGAATATTTTGAAAATAATTTGACTTTAAGTTGTTGGTGGCTAAGCCACCAACAACTTTCAGTCAAATTGTTTTCAAAATATACAGCAGGTCCAGAGTTATTGTCCATTGAAATACTGTCAGGTGGCTTGCAGCAGTCTGACAGTTAAGCAGAATTTAGCTAGAAATTGGCGTGGCATGGCTTGAAAAGATCCCTCTGTTAAACCTTTAACACTCATATCAGGCAAAAATGGCTTCTGCAGTGGTCTTGAGAAATGTCCATTTACAGAACAAGAGCATTTTTGAAAATTTACCACTGGAATGACTGGCTAGATAACCGAGCCAGTCATTCCAGTTATAAAATTTCAAAAATAGTCTTCTCTTGGTCTGCAAATGGACATTTTCTATGAGAAAATTGTACTTTTCTTGAATAAATTCGAAGGTTAAGCAATGTAATCTACAGAAAACCTTTACTACGCAACATCAGACGTAGTGTTTGCATAATGTCTGAAAATATAAACACAATGTTTGATCTTAATATAATGCTGTACATAATGGCAAATATCCAACATAATTATTAGCCCACATATAATCCCAGCATAAGTCAATAGTTATAGTAACGGTTTATGTGTTTAGAATACCGATTGCCATTATTATTGTTATTATTATTATTATTATTATTGCCGATCGATTCTGGGTGACTTGGAAATTAATGTTAACTTATTTCAGTCTTGACTAGATTACTCAGTCGACGGCGCATCATCGCAAATCCCCACGTTCACCGCTTTGAACCTTTGACACACCTCACCCCACCCCAAAGGGGGCGGGACCAAATGTAAATGTGGTCATCCACTCCACATTGCTATGGGTAACTTGCATTCCAAATTTGGTTGAATTCCATCTTATGGTTTCGGAGGAGTTGCATTACAATCATTTTTTTACCTTTTGACCCCCATCCCCCACCCATCCCTGGGGGCAGGGCCAAATGTAAATGTGCTCATGCACTCCACATTGATATGTGTAACTCACATACCAAATTTGGTTGAATTCGGCCCAATGGTTTCAGAGGAGATGTGTTACAATCAATTTCTGCATGTTAAAATTTGACCCTTTGAACCCTCTCCCACTCCCTGGTGGTGGAGCAAAATGTAAATGACCCCCACCCTCCGCAATCACATGGGTAACTCACATATCAAATTTGATTGAATTCCATTCAAGGGTTTCGGAGGAGTTGCTGTCCAAGTGATTTGACCTTTTGACCCCTTCCCATACCCTTGGGGGTGGAGCCAAATGTAAATATCCTTTTTCACTCAGCAATCATATGGGTAACTCACATACCCAATTTGGTTGAATTTCATCTAAGTGTCAGAGGAGTTGCATTATAATCAAATCAACGGTTTCAGAGGAGTTGCATTGCAAGTGTTTGACCTTTTGACCCCTGCCCCGCACCCCTAGAGGCTGAGACAAATATAAACATTGTCTTGCAAAGCAGAATTATATGGGTAACGCATATACCAAATTTGGTTGAATTTCGTCAAACAGTTTCAGAGGAGTTGCATTACTTTTTACCCCCATCCCCTACCACCTGGGGGGGGGGGGTGGGTGGGGGGGGGGGCAGGATCAAATGTAAATGTGCTCATCCACACCACATTGCTATGGGTAACTTACATACCAAATTTGGTTGAATTCCGTCCAACAGTTTCGGAGGAGTTGCATTACAATCAAATTTTTTCCCATTTGACCCCATCCCCCACCCATCCCTGGTGGCGGGGCCAAATGTAAATGTGCTCATGTACTCCACATTGATACGGGTAACTCACATACCAAATTTTGCTGAATTCTGTCAAACGGTTTCCGAGGAGATGTGTTTCTGTGATTAATTTCTGCAGGTTAAAATTTGACATTTTGACACCACCTCCCACACACACCCCCAACCACGGGTGGAGCCAAATGTAAATGGCCTCTTGTACTCTGCAATCATATGGGTCACTCACATATTAAATTTGGTTGAGTTCCGTCATATGGTTTCAGAGGAGTTGCGTTATAAGTGATTTGACATTTTGATCCCTGCCCCACCCCCATGGGAGTGGAGCCAAATGTAAACATCGTCTTGCAGAGGAATCAAATTTTGTTCAATTCTACCCAATGGTTTGGGAGGAGATAGCGTGACGGATGGATGGAGGCGATTACAATATCGCCGACGTTTTTTTAAAACGTGGGGATAAATATATACAGAATGATATTCAATTACCGGGAGTTTACATTAATGTTTCTCATGGCATCTAAATTTTCGATGTCCCAGGGACCCACATCTAGAAATCTAGGGATCCCAAACTAAATTTTGTGATTCCTATGCTGTTTCTCTCCTCCATGCTAAATTTAGAGAGTACCATACATAGGCTCACAGCTTTGAATTGTGGGTCCAATGCTTGAGTTTGTGGGTATGTTTTGTGCAAAAATTTACAGAACTAATAAGCATTTAACAATCATACAAGATTTCAGGGGTCCAAAGGGACCGACTGCTCCAAGTTTTTGGGGTTCCAAGGTGCATTTTGTGTGTTTATACCCTCAAAAGGACAGTTATGAGAAACCCTGGGCTACATCTTACTGTAGTTATATCTCAGCAACAAACAGTTCCAAGTCAGATTACTTTCAAAATATTCAACAGAAAGTTTATAAAATATACTGAACCAAAAAGGTTTAGCAACACTGAGAATATTACTGTATAAATGTTATTTAACAAAAACAATAAATTGATTCAAATATATTATTTAATTGATAGGTCATTTTCCAATTTGAACAACAGTCTCTTGTTACTGTAACGCTAGCATCGCGCCTTTAACACGGCATCATTCAATGGAAGGGTACAATTTAAATAATGACACTGAGCTGTCAATACCGGTTGTGACCTCCACGCGCATTAACCACCGCCGTACATCGCTTTCTCATGCTTCGAATTAAGCACCTGATGTCACAAAGAGGAATTGCATCCCATTCCTGGAGCAGTGCAGCTTCCAGCTCCCGCACATTGTGAAGATGTGGATGGTTCTCACGCACCATACGGCCGGGGACAGGTCCGGTGATCGCGCTGGCCTGTCCAACACCGGAACGTTGTTAGCCTCAAGGAAATCACTGGTGACCCCAGCTGAATGAGGACGGGCGTTGGCTTGCTGGAACATAGTCTGCATGATGCTGCATAAAAGGGCTGACAACAGGGGCGACAACTTCTTCACAGTAACGTTGCGCCGTTAAATTTCCGCAAATCACAATAAGATCTGTTTTGCCATTTTCATGGATTCCAGCCCACACCATGACACTGCCGCCACCGAATCTGTCGTGCTGAATGATGTTGGCTGCATCATACCGTTCCCCTAAACGTCACCAAACCCGTTGCCTACCATCCGCCACATCCACACAAAACCTCGACTCATCACTGAACAAAACGTGGCTCCATTGTTGAGCACACCATCGCTGATGAGTTCTTGCCCATGCAAACCGATTCTCGATGTGACGCCCTGTAAGCGGAACAGCAACAAGTGGATGACGGGCATGCAGTCCAGCATCATGGAGTCTGTTTCGCACAGTTTCTGCATGCACTGTAGTGCCGGTAGCAGTGTGCAAATTACGGGAAAGCCGCCGCGCAGTCTCAAACCTGTGACATCGTGATGACGTCACTAAGTAGTGGTCTTTTCGTGGTGTTGTTGCTCTCGGTCTGCCAGATCTTGGTCGGTCATTACCATGTTCAGTTTCCTGCTCACGTTGGCGGACGGGAAATGGTTGAGGCGTGAACATTAAAATGTCGAGCAACAGCGCGAACGCTCAGCCCAGCAGCGAGTCTTCCCATTGCTTCATGGCGCTGATTTTCGGGTATCCCTGGGCGGCGGCCCATGTTGGATAGGGTAAACTTTTAAGCGTTTTCTGTTAACGTTCGTTATCTGCTTTTGCAATATGGTGAATTTGTGCCTTCGCTACCCACCAATGTGGGCCAGTGCATGAAAAATGCATTTTCACATGCAGTAAGCGTGCGGCCGAGAAATGCAAGAAACTATTTGCATTTCTGCATGATCAGCGAGACATTACATTGACGAAACATGCCCGCAAATTTGGTTATAAATGGACGCATAGTTTTAATACAACAAACCAAACTTCATTGTTGCTAAACTTTTTTGGCTCAGTATAGTAAATTCATCATATATATATACAATTCACACACTTTCATGACATAGTTTTAGATTTTCTTGATGGATGTCATTTTGTGTGTCGTCGGCTAACATGTGATGTATTTGATTATGACATCAGATATTTGAGTGACAGATTGTTCCATTAACCATTTAATGGTCGAATTTGGTGAAAAATACTTTAATACCTGCCTATTGAATGTCCACTTAGAAGCCAAAACAAGGCAAATCAATAAATTGATGTATGCTCCCCGAAGGCATACTCTGCAGAGAAACTGAATCGATAACCCTGAAGGCATATGCTTCAGGGAAGGGTTTGGAACTGTGGCTCAGACACAGAGAAATGAACTTGAAATTGTCAATGAGATATCACCATATTAGGCCATCCTTAAAATATTGTTGGTTTGGGGTAATGATGTTAAATCCACAGTTTGGGGAGTAGGAATGATTCGGTGGGCCATCATTCTTTTGGTCTGGCGGGATTTGCCCTAACGAACAATTTGCTATGGATAGCTTAATAAAAGCAAAATCAAAGTTTCTCTAAATGAATACACTTAGACTTTGCTTGGCACCATATGAAAATTAAATATAAAAACTATGTTCAAAATGAACAGAGATATTTTCTGTAATAATCAATACCAAGTTTGGTGACCATATGTGAAAAAGTCTTGAAACTATGGCCCGGAGAAACAATTTCTGTGATATTCAGTCGACCATGAATAGTAAGTCAGCATGACCTACTTTTCATACTGTGCACACCTCCCTAAGATGCATCCACATACCAAGTTTGGTGACCATATGTGAAAAAGTCTTGAAACTATGGCCCGGAGAAACAATTTCTGTGATATTCAGTCAACCATAAAAAGTAGGTCAGCATGACCTACTTTTCATACTGTGCACACCTTCTCCCCAAGATGCATCCACATACCAAGCTTGGTGACGATATGTGAAGTCTTGAAACTATGGCACGGACAAACATTTTCTGTGATATTCAGTCGACCATGAAAAGTAGGTCAGCATGACCTACATTTGACCTGCTTTTCATACTTCACACACCTTCTCGCTAAGATGCATCCACATACCAACTTTGGTGAGCACACGTGCAAAAGTCTTGAAACTATGCCCCAGACAAACATTTTCTGTGATATAAAGTCGAGCATGAAAAGTAGGTCAGTATGCCCTACTTTTGATACTCCGCACACCTTCTCCCTAAGATGCATCCACATACCAAGTTTGGTGACCATATGTGAAAAAGCCTTGAAACTATGCCCCGGACAAACATTTTCTGTGATATTCAGTCGAGCATGAAAAGTAGGTCAGCATGACCTACTTTTGATACGCCGCACACCTTCTCCCTAAGATGCATCTACATACCAAGGTATGCATCCACATACCAAATCAAAATTTTGAAATGTCTTTACCAATACGGTTAACTAGCCAGTCATTCGATTGGTAAATTTTCAAAAATTGTATTCCTTTGGCCTGTAAATGGACATTACACATGACCATAGCAGTCCGGTTTTGGCCAGGATGATCATTAAATTTTCATGCACCAACAACTGGTGCATATTGTACATGCTATATCAGATATTTGTTGAGGTATCTGTACTTAAAAACAGACAGCAGAGCACTTGACATGCACCAATGATGTGCTCATTACAAGAACCGAGAGCATTACAGACCCAACAAGAATCATCAATTTTCAGTCAACTTGTTATAAAAAATATTTAGATGAGCACATTTAACCTCTACCATAGGAGACAGAATCAAACTCCTATACTCTTACTATGCACTATAGGGATAGCTCTGCTGACCTTGGAGGCCAGCAGTGTCATAATGACTAGCATTAGCCCTACTGGAGTCGCTTTATATCAAGCATTGCCCAATAGCGATGACAATAGAATCCCAAATAATTGCGCCGTAAATATTAAAGTAAATTCTTTTTTTCAAAGATGACAATCACAGAATTTTTCTAAATATTTCCTAACCTTATTGCTTCAGGCTAACTTTAAATACAAATACATCTAAAAATGTGCAGTCCACGGCACACCATCGCAAATTCACACACTTTCACCAACTTTGTCGTTCTGAACCCCTCTACACACCATGTCGTCTCGGAATATGCAATCATATGGGTAACTCACATAACAAATTTGGTTAAATTTCACCAACTGGTTTCGGAGAATAAAGCCAAACAGATAGATAGATGGATGAACTGACAGATAGAGGAGATCGCCATATTCTCACCATTTTTAATTTCGGGTAGCAGCAGCTCAATAAATCATCATGTCCCTTAGTTAGTTAGTTAGTTAGTCAGTCAGCCAGCCAGCCAGCCAGCCAGCCAGCCATCCAGCCAGCCAGTCAGTCAGTCAGCCAGCCACAAAAGCTTATTCTGGGATATCATCGCAGGTTTTTCATATATAGTAATCAAACTTGGTGTATGCACACATTGTGGGCCCACTGATAGATCTATCAATTTTATATACAGAATTAAGTGTATAAGCCGCTTCTAGTTATTATAATAACGACTGGATTCACAAAATTTCACTAGCATTTGATCTTCGATTCTTATAAATACGGGCACTCAATAACCAAGAAGGTGCAAGTCACCTCTTGACCTGTAAATAAACATTTACTAACCACAAAGCAGAAATTTTATTTTTTTGTGTGAAATCTTGACCATTAAAAGGTTAATTTGCTACAAAGTCAGCAGATTAGAAGCTAGTGTATATAATGGAAACCGTAACAAGTTAACAATTTCAAGCAACATTGATTCCAAAATAACCAATTGCTGTTATAGGGAAGGTAATTAATGACATATTTAGGAATGTGAAAGTTCAATGGAAAATGCTATCATATCCATCTCTGCTGTACTCCACACACAGTCAACGTGATGCTAAGGCAGACTCATTAGTACCTGCTGGTATATTCTTGTCCCAACAGATTTCCCAAATCAATAACTGATTAGTTTCTACGCTAACATACTCCCACACTCTCTGAAGAGACAGCAGTCATGGCAGAAGCTCCTGTCTCTGTGAATATAGTAATCGAGATTGATACTCACTACTAATATCTATTGACCAGCGACCAGCTGGCATACATAATTAATGAGGGGTTCAATGTGGACAGTATCCCTCGTGGAACATCCATATTATAATAAAGACTGGATTCACAAAATTTCACTATTGACTCAATAAAACAGACAGAAGCCTACTCACTAATGGTGAGAATTTATGCAATGGTTACCATTTTTCTACTGGTCTGGAAGATGACATTTAGAGACAAAATAATCAATATTAAAAACATTATCTAGTGATTTACTACACAACATTATGTAAAAAAATAATCAAAGATGGCAGACAATCAATCATATCAAATGATATTTTTTCAACCGCATAATTTTGCAACCAATAAACATATATATATATTATATAATTAGATGGCATAAAAAAATAAAACCAATTAGATTGCAAACATATGTTTTTCTTTTATTTTTGCAGCTCTTGATTGTGTATTGCTAGACATACTTGATTATCAGATCAGACGCTCCAGCAGGACCCTAGATAAAAAACGTGTTTTTCATATTTCATCAAATGAAAATTGGCAATAAACCTATCCAGAGTATCCATCGATGGAGTGACGTCATACTCAGCTAAGCGGCGTGTAGGATGACATAATAATCATTACATCATAAATGATTCTATTAGGCCCATCTTTAACTCTTAATAGTCCAACACGTTGTACGAATTGTATGTCTCTACTACTATTTAATAAACATGCTGTCAGTTGAATATTGTGAAACTAATTTGACTGGGCACTGTTGCTGCCATAGGCAACAACAGCACCCAGTTAAATTAGTTTCAAAATATTCAACAGGTTACCTATACAGTTTTCTGGAAATTGATAGTCAGGACGTTCTGAGATCGATCGATCCCAACACGAGCGAGGTGTGGGTGGAGCTTAGCTGGAGATGGGTGGGGCATAGCCCACAGATTGTGACACAGCATAGGGATTCAGACATTGGAATGAAATTCACAGATATTAAGGCAAAAGTTGTTATGGTGTACATGTATTGTTGCATCATCAATACGTCGAAACCCATGAAAAAATGGCAAAGGTTCCAAGAATTAGAATTTACGATGATACAGGTTTCGTAAAGTTTCATTGAAATCTGAATGACCATTCTTAGATTTATTGAAATCTGAATGGCCATTCTTAGATTCATTGAAATCTGAATGGCCATTCTTAGATTCATTGAAATCTGAATGACCATTCTTAGATTAATTGAAACCTGAATGACTATTCTTAGATTCATTGAAATCTGAATGACTATTCTTTAGCTTCATTGAAATCCAAGACCAAGAGTGGACTGGTTTTGAAAATTTAATACTGGAATGACTTGTTTAATAAATGAGCCGGTCATTCTAGTGGTAAATTTTCAGAAATAATCTCTTGGTCTGCAAATCGACATTTTCTCGAAGAAATTTGATGTTTAAACAAAAATCCCAATTCAAAGGAAAATAGGAAAATTACATTTAAATTTAAAATCAAACTAGTGCATACCTATACAGCATGGAACATGTCTGTAAATTAAATTTTATTGACCCATTGTTCAATAATAAGGCTAATTAAAAAACATTAAAAAAACCTTAATTGTGCTGATGATGGATGACAGTGATGCTGATGAGACAAATTTATTATTCCAAGAAATTTGCAAAGTTCTTATCTAGCGCACTAAGTTATTGTTTTAAAATTCATGAAAAACTTGATACACGCAATACCCTATATCACTTTACATGATAAGATCATCGAGCCAGCTATTCCAGTTCTAAAGTCTGAAAAATAGTCTTCTCTTGACCTATTAATGGACATTCTTCAAAAACACTGCATCTATAGGTCAGTTTTGGTCAGCTTGACCATTAAATAGTTAACATACTGTACAAGTAATACAACTGATTCTCACCACCTCTGGTATATATTGGTAATATAAAATTTATAGACAAGTTTAAAGATTAATTTATTGATTAGTAACAAAACGGATGACAAATTTATTTTCTCCATTGGATTCAATACTTCATAAGTGCACTCAGTGAATATATATGTGCTCCATTCCTCTAGTAATAGAACGTGTATCGAGTTCATAATCATAAACCAAAAAGATATAATGCCAAGAGGAACATAAAGCTACAAAATTAGGTTGTAATCCATCAACATTCAACAAATGACTAGTTAAGAAATGTTAATGGGTGGCCAAACAGAATGTTACTATGGTATAAGCTCATTAGTTACTTCAAGCCAGATGACATAAAAATGAATGCTGATGTGACCGGGTCAAAAAGTGATATGTGTGTCTCATGCCTGCTATTTAACCCTTTGTAGTGGTCTTGTAGACCAAGAACTGTTTTTGAAAATTTTACCTACGGAATGATTGGATCAATAACCAAGCCAGTCATTCCAGTGGTACACAAATAGTCTTCTCTTGGTCTGCAAATGAATATTTCTATTAGAAAATTGAAATTTTCTTGAAAAAATTTTAATGTTAAAGGTTGAAGAGAGGCCCATGAAATGTAAGGCTACATGATTATATGACAAATCAAAACACCACCAATTCAGGATGTAAAGTGGAATACAGTAGTCAAGATAATAGATTGTCGATTTGAGTGTTAAAGGTTTAACCCACTCAAACCGGCCAAAAAAGGCTTCTGGAGTGGTCCGGAGAAAGGTCCATTTGCACACCAAGAGAAAACAATTTTTGGAACATGCATCCCTGAAATGACTGACTCGATAACCGAGCCAGTCATTCCAGTGGCAGATTTTCACAAAGTCTTCTCTTGGTCTGCAAATGGATATTTTCTATTAGAAAATTTAAATTTTCTTGAACAAATTTTAATGTTAAAGGTTGAATGAAATGTAAGGCTACATGATTATATCACAAATCAATACATCACCAATTCAGGATGAAGAGTGGACTACGGTAATCAAGAGAGATTGTCGATTGCGCAAAGCTGGAACAGTGGAACACCGAGAATATTGATGTTGCAAATAATCAATTTGTTATTTAAAGTAACAAAATCAATAAAGCTGGAGTTCAGGACATTGCTTTCGCAACACAATATTGATCAGATCGAGTAGCACAATGAAACCTCGTGGATTATGTCAGTATGATCGCAAGAATCGCTCTTGTAAACTCTTTAATGGTCATACTGGCCGAAACCTGCATCTGCTATGGTCTTGAGGAATATCCAATGTTTGAAAGACTTTTTGAAATTTAATCACTGGAATGACTGGCTCGATAATCAAGCCAGTCATCGAAAGGTGGTAAATAAAAAAAATGTAAGTATTTTCTTGGCCTGAAAATGGATATTCCATAAGAAAATATTTTGATTTTCTTCACCAAAATTGGAAATTAAAGAGTTAAAGTATCTGCCTGACATTGCCAGACTCAGGCAATACATGTTAAGTGTGCGTGCGTGCGTGCGTGCGTGCGTGCGTGCGTGCGTGCGGGCGGGCGGGCGGGCGGGCGGGCGGGCGGGCGGGCGGGCGGGCGGGCGGGCGGGCGGGCGGGCGGGCGGGCGGGTGTGCGTGTGTGTGGGTGCGTGCGTGCATGCGTGCATGCACTGGTATGATATTGTATGAAGATTAAGCAAATATTTAGCAGTTATAAGTACATAGATATAATTAAAGTATATTGCAAGAGAAATAGACATAGTGAATGCTTGAGCAGTGATATCCCCCAACAGACCCCCCCCCCCCCCCCCTTTAGTGGGTTGGTCTGTAGTTTTATTAACCACTATAAAAACATACTTACCGTTCAATCACTACTTGCTAAATCAATAATCTGCATTTAACTACCAGAATAAGATTTTTATGCTCGCTTACATACCCCCTTATGCCTATTCCATCATCATGCATGCCCTTAACCAGGCTACTAGAAGGGATCACACTCAGCAAAAGCCCTGATAGAGACTGGCACCAGTCTGTACTCACTCCTAGGTGACGCCTGTCACTAAGCATGCCTGCGCATGCGCAACAGATCCCAACTAGGAAACAGATTCACTTTTCTAAATTTAAGTGCCGTATATCCTGAATAAATTCTCAAATCATTCCCCTGTGGGATGGCTGAGAGCGGGTCGTAGTGATTGAACGGCAAGTATGTTTTTATAGTGGTTAATAAAACTACAGACCAACCCACTAAAGGGGGGGTGTGTGTCTGTTGGGGGTTGTTATTACACCACAAAAACATCTTGACCATTCAATCACTACTTGCGAAACCCGTAGATTTGGTCAGTGCCCCACTTTAAACGCATGGTGGGAGGAGATTTGAGAATCCATAAGCAAGGATAAAAATCACACAAAACATAACCAAATGTTAATAACATAACATAATGGTGCATCTTAATCAATCACACAGTGATTATCAAACAAGGATTTCTTTAAACATAAAGAAAGAAATAAAAACCAAAGAAAAACTCTCACCATTTCACGCAGACGCACAGTCCTAACGAAAATGGTGGTATGTGCTTAGTAAATGGTATTCAGCCTTTTGTGTTAAAATCGTGATATTTTTTTTAAAAGGAAGCCGCTGTACTCTGAACTTTTAAATAAAAGGAAGTAAAAGTAAAAGTAGACTCGGATTTCCATCCTGAGACTTGCATTACTTCATCTAAAGAAGAGCCAGCGAAAAGAGCGAAAGAGGTATCCATTCATCTAACATCATGAGCTTTAATGTGAGAAAGATTAATTTGATCAGGAGAAGCAATCTCATAACAAAGACGGATGGTCTCACAAATCCATCTGGCAATAGTGACCTTAGAGACAGGTCTGGCTACCTCCTCCACATACGGAACACAGAAATGAGAGGGATCGGATCTCTTAAAATCAGTACGACGCTTGTAAATTTTAAAGCTCTGATAGGACACCAAAATCTGTCAGATGACGAAAAGGAAGTTAAAGATTTTAAAATAATCGGTTTAGTTGGGTAACGGTTAGATTGAGTTTTTGATAACAAATTCCTTCTAGCATATAACACGAAACCATCAGCAGATTCTATAAACCTGTCCTTCTTGGCTGAAAAAGCATGAATTTTGGATCGTCTTCTAGCAGAAGCAGACGCAACTAGAAAAACAGACTTTAAAAGTTAAAGGTTTCAAGCTAATAGAAGAGATAGGTTCAAAATGATGTCCTGCCAAAACCTGAAGAAACAGAGCTAGATTCCAGGAAGGCAAAGGTTTAGATATTGGTGGGTGAATATTGCCTAAACCTGTAATGAAACCATTAAGAATCTTTGTATCTTTGACATCAGCATTCAACAAGAATGGAAGCGAAGATGCCAAAGAAAATCTATAACCTCTGACAGTGTTAGCAGACAACTGTAAAGTCAGAGATAAGATAAAAAATCTAACACTTGGGAAATAGAAAAAGAATCGGGCAGGAAACCATGGTCTGCACACCATTCTCCAAAAATTTTAAGTCGACCCTTGTAAACTCTGCGGGTCGACTCCCTCCTGGCAGAATCAAAGATATCCTGAGATCTTGAAGAAAATTTAATCTCAGGGATCGCACACTCGATAATCTCCAAACACGCAGACTGAAGATTCCTGGGTTTGGATGAAGACATGTGCCCCTCCCTTGAGACAGAAGGTCTGGGGAGACTGGAAGAAGATGAGGGAAGTCTACCAGGAGATCAAGGAGTGCTACAAACCAATCCGCTTTGGCCAAAAGGGAGCTATTAGAAGAACTTCGCAGATCTGGTCCCTGACCTTCCTCAAGACCAAAGGAATCAGGATTGTTGGAGGAAACGCATAAGCGAACATTCCTGTCCAAAAATGTGACAGGGCGTCCACAGCCAACGCCTGATTGTCCGGAAAAGGAGACAAGAAAGAGGCTATCTGAGCATTCAGACAGGTTGCAAAAAGATCTACATCGGGACGATCCATAAGATTGAAGATCGCTCTGGCAACCGACCTCTTTAACTGCCACTCTGTGTGGGCGAACTTGATGGGACGAGACAGTTGGGTCGCAAGAAAATTCAGACTGCCTGGAACATGAGAGGACACTAGAAAAATCTGATTCTTGCAGCACCACAAGAGGAGGATCCACACTTCCAGACAAAGGAAGGATGACCTCCATCCCCCCTGTCTGTTAATATAGGAGACCACCGCCGAATTGTCCGATCGAATCGAGACTTAGAGGCCTTTCACTCGATCCGACCATGAGAGGAGAGCCTTCTTGACAGCCCACAACTCCAGAATGTTGATGTGAGCTGCCAACTCCTCCAGGGACCAAAGGCTGGAAACAGAGAGGGAATCCCAGACCGCTCCCCATCCCTCTTGGGAAGCATCTGTGAAGATAATCGCCTGTAGAGAGGACTTGACCAGAGGGACAACCAACAGAAGCAGAGAACAATCCTTCCAAGAATCTAGATGTGGAATAAGGTGTTCTCTGATTAGAATCTGATGGTAAATGGAGTGAACTGACTGTTTCCAAATAACATGAGGTACATTTGGAAAGGTCTTCTGATCAGTGCCGCCCAAGGAATAATTCTCTCGACGGTGACCATCAAGCCTATCACTCTGAGAAAGAAATTGGCTCTGACCATGGAAGAGGAAAACAGAATTTCCATCGCTACTGAGATGGCTTATACTCTTAGGTCTGAAGCAAAACCTAGACCCAGAGCCAGAACCTTTGAAAGCGAATCTCATGAATATTCTGAACGAAGGGTGGATGAGAACATGGAAGTAGGCGTATTTTAGGTCTATGGAAGAGGTCCACATGCATGGACTCAGACTGGCGATAATATGAGAGATAGTCTCCATCTTGAATTTTGGAGTTAAGATGAGAATGTTTAACCTTTTCCGATTGATTATCAGATGCCATCCACCCGTCTTCTTGGGGACAAGGAAAAGAGTTGAGTAGTAGCCCGGGTCTACTCTCCTTAAGGGAACCTCTTCTATGGCCGTCTTTAAAATCATCGACTCCAACTCGTCCTCTAAGGACCTCAGCTTCTCCGGGATGAAAGGAACCAGAGTCCACTTGGGAGAGGGAAAAAGGCGGAGGATGAGAGATCCAGGAAGGTGCATAACCCCAGCAGAGTTGATCTATCAGCGAGGAGTCCTGAACGAGGGACTGACAAGTCTCCCAGAACAGAGACAGGCGCCCTCTTACTGGCACGCTGGGAAAAAAAAGGAATGCACCAACGGATCCAAAGGCTTGGGAAGAGGAAGGGATAAAACTGGGAAAAGAGGAAGGGATAGGCCTACCTGGGCAGAAGCTATCCCTTCAAACTCTTTAACTCTGGTAACCTCTAAAGGAACAACTCTCGAACTAGATCTAGGTCCATGGGAATAAGATTGACCCCTTCTCGCCTGAGGACGGGCCTGCCGGCCTTGGGATCTAGGGCGATGTGAGGAAATGGAGTCAAATCGATCCTCCTTCGCGGATCGGACTTGAGAACCAGAAGAATGATTAGAGTTGGTAATTATCCTAGACGGATAAGCGCCAAACTCATCAGGCCTGAGACTCTTCTTCTTGGGGGAGGAATTAGGACTTTTAACACAGGAAGAGTCTCTCTTCACAGAAGGCTTCAAGACAGAAATCTGATCTCGAAGATCCCTAGTGGACCTAAGACGGTCAGATTCAACCCGAAGAATATTAGAAGAATCTTGACCAAACACATCCTGGCCAAAGGGGGTATCCGAAAAAAGATTACTCCTAAGACTATTCGAAATGTTAACTTCGGATAGCTTTCTAGATCTTCTCTGGGATGTAATGAAGCCTAACGATCTACAAACCGAGTTCAAAGAGTCTCTAGAAACATCGGCTAGAGAATGAAAAACCTCAGGAGGGACCTGATCACCCCTCTCCTGAGCTTAAAGAACAGCTTCCGAAAGAAGAGCTGGAAAATTTTGCTGATATAATCTGTGCCCTACATACAGATTCCCATCTTTAAAAGGCCCGAAGATGACTCAACCTCTGTAGAATCTTTCAAATTTTCGAAAGAACCTCCCAAGAAGGACCGTTAAGAGACTGAACTGAGCCACTCTAAGAAAATAATCCTTAGGAATCTAAACTGGCAAATCTACCTTAGGAGTAAAATCCTATGAGTGAACCTCATTCACGTAGAAAGCTAACATGTCAATGCCTAAGTTATCGACAGGAAGAACGCAAGAAGCAGGATCAGATGAAGAAAGAGCGGCCCCAAAAGGTAGGTCAACTGAAAATTCATCTTGAAGAGGGAGAGACAGACAAGAAGCTATCCATTGATGAGTCGAGGACCAATCATCTGCAGAGGCTCTGATCAGGTAAAACCTCCTCAGATCGCTGGTCCTGACCGATCCAGGAATAAAATTAGTGGAAGGATGTAAGTGAAAAGAAGGAGGACAAAGATCAGAATCCAAAGAGGCTAAAGAACAGTAAATCCTAGAAGAGGAAGGAGAACCCAAACCTCTAGAAGAAAGAGGAGCAGAGACAAAGGTTGTGAAACTGAGGAAACCTGATCCGAAGGAATGAAATCAACATCATTTCTCTGACTAGAAGATAAAGAATATGGATCTAAACAACTTGCAGAAAATCTGGAAAGAATAGAAAAACTAAGTAAAACAAAAGAACGATTGAGCAAGGAATTACGGATTACAGAAAACAAAGAGAGGTCTAAACCGGCATCAACAATTTGAAATTCTAGTTCTGGAGAAAGAAAGACAGACACAATAAGATGTAGATGATCAAAAGATGAAGAAGAGGAGGACGAGAAAGGAGGAAGAGAATAATTAGAAGTAACAGAGGAGGAATAGAAGACAGGGTTCGAAGAACCAAGATTAGAATAACCTGAAGAAGGAAGGGGAGAAAAAACTGGAGGAGGAATAGATAAAGACTGAACAAGCATTCTGTAAATATTGCTTTGCAATACATGTCTCCTACCTGGTGATCTAAATCTTTAGAGATTGACAGTCACGAATTTCATTAAAAATTGTCAAAAGCAGCTGAAACTCGAACTTGATCTGTAACGTCTCATAACATAGCAATAAACCAAGTCTCAGTTATATATGGTGAAGGTGAAGGAGAAGGAAAAAGTCTTGAAAGCTGATATGTTTGTATTTCATAAGTCGAAAGGGGACATAACTCCATCAAAAAATTATGCAAACACCTGAAACCCGAACTTAATCTGTAATTTTGCATAATAAAGTAATGTACCAAATCTCAGTTGAATATCTTGAAAGACTGCGAGAAAAATGGTGGAAAACGAATATTTTTTGTCTTTCATAGGTCGAAAGGGGGCATAACTCCATGAAAAATCCACGAAAATGTCTGAAACTCGAACTTGCTCTGTAACTCCTTATACTAAAGTGATGCACGGATTTTCGCTTAAATATCTTGAAGGAGTGCAAAAAAAGTGCGGAAAGCTGATATTTTTCGTATTTCTTAAGGCGAAAGGGGGCATAACTCCATAAAAAATGTACGCATATGCCTGAAACTCCAACTTGGTCTGTAACTTCTTGCAACAAAGCAATGTCGCAGTTCTCAGTATAATATCTTGAAAGACTGCGAAAAAAGCGCGGAAAACTAATATATTTTGTATTTCATAAGTCGAAAGGGGGCATAACTCCATGAAAAACTGACGAAAATGTCTGAAACTCAAACTTGCTTTGTAACTCCTTATACTAAAGCGATGCACTGATTTTCGCATAAATATGTTGAAGGAGTGCGGAAAAAAGTGCGGAAAGCGAATATTTTTTGTATTTCTTAAGTCGAAAGGGGGCATAACTCCATCAAAAATTGATGCATACACCTGAAACTCGAACTTGGTCTATAACTTCTCATACCAAAACAATACACCAATTTTCAGTTGAATACCTTGAAGGACTGCAAAAAAAGTGCGGCAAACCAACTGCGACAGACGGACAGACAGGCGGACTGCAACCCTATAGTCACCCCCCCCCCCCCCCCCGGTTTAACGAAAAGAAGACCCAGAAACAGATAAAGGAGCCTTAGATAACACATCACGAAAGGAAGGAGGAGAAGAGACCACAGAAAAAGCCTGAGCGAGAGACGAAGAATGATCAAAATCCGGACTAGTTAAAACCTGATCTGGAAAAACGTGAAAATGATTGAAATCCGAACTAACAAAAATATTATCCAAAATCAAATCCTGAGAAACCAAAGGCGCATTTGGAAAAAAAACCCAAAAAACCCGAGACCTATTAGAAGAAGAATTTGAACGATTAGGCAACTCATCTCGCGGGGACAGAAACTGCCAAAAATATTATGTCAAATGTAACGGTGGGGCATCGAGCGACTGGTGGCTTACCCGCCCACATCACATCGATGCCAAACCTGGTGGTTGTTGGGGAATCTGGATGTACTTCTAGTTAGGCTTGTACGATTATGCAATTCTTATAATCACGATCATTTCAGATAAATAATCATGATTATTCGATCAATCGTAAATGTACTGGTGTGGGTAGTTTAGGGAGGCATAAAGCTTTCAAAAGCATTAGCATTGGCAATATCTGAAAAGACTTACTCCGAATGGGAATTGCTAACACAATGCAAAAACCCCACAAAAATTGGTATGGCCGAGTAGACCACTCCACTAAAAATGCCTCCAGTCTAATTGCCAGATAGTAATAGGCATTCAGAAATCACAATTAATATACTATTATAAACATTAGAGTGCAATTTCTGAACACAATATCAATACAATCTCATGATACCCCTACCTATGGTAGAACAAACAGAAACTGGTATAGTTTCGTAGCCTAATGTGAGCGGATTAAGAAAAGTGATGTTGGAGTTGCCATCTCCTTGGCCAATATGTTTTAAACCATTGCCATGGTAACTATGTATATTAGAATATGGTTAAGAAATATAATGCGGATACAATTCTTCTCATACTTCTAAACTTCAGTGAAACCTTTTGCATTCGTACCTGACAAACGTGTCTATTTACATTTTGTGCATGTCTACTTACATTTTGTACGTGTCCCTTAATTACATTTTGTGTGTGTTTCGTTACCTTTTTTGTGTGTCTAGTTACATTTTTGTGTGTGTCTAGATACATTTTGTGTGTGTCTGGTTACATTTTGTGTGTGTCTAGTTACATTTTGTGTATGTCTAGATACATTTTGTGTGTGTCTGGTTAAATTTTGTGTGTGTCTGGTTACATTTTGTGTGTGTCTAGATACATTTTGTGTGTGTCTGGTTACATTTTGTGTGTGTCTAGTTACATTTTGTGTGTGTCTAGTTACATTTTGTGTGTGTCTAGATACATTTTGTGTGTGTCTGGTTACATTTTTTCTGTGTGTAAGTTACATTTTTTACATGTCTAGTTATATTTTTAAGCACAGTACCTTTAAAACTGTAAAAATATTTTGTTTCTGTATTACCGTAAACACTTATATAATATCATAATACTAGTTGATTTGATAATTACAATCTTAATAATATTTTATATTCCAATTAGTCAGAAATTGTGTCTTTATCAATGATTAATATACAAAACAAATACTGTGACCATATGTGAAATGGGAATAGATATTTGGAGATCTTTAATTACAGGAAAAACTAAAATAAACAACCACGTAAGTGGTTAACATGGACTGGACACATTACTGATCGCAAGGCCCCAAAAGGTCCTAAGGCTACAACAGCTGTCTTCAACCAAATAGACTTCATACTATGCAAGACAGAAGCAAAACCCTTACTCCGGAACGCTTGTTCGTATGGAAGAACAGACCTCAATTCTGACCATAAGCTAGTCATTGCACGCCTTCAGATAAACGATCTCTACCTAATATATAAACACCACTCCAGGCAAAAGGGTAAAGTCACCTACAACCTACCCAAGCTCATCAGTGACACTGACACTCAAATGTCATACAAAAAAGCCCTCAGGGAGCAGATAGCTAACATTGATGTCAGCTCCGATCCAGACGAAGCCCTAACCAAAATACTGAAATCTATGGAATCATCCGCTACCAGCACCATAGGTGTTCTTAAAAACAACCAAACTAGGTATACTGACGACCCTCTAGTAGTAAAACTGTCAGCAGAGCAGAAAGCGTTACCGCTGGGCATCTATCAAAGTGGCCAAAATGAAGACCGCACCAAACTATGCCGGGAGCGCAATATTATTCTGCACCACATTAGCAAACACATAAAAGATCTTGCTATTCAACAGGCAGACTCCCTAGCGGATGAAATCACTGCCACAGATGACTGTTACAAAATGTTTCGGGCAGCCCGAGCCCTGAGAGTTACTGACTACACACCACCACTCACTGTACACAACTCTGAAGGACATTTCATCGGGACTGACCCAGGAAAAGCCCAGGCGTTCCGAGAATGGTTCAAGGAGCAGTTCACTGACAACAATGCACCCATTCTAAGGATACCCAGGCCATTACTAACACCAATTAAAACAGCAGAAGTTGAGAAGGCACTTAAAGCCCTGAAAAATGGACGTGCATCTGGACCTGATCGCATGAGCAATGAACTATTCAAATATGCAAGTGACATTATCTCAATACCGATCACGCAACTAATCAATTCAGCTGCTATGCATCACCTTCCCATCGATACTGTAGGCCAAGGCACCCTTATCGCACTACCCAAGCCCAAGAAACCACCTGGGCCCCCAGCCAATCTGCGGCCCATTGTGCTCCACAACAGCATATGGAAAATCCCATCCAATGTTACTCTATGCTGCATCCAAGACAAGATCGATTACTTCACCGCATCATGTCAAAGTGGCTTCAAACATGGACGCAGCTGCGCAGGCATTGTATGGGCTCAACGCATGCTTGTGTCAGTAGACACTTGGACTTCCACAAAATGGGCATTGACATGTCACAAGCCTTCTACACAATTAAACGCTCAAAGATCCTAGATGTAGTACGCCAGGCCAGTTGCAATGAAGAGCTATGGCTAGTGAGACTACTGCTTGCAGAGACCAAGCTGAGTCAAGTCAATGAAGTCTGTAGAGTTTGAGACATCAATCAGCTCCCCACAGGGAGATGGTCTATCTCCGGTGTTTCACCTGCTACCTTGCTGCCGCATTGAAATCTGTGCTGGAAAGTTCCACAAGACCAAACACCCCCCAGTGTCAATACTGGGCATGCCGCTAGAGATGGAATATGCTGACGATGTGGACTTCATAGACGAGGAAAAGAAACCCCTTGGCGAACTTCTCTCAATCGCTGCAAGCAATCTAAAAATTGAGAATCTCTATGATTGGATCCAAAACAGAGTTCACCCAAATATACCTATCGACTAAGCATGAAACTATAGAAAATGACGACCCACTTTGTGGCGGCGAACCATGGAGGAAAAGTAAAATCCTGGGCTCACTGCTTTGCAGTACTGCTGACATTTCTGCATGCTGCGTCATGGGGAACATAGCTTCCCAGTGCTTCTTGAAGCTATGGATTCATAGATCAAAGATGCCCTTGATAAAGAGGCTACGTTTATACAACGCAACCTGCATATCCTTGATGCTGTATAACTGTAACAGCTGGGCAGCTTCAAAGGCAGCTCTAGACAAACTCGATGCCTGCCACTGCAAACATCTACACACCATCACTGGACACCAATGGCCAGACCGCATAATTTCCAACGATGCACCATACAAGATGTGTAATACGTCGCCGCTGTCTCTAAAAGTTGCCCAGCAAAGATGGTCCATGTTTGGCCATGTGCTAAGGATGCCAGAAGAGACACCAGCACAGAGAGCCTTGGAATTCGCCCTACTCGGAGCCAGCAAATACAAAGCCAGGAGAGGATGTCATTGCATAAATCGGCTACAAGGTGACGTCAAGAAAACAGGACTCGGCACACTCAAGTCAAGAATGGACCTGAGGAAGCTAAGGATTTCGGCTGAGGACAAGACACAGTGGGCAAAAGCGAAGAAGGACTGATTGCAGCTGTAGGATGTTTCTACTACTACAGGCGCAGAATACAGTAATCATACATTAGTGGAAAAGTGTAATCTGTTTAATATAAGTAAGTTTTCATCTTATTTGCTTTTGTTGCCAAGAAACGACAGTTACTCGTAGGCAATGACTCTTTTAATGAACCAGCATGGTCATTACAACTGTCTAATTATGGTCTGTCATTCGTCCAGTGTTTCTCATGACATCTAAATGTTGAAGGTCCTAGCTAGAAATCTTGGGGTGACCGTCCCAACCTGAAAGCTAAACTAAAAATTGGGTTTCACAATTCCACTTCCCCCCCCCCCCCACCCACACACCTCCCCCCCCCCCACCCCCCAAAAAAATTTGACAGAGGGGAGGCTTGAGGTGAGCCATAATGCAAGGAGGTAGGTATATGTAATTAGTAAAACATAAGACCAGACCCTGCGGGTCGTCTGGTCATTGTTACTACATAACAACCTACCTCCTTCCATTACTATTGCTCAAATACAGATTTAACATTGAACAAAGCCCAGAGGGAGGCAAATCTTTTAGTAAACTTGATGTAAAAAATAGAAAGAATGAACATGCAGTTAGTAATAACAAGTAGAGAAAGATACTACAAATGACAGTAATTCCTCAGAATCACTATCATAAGTAACCCTAATAGAAGGGTACAGAAAAACAAAGGAGAAGAGACGAAAAGCGGGTCCTTGAACGACCCTAAGAAAACAGGACAGAAGAGATGATCATGCAAGAATGAACACTCACCCCAAATAACACTTTTATACTAATGAAGATGATGAAGCGAGGGAAGATGATGATGAAGAAGGCATACGAGCCATGATCTCTGAAGCTACCTTCTAAATATTCTTATGGAAGAAAGAAGGACCAGAATCTTTAAGACAGAAATTAATAAAAGTATTCTCTGATTTCCAATTAGCTACTTACATGATATCATCAAGAGAAGATGCATTAAAAAGGGGCAAAAGAGGTGGCAAGGCCCGTAACATCATGAGCCTTAACCCCCACTAAACGATTGGCATAGGGGAAGCTAACTCATGGCAAATTTTGATGGTATCAAAGACCCGATGTGAAAAAGTAGTTAAAGACGAAGGACGATCAACGCCTTCTGCAAATGTAACCCAAAGATGTCTATCGTCGGATTGTTTGCAAGAACAATGGAATTTGTAAATATTGAGAGCCCTAACAGGGAACCAGACAGTCATCTGTAGATAAAGCAGAAAGCTTATGAAATATGATGGGTTTACCTGAAAACTTAACTGAGTTTTGGACAGAAACTTGAGACTATCGAAATCCGCAGATAAGGCATGAATTTCCAAGAGACGGCTAGCTGAAGCTACTGCTAATAAAAGACTGCTCTGAGATTGAGATGTTTTAAACAAACAGATCCTAAAGGATCAAAGAGTTTACCAGCTAGAACCTGAAGTACAAGGGATAGGTTCCAAGATAGGAGTTTCAGAAGGATGAGAATTTCCCAAAACCTTAAGGAGATAGTGAAATGTTACTGATCTTGAACCGAAGGATTAAGTAGACATGTGACAAAGAGTCCAGGCAAAAACGATAGGACCTAACATGGTTAACAGACAGCTTCTGATCAAAAATGAAAACCAGAAATCTGTGAGCTGAATCACAGAGGCCTCAGAAGGAGGATAGAATGGTATGAACACCATCTCTTAAGAACTCAAATCGAGCCTAATAACTGTTTTGAGTGGAAGCTCTGAGAGATTTTCCAGAAGTTCTAGAGATCTGACTGAAAGATTGACGAAGGAAGGGGCAGCTTGACAGATTCCAGACTGACAGGAGAAAGATTTCTGGGTTCTGGTGAAGAATCCTGTCTCTGTTCTGGGATAAAAGATTGATGGAAATGGGTAATAGCAGAGGGAGAGCTCCAAGAAGGTCCAGGAGATCCAGAAACCAAGACTTTGACGGCCAAAAGTGAGCTTTTAACAGTACCACACAGAGATGTTGACGAATCCTTTTTAAGACCAGAGGAAAGAGATATTGGGAAAATGTATAAGCGAACAAGTTGTCCCAAAATTGGGCTAGAGAGTCGACTGAAAGGGCCATCACTACCATAAAGGAAGATATGAAGATGGTAATTTTCTTATTCTTGAGAGAAGTCAAAAGAACTATGTGGGGACAAACGAACTGAAGAAAAATTGACTGGACCACAGTCTCTTTTGATTCCCATTCCGCTTCTGTGACCCTGGAAGGACAAGATAATTGAACGGCCAGAAAATTTAACTTACCAGGGACGGGCGCTGCACTAAGAGAAATGTTGCGGGCTCTGCACCAGTTAAACATTATCAAGGACTCTCGGAAGAGAGACCGATCTGGTCCCTCCCTGATGATTGACGAACGAGACTACTGTGAAATTGTCCGAAAGGATAAGAATTGATAAATCGAGAAACATGGGATCCCAATGGACTAGGGCATGGAAAAACAGCCCACCACTCGAGAAGGGTAATGTGTATGTGGGAAGAGGTTTCCAGGGGGGGGGGGGGGGGAAACCATAGACTCAAATGTTCCTGGAATATAGATAGCACCCCCCCCACCCCATTCTTCCAGGGATGAGTCTGAAAGAAGATGGCTTGAAGAGATGGCATGTGATGACTGATGAGACTGTGTAAACAAATAACCTGAGGAAAGGGGAAAGAACTGGACCACCCAGTAGTAGGGTTTGGATGACCTTCGAAACTGATACTCAGAAGATGGAATTTAATGAGGAAACAAGAAACTAGTGTGTCCAGATAAAGGATCCCAAAGGACATGAGAAAAAGCTGAAAGGCCTTCTCCAGAAATAGGCCCAAGAAAACACCTTTCGACTGACACTATCAGGCCTATAATAAGAAGGAAGACCGGGTCAAAATGAACTGGACCACACTGAAATACCGGAATGTAGATGTAAAGACCGTAACAATGGGAACAGAAAGAAAATATTTTCTATGATTAGGATCGAAAACAATCCCTAAGTGAGAGAATATCTGATTGGAGATAGACAAGATTTTCTATGTTGACAATCCAACCTAGAGGAAGACATATTCGGATAACTACTGAGATGTCCGAGGACAGAAACATATGAATAAAGCCTTGAAGAGTTAATCGTCTATGCAGACCTGAACTGAAAAATGGGAGGGGGGTAAATTTAAAACAAGCAGACACGAAGAAAAATATGGGTGAACACGGAAGGGGAAAAAAGGGGGAAGGCCAACAGTTAGGAAGTGGCACTGCCATACTGGGTAAGGGATGTGATACAAAGAGAAATTTTCAAAGGAAGGGTGAAAGGAGACTTGAAATAAGATTCCTTCAAGACTAAAGAAAGGTCCATAAGCCTGCCTGAAAGGAAAGAATTAAAGACTGGACCAAACCATTATGAAATTGGAAGCCAAGATGAATAGTCAGAGCTCTGAGGATTCTGAATCCCAAGCCTTAAGATTCACCGGGAATGAGGGAACTGTGAACCAATGAGGAATAAGAGAAAGAGAGAGGGTGGATCCTGCGACAGAGAGGGTAATGACCGTGAGAAAACGTATTAACAATCCACTGATCAAAATCAAAGAAACCCAATGGTCCTAGAAGAGGATAACCGACTTCCTCCAAGGATAGCAGGCAAAACTAAGAGCATTGGTAAGGAGAAACTATAACTACGGTAAGGATTGTAAGAAAACCACCTCCAAATCAAACTAGGATATTAGAAAATCTCAAGCCCACAAGATGCACAGAAAAAGCAATCTTTTGCAACAAATAAGACAAAATATGGAAAGACCACCCATTAAGGATGATTATAAATCAATCCTAATAACAAAATGAAAGTACACAATAGTTATAGACATAACACATTAAAATAAAACAAGAGGACCTAATAAAAAAGGGAAATAAGAAACCTACCAACGGAAGATATACTTGTATGATACCTAACATCTGAAAAAGAAATATAGAAATGAAGAATAAAGGTTAAAAGCCTCAATATTCCAATTACGGCTAGGCTGAAAAATAGTTAGGTTGTTCGACATTTAAGTTAATTTGATTAGCTCAGTATTAGTTCAAATGTTCTTGAGCCTGTTGCATTATTTAGGATGTTATCATGTGATCGGATAGCGACTTCCAAGCATTGATTTATTCTATTAGAAGGTAATGATACCTGAAATCAGGTGAAAGGCGATGTTTCTTAGTCACTAAAGCGGTAACTTGCATTTATTCCAGCTATTTAAAGTTACCACTTCCTTCGTATGGCGAAAGAATGTATCCTAGAAGTATTGCCTTACTTATAAAAAAGTGGTAGACATAGAAAACATTATAGATAAACTTTATTATAGTTTAAACAGATTTTGTGGCAAATCGAAATCCCATAGTAAACCTATGGGAGGGGAGAGACAATATAAAGCCAGATAGAAATAGCTAAAACAATAATCATTCATATTGAAAATCTATATCATATCCAAAAGATACACTCTATGTAAACAAAAAAGGAACGAAATATATACGGGGCGAAATGTCAACGGCCTATATAAAAAGTGACAGGAATGATGACGACAATCTGACAGCTACCGGAAGTAGAGAAAAAAGGAATGAAAAAGATAAATTTTGAGCTTAAAATCACCAATCCTGCGAAGGCAGGAAAGAACATGTCTCTAAACAAACTGTTTTAGCTAAAAAGAAGTAAATAGCCTTGAAATCAGGTATATTGTGTCACCGAGACGAAATGAGACTAGGACGAATTGACTACCGAAACTACGACGGGCTGACGATAAACTGACAGATACTGAAAAAAGGGAGAAATTTTGGGATATAGTAAAGAAAGTCGCAAAACACCATGAGGGCAAGTGCAATCTGACATTTAGGAAATGAATATTCAAAACATCAGATGATAAATAGGGGGAAAAAGCCTTAAACGAGTGAAATATTCACAATAAAGATAGCACAAAAAGTAAATTCTCCTAACATTATGAAAGTATGTCAGCCTGCCAACATATGGTGGAGGAGTACTATACAAAAAAATGTACGACCCGAACAGAATTGCACCTCTAACGTGGGATGAATAATGACCAATTCATAGCTAATTAGAAATGCTCATAAAAAAATAGGAGAGTGGGGGAGAAAACTTGACAACGAAGAATAATTAATATAACTTAAATTGGGGGAAGAAAAGGGGAGATAACATGAAGAGAAAAGGAATGAACGCTGCCTGAACCCCTAAGAAATAGAAGATGAGAGAATACTGTTAGGTAATGAGGTGAAAAAGATCCCAATGAAAAATTTTAATCTAGCAAAGAAATATTAATATTCAAAACAAAAAAGATGATAGTAGAATGACCGGTCCTGCCCCGGGTCGGGGCAGGAGACCGGGAGCCTGACCTCGGCTCCAGAGCCCAACCAGGCCCCGGGACCGGGGAACGTGTGAAACATCACAAGAGGAATGGCCGAAAATTTGTGGAGAAAATCAGATTTAAATTTGACAATCCAGAATGACTGGTCCCGCCCCGGGGTGGGAAAAACCGGGAGCCTGACCAGAGAGGTGAGGGCCCGGACCCAGATCAGGAAAAAAAACCTGGGGCCGGGCCAACAAAAACCCTGAGCCCGAAGCCTCCATAGTGGCCGGACCCGGACAGAATCCCGGGTCCGGACCCATAGATGAGATCGGGAACCTAAGCCGCCCAACATCCAGACCCGGGGCCAGGAAAAAACCTGGGCCCAAGGCCGGCTGCCGGACCGGAGAAATAATAGATATAACATAAGATGATGAGCCTGGCTTGGTAGAAGTCAATGGATGCGAGATCAACTGGTCCATTCTGGTCGGGAAGTCCTTTGAACCAGCCAGCGAAATGTAGCAGTGATAAGTGATGGGATACATAAATGAGACCGGGAACCTAATCCTGCCGACATCCAGACAGGCCACTTCGCTCGGGAAGTCCTTCGAACCAGCCGGTGAAACAGTAGCAGTGATAGGTGGTGCGATACAGGACCGACTTATGACCCGCTCGGGCCCCGAGAGAGGATAAACCGAACTCGGACCACATGGGCGCAGACTGCGGATGAAGGTGAGATACAGGACCAACTTACGACTAGCTCGGTCCCGAGAGAGGATAAACCGAACTCGGGCCACATGGGCGCAGGCTGCGGAATGTTGATAAACGAAGAATGATCCAATGTATCCTGGCACGGTATGACAGGCTTATGAACAGGCGACGAACAAGGCGAAACCCGAGTCTTGATACTCTTATTCTTCCCAATTCTTGTAAAACAGTATGTGATTTATACGAATTTAAAGACAGGCGTTTCCTGGGAACAGCCAGTTCCAATGCTTCACAATCAACCATGTCAAGAGATGAAGAATTGGTAACTGATTGCTCCAAGATAATCTTGTTTATTCTACTGTCAATAGACGAGCCAATATTAAGTACTTGTTTCTGAAGATACTCCATAGACTACTATCTTTTCCAGAATGGCTGAAACAGCCGTGGCCTCGGGTTTGGCCTTTACTTTAGCCACCGACCTTGAGGAAGAAGGATTCCCACAAAATTTGAGATGTCTGTATAAATAGCTTCTTTTCTTTGACCTTCTCCTTGACCTTCTTCGGAGACTTTCTCAATCTGAAACGTCTTTTAACAACAGAAAGACTGATAGAGTAAAGCTCCGATAAATAACTCAGGGCTAGACCAGCGCTAACCCCAAGATTTAATTGATGGATACCTTACCGGTCTCTAATAAATCTCATATTGATTTTTCTTTTGAGAGAGTATGTTAACAAGATACACAAATTCATGCTCAAATACAACAAGCATGTTAATTCAGTAGCTTATACATGCTAGAGGTAATAAAAGGAGCAAAAGAGTAGACATAACATAGTCTATATACGCTCTGGCTGCAAGAACCAAAACTGATAACGTGCCTACCACGAAATTAGAAATGATCATTTGAATCATTGCTAAGTCACCAAGACCTACAACCACTTATCTTAGGAGGCTTCCTGCGCTTGTCCGACATTTCCCGAAGCTTTTTTACTTTTTTTTCGACACAACAGCAAATCCCAAAGTTAAATGACAACTTTAAAGGCTGAGAAAAACTTTGAACACCCTTCTGCTTCTACGAGTAGGGAAGGAATGAAGTCTTGGTTACTATCAACAAGGTCATGTGATAGCCATCAGCCAATGAGGTGTCATTGTGCTTAATGACCTACTCAGTGGCTTTGGGTATTGGATTAACCCTCTTCTTGCCATATACTGAGACATAGCATTCAAGCGGATTTCTATGGATCTTATCATTGGAGAGAGTATGGAGATACCTGAAGGAGCCTTCAGTCACTCAATAACCACAATACCCGGCAAACATTGGCTGTAAAAAACTCATCCTACTACGCTTCCCTTCAGAGAAGGAAAGAGCAATAGTAATGCAAGGAGGTAGGTTGTAATGTAGTAACAACTCTAATTAGTATTTAACAATTAGACATGATTTTCAGGTGTCCCATGGGACCCACTGCCACAAATTTTGGGGGTCACAAGTTTCATTTGTGGGGTATATACCCTCAAAAGGACCCTTATGAGAAACCCTGCATTTCTTCGATCTGATATCAATCATGCTGTATGATCTGGAGATGCTGACCTCGCAAGGCAGCATTTTGAAAAGATACAAACCCATATGATGGAGTTGGAGGAGGCAATAGCTGAGATTCGACATATTGGTAGAAACAAGTCCGAGACATTCACTTACTGGGATACCTTCATATCTTCTGTTAGCATTCTCTTGCACTTACTTTGGGCTGAATGAGATGCAGGCTTTGACCTTCATCTTAATGTAGTTTGTGAGACAATACCATAGCTCAGGAAAGCAGGATGAACTGACTTCTCTAGGTATGTCCCAATGTGTATAACACTAATGAAGATATTAGCAAAGATCTAGCTAAAAGCATATATATGTTCACATAGAAAGGGTGGCTTTGTTGTCCATAGATTGACAAACAGTAAATTTAATTGTGTCACAACTGACTAATCACTAGAACAACCCATCAGCCATGAATGCAAAACTCAAGGAGGAATTATCGACTTTACTCATAGGAAAGGTGCCTTGACAAGATGGCTCGTCACAGGACATGTTTCTTTTAAAATATGCGGCATCATGTGAGGTAAGCAACAAAGACAGAGTACTGTCACCCAGAAAAGAGCATAATTACGTACAGTGGAGAGGGATGAATCCGATACCAGCAAAATGGTAGAGTTCATCTCAGACAAAGTCCATTCCAGCTAAAGACGTTCCCATACACTCTATTAAACTCATCAACAGGCTGCGTTCAGACTTTCAAAATGAAACTTGGGACCCTCAAACCTTGTAGCAATGGGTCCTGTGGAACCCCTGAAAATCTTGCATGATGAAATGTTAATTATTTTTATAGATTTTTGCACAACGATCAACGATACCCTCAAAATCTAGCATTGGGCCCCCATAATTCATAACTGTGAACCTATCTATGGTACTCTATAATTTTAGCATGGGGAAAACGAACCGCATGGGAATCCCAACTTCCAGTTTGGGACCATCAGATTTCAGTTTGCGACCCCTAGATTTCTAGGCATGGGGTCCCTAAGACATCCAAAATTTAGATGCCATGAGAAACACTGGCTGCGTTGCCTCTCCCGAGGTTGTGGATTCTCTTATCAACTGTGTTGAGTCTGGAATAGTGCAAAAAGAAAAATTTCTTAAGGACCGTCTTGTATAATGCACAAAGACAATAAGCCTTTGAATACCAAATACATGCACTACACCACACACTTTCAGACATAATAAAATTGGTATCTACCATTAGCAACAATGATTCAAGGTAGGTGCTGACATACTTTTCCATCATTTTGTTAGCCATCTCTAAACAGAGAGATGTTGAACTTCTTGCTGATATAATTAACCCATTAACATTTAAATTTCTCCAAGAAAATATCAATTCTCTCATAGAAAATGTCCATTTGCAGACCAAGAGAAGGCTACTTTTGAAAATGTACTACTGGAATGACTGGCTCTGTTATCGAGCCTGCTTCATTCGTCATAAATTTTCAAAAATAGGCTTCTCTTGGTCTGCAAATGGACATTTCTCAAGACCAGTGCTGAAGCCATTTTTGGCTGATATGAGTGTTAAAGGGTTAAACATAAACTTGCAGATGTTCCTCCATCATTGTTCAATGACAAAAGTCTCCAAAGTACGATTTGTTAAGAATGCAGGAAATGTCAATTTCCCATTCTCCGAGATCTAACAATACTCACCATTCTGTTACTTTCTGATACACAGCTGGCCTTGACAGATGGCTCTAGGACTAAAGACTTAGAGAAAACCATGGCTTGCCTCCGTGGGGCTGGGAGGCTGGGTCCGTAACAGAATGGTGAGTATTGTTAGATCTCGGAGAAAGGGAAATTGACATTTCCTGCGTTCTCCTTCGATCAATACTCACCATTCTGTTACTTTCTGATATACACCAGATTTGTTCAGTAACCTGGTGGGAAGGGGCAAGCCATAAATGCTACTTTTGCCCCTTGGAGAAAGATTTTAGACGTAACAACTTGACTAACGGAGACCTACAAGGACCGTCAAGTTATCGAAACCGAATCACATTCGCGTCACTGGCCCCCCCCTTTTTTTTCTCCTAAGAAAAGGGAGAGAACTCACGAACATGTATCTCGCCTGAAACACAAATATGCCAAGAGGGTTAACTGCTCCTTGCATATCCACATGTATTAGCCTGGGAATGAGCATGAATATATAAAATGAATGAACATGATATATAGACATAATACAAAAAACTCTCACTAATGAATTACCTTATGATAACTGGACTTCAGACGTACCGCCTCCAACCATTCACTGGTCCGGCCATCAGTGACACAATCTGGTTGTCATCCTCACGCTCGACCATGCCTGCTTTAGGTTCTTTTCTAACCGAAGTGAAAAAAGGGTGAAGAGCAGTGTGGCCACTTAACTATCGTCTCAAAACAGCTAAAGCGAGTGGATTGGCTGAGTCTGACACATCCCCCATATAGTAATCCGTAAATGAGGACTCACAGTGCCATTGTGCAACGGCCATGATGTCCTCTAACGGAACACCATTGTAAAGGGTGGTCGAGGCGGCTATTCCTCGAACATCGTGTGCCCTTACGCCTTGCACCTGGTGCCCAGTCGCCATCTCATGAGTAGTCTGAATGCATTCGACTACCCAACGAGAGATAGTATCCATGGATGCGGCGCCATAAGGCTTCTTATGACAGATCCATAGATGTCTATCGTTCGAACGTAACGAGTCAGTCCGTTTCTTGTACTTAGTCAAAGCACGGACCGGGCACCAGACACTGGCATCACGATCAAACCTACTTAGTTTCGGTATAACGATCGGTTTGCCGGGATATCTCAAAGATTGAATCTTTGACATAAACTCTGCTCTTGGCAGTAGACGCAGACCCTCTCTGGAGACAATAAATCGGTCCCTCTCTGCTGAAAGTGCATGGATCACACTGCGCCTTCTAGCTGAGGAAGCTGCCAATAGAAAGACTGCCTTTAGAGTCAAATACTTTAGACAAGCCGAACGCAACGGTTCGAAAGGGTGCTTGGCCAGTACATTAAGCACTAAAGATAGACTCGAGGCTGGAATGACTACCGGTTGTCTTGGTCGGAGATTGCTCATTCCCTTCACCATCACACTCAACTGGGCCACCTCTGGACTATCCCTGTTGGCTAGACAAGGGATAACTGATGCCAAAGCTGACTTGTATCCAGCAATTGTGACGGGAGCTAGTCCTGAAAAGAACAGCTCACAGAGAAAGTCTGCTATTTGCTGAATAGTGGATTGAAAGGTATCAATACCCTTTTCTTCACACCAGTCTGCAAATCTGTTAACCTTGTTGTTATATGACTTGAAGGGTGACCTCCTTCTCGCAGCCGCGATGAAATCAGCAGCTTGTCGAGAAAAGCCTTCCGACGTGGAACGTTGTTTGATAACATCCACGCAGTGAATTTGAACATTTCGGGACGTTCGTGTAGGAAGCGTCCCTTGGCCTGGGAGATTATGTTCGGAATCTCGGCCAACTGCACTGGGTTTTCCACCAGCAGATCTAGCAGATCCGTGAACCACGCCCTGCTTGGCCAATACGGCGCTATTAGCAGGACCAGACACGGTTCCTCCCTGATCTTCACCAATAACTTCGGCAGAAGGATGGTGGGTGGGTACGCGTAAGCTTATCGCCAGAGCATCTGTATCGACAGCATTTGGATCTGGAATCGGTGAGACATAAGTCATGATTTGAGCATTTTCCTTTGTGGCGAACAAGTCCACGTTGGGTTTGCCCCAATGCTCGAAGATCCTTCGTAGAACTGGAGGGTTGAGGGACCATTCTGTCGGCAGAATTCTCTGTCTGCGAGACAAAGCATCCGCCAGAATGTTCAATCGGCCAGGAATGTGAGCTGCTTTCAAAACAACCGAGTAATTCCTGCACCATTGAATCAAGTGCTACACTTTGATACAAAGTGTGGGTGACCTGGTCCCGCCTTGGCGATTTATGTATGATACTACCGTCGAATTGTCCGACCGTATCAATATCACCTTGCCCCTGACTTTTGGAAGAAACCCTTTCCAATGCCAGTTCCACTGCCATCATTTCCAACAGATTGATATGCAGCTGACTCTCCATGAGAGTCCATGTGCCCGAGACCTGGTGTTCTTCCTGGCAGGCCCCCCACCCTTCCAGCGATGCATCCGTGTACACGGACAGCTGGGGGCGAGGTAGGTGCAGCGAAACCCCTACTAGGAGATTCTGACGCTGTTTCCACCATAGCAGATGCGATATTATCGGCTCCAAAACTGGCACCAGTTTTGACAGGGGTTCTGTTCCCTGTTTCTACAGAGACATCAGTTACAACTGGATAGGTCTTCTCATTAGAGCAGCGAACGGGATCACCTGCTCCATGGAGACCATCATACCCAGCATCTGAAGAAACCACCTCGCCTGAATGTGGTTTCCCACTCGAAAACTCTTGAGGATGGCTAACAGAGACACCACTCTGGGCTCTGACGGGTAAACCCTGCCCTCCTCGAGATCGAATCGCATCCCCAAATAAACAAAATGTTGAGTGGGTGTCAACTCGGATTTCTCCTTGTTGACTATCCAGCCTAGATCTGAAAGTAACTTCAGAGTCAGAGCAGTATCCACGTTCAACCTGGCTGCCGAGTCTGCCTTGAGCAGCCAGTCGTCTATGTAGGTGTGTAGCGCCATGTTCTCTTTTCTGAGAAATGCTGTCACCACAAGGACCACTCTTGTGAAAACCCTCGGAGCTGTCGACAGGCCAAACGGGAGAACAGTGAACTCC
Organism: Chaetoderma sp. LZ-2023a; assembly: GCA_034401795.1. NCBI lineage: Eukaryota > Metazoa > Mollusca > Caudofoveata > Chaetodermatida > Chaetodermatidae > Chaetoderma > Chaetoderma sp. LZ-2023a. The sequence goes on from CM067374.1 coordinate 80,493,128, forward strand.
CATACTTGATTCTGAAACACAAATCTCAGAAACCTGTGCCAACTCCGGTTCATGGGAATGTGGAAATATGCATCTTTCAGATCGATCAACACACACCACATTCCCTTCCTCAATCCCGCCATTACCGATCTCGGCGTTTCCATCTGGAACCGAGGCGTATGGATAAACCAATTTAATGGCCTGAGATTGAGTATGGGTCTCCATCCCCCTGTGCTCTTGGGGACAAGGAACATGTTTGAATAGAAGCCTGGAGTGTTCCGGTTCGCTGGTTTTATTGCTCCCTTCAGAAGCAAACTCGACACTTCCTTTTGCACGGCTTCTAACTTGTCTGGCTCCCTTGGTACGGGTGTCCAGACAGGTGCCAAAGACAGATTTTGTGGTGGAAAGTCCCACCACTCCGGCATGTACCCCTGGGATAACCATCCCAGGACCAGACTGTCTGACGTCACAGCTCGCCAGGCCTCGACGAAACGCATGAGCCTTCCACCCACCATAGACGCCTCGACGTCTAACGGGGTTGTCCGGCTCACGGTCCGCTACCCCCCCCCCCTCTCTTAACGAGAGAGTGAGAACCATTTCGGTCTTGCCATGGCGGGTATAACTGGCACCGCTGTTCCTGTTGCACAGGTGTGGTCCAGGCGGATATGAAGGGAGCTCTCGTACCCTCAGGTACGATCCGCCCCCTTCTGTCCGCCCTTGGAGGACTTACCCGTACCCTTCCCCTTGCCCTTCCCGCCTCTAGGGCGGTCAGGAGCAACCTTGGGGAGGGTAGGAGCCTCAACAACCTTCCTGGCTTTCTTAGCCGGCGGCGGCTGAGAAAAACCAGCTGAAGCAGAAGTCGCAGCAGGCTTAGCTTTCGCCTTGCCCTTATGCTTCTTCTGCTTCTTTGGAGGTTGTCCAGCTAGCGGTTTCCCTACAGCCCCTAGTGCGTGCGCTTGCCGCACTAGCTCTAGCTGTAGGTTGACCGCCAACCGATTCTGCGCGATACTGGCCGTATCCTCTAGGATGGCCCGCGCTTGGCCACCGAAGATGCTAGGCCCTGTCAGGGGCGTCCCAAGAAGACGCTCCCTGACTGCCGTAGCCGGACGCATATGGTCAATAACCATTTGCCTCCTGCATTTGGTCACACGCGCCTGCACCCTTGCCAACGCGTCCATAGACAGCACCAAGCCGTCATTCACGCACGAAAGCGCCACAGGTGGCACAGGGTGGCCTGCCCCCGCTTCAGCCCACACCGACTGAAGGAGACGATAAGAATGGTTGACAGCACTCATAGCTGCCCTAACACCCTTGTCGCATAGGGACAGGACTTCCTCTTGGTGTACTTGGGACCTGTCCACAAGTGCCGGACCGGGGCCACCCGCTCCAGCACTCTGAACCCCCAGGACCCATCGGTCATCCTCTGTGACCGACGGCACTACACCATATCTGTCGTATTCCCCCCGCGGAATACGACACCTTGCCCGCACCTCCCTGGAGGCCACAGGGAGCTGGACCGTGGTCGCAAGTTGCTTCCAACAACTCTATGAACCGTGGATCCAGTCCCACTGACTGGATCCGGGCCGCGGGCAAGATCCCCGTCCGAATCGATGCAACCGACGGACAGGGCGCATCCTCCTCGGCCGTGGCCGAAACCACAGACGGGTCCACACTGGCTAGCCAAGCCAGAGCCTCGGACCAGTCTACTTCCAAGGAGGAAACACCCGCAAACACGTCGCCCGTTGACGCGCTCATGGGTCTGCCAGCCACGGCCTCCCGGCAAGGAGCCGCGGCTAACACACCAGGCACTCCGGTACCACCCGGTTCCACCGCCACCCCATGACCCATACCAGTCCATGAGATAGGTCCGCACGGAAAACCGTACGGACCCGTAGCGGATGCGGAACCGTGGCCAAACACGGGCGCCAACGGCACCCCATGTCCGACCGCAGGACCGGGCGAGATAGGTGAGTACCACGCCCGGCCCTGCACACCGGTCACCGCGCCAGCTGGTGCCAAACCAACCGACACGGAACCGGTGCCCGGTACCAGATGGCCTCAGCCACAGGCGGAGCCGCTGCCCTGGCTTGCGCCAAGCCAGACAGATGGAGGGCGGTTCCGTCCAGGACGGAATCGACCTCCATATGCTCCACCCGTGGCATCACAGGCCGCAGCAATAACTCCTCTTCGGCCTCCTCGTCTTCAGACTCCGAAGAGTCGTCACCAGACGAGGAAACCGCGGAGCCGTCCGCCGACGACACCAGCGTGGGCAGAACGCTATGCAGAAAACCCTGCATAGCCAGACCGAACCACGCCGGCGGTGCCATCTCCACCACCTCCAGCTGGGGACGTGGAGTGCCCCCACCGGCCGAACCGGACGCTCCACGATTTACCCTCGGACCGCCTGATCCCGCGTCAGACCCAGCCACATCCTTCTGGGCAAGGAACTTTACCATCATATCGACGGACCACACTGCGCACACATTACAACGATTATCAAGGTTACAGGGCGTACACCTAAAACAGACATGGTCCTTAAACACGACGCGTACAAACTTATGGCACTCGTCACATGATGGCGGGGCTGGCTTGGCCTATAAAATAAGCACAAACCTACAATAAGCAAGCGGAACGAGACACGGATGGAAGGCAGACAATTAATTTTCAAATAATTTGACCATAAATTAAATGCGACCCTCCCGCACCCCACCCCGCAACGTTACAGCAAAGATCGCATTGATTATGACGACAAGAACGAAGCGGGCATAATACACCCATAATTGATCCTCCAGGATGTATCACGGCTCCAGGAATCATATCGCATAGCATTCAGGGTATATTTACTAATCAATATAAATTATACTCCTAATGAAAGCCGACACGATATGTGAAGAAACAACAAAATGTAAACAAACTGCTGTAGCACACGGTAAAACCGCAGACCACGCATCTCACAAGAATTTTGAAACCACCGATCATTGCAAACCGATCGTGATCACACGTAAACTTGACCATTCCAAAGTTTCCTGGTACCATTTTTAGTACGCAGCACCCAGAACAGATGCGTGAATTAATGAAAACATTTTCTTCACATAGACCCTAGGGAAAAACGACGTCAGCCGATATTCGTGTTAGAAATACCGTAGCAAACACCTATTTTCATATCTGCCGATCGCCTGTTGGGGTTTAAAGAAGGCGATCGTCCGGCATATCTCGTTGTTAGCACACGTCCCAGATTCTATGGGGTCAGAAATTGGAACATGCGACACAACAAATTTTAGAGACCTAAGTCTTTTAACTATGGATAATAAGGAATTATACAACCTGGTCTTCATTGGCGGTATTCTCCATTTTATCCAGTTATATCCTTTTACGAACGCACACTATCAAATCACAGACAAGACTTAGATTTCCTACACAAAAGAACTTAAAATCTTTCCTGCAAGAAAAAAACGTGGCCATCTCTTGTTGCTATGCAAACAAGAATGAGCTCTATGGTAGACGGGTACTCGGCGGTTGGGAGCCGGGTACCCGGTTCCAAGGAGTCGGTAAAGCTTTCTAAGTCTATAGTCCTAGAGCCAGCTGTCAAGGCCAGCTGTGTATCAGAAAGTAACAGAATGGTGAGTATTGATCGAAGGAGAAATTGAAATCCATCTTCCTTGCACTACATAATCTTCGAGACTCAAAAATAGGCAGTGAAACAACTTCATATATAATAGGTGACAAAGATATGTTTAGATCATTGAGTGAACGGTTATATAAAACATTTGACAGTCTTGGTGAACTTGTAACAAAACGCTTCCTGGATTTGCTTAAAGGTCCACATACAGTAACATCTGCTTCGATAGTCTTTAATAATATGACAATAAAATTTCAGTTATGTCAGCAAAGCATTTACGTTGACCAAAACTAAATAATACTGAAACGTGTAATTTTTGGATCACGCATTGTCCCTACTTGCAAAACATTTGACGATGATGAAAACGAAATGGTGCTAATAGAATGTGTTAGTGATTACCATATAAACCATGTGTGCGACTATGAATAAACTGCTCATAATTGCTAGTGGACCTGTCAAACAAATCTTGTCCTAAAAAATACAAGGCCTCCTTTCATCCCACGAAGAAGCCGACACACATGACTCAGTGAATCATTTCAGAATTGTAGTCATGTGTGATGATACCGAGGCTTTTGATCTTTTGCTCTACTATTATTCTGAAGGATTTATTTTTGCGAAGGCAGACACACATTCATGACATGTAGGACTATCTGTGAATAAACAATGATTTATTCAAATACATGAAATTGCTTAGCAAATCGATCCATATATTTATATGAGCCTGTCTGCTATGTATGCCTTGACGGGATGTGATACAACGGGTTCCCTTCATAGAATAGGAAAGTGTACCGCATACAAAAATTCCAAACGCTTTAGACTTTCAACATTAAGCTGCTTTTTAAGCATTTCATATCAGCTGGTGATGTCATACCAGCAGCCAAAGACTTCAAAATGCCATTATATGTAAGGAAAAGAACACTGCCTGGAAAGCATCGTGACATTCTCTATGATCTGTGTTACACTGTGATGAAAATAACTGATAAAGCTGCTTCACAGTCTCCGCCGACAGAAGATGTGTCCTACCACGTGTTATACATTGTCACTATCAATCACACGTGTGGTGTAGTAATCATGGAACCGGATCCACCAAGCTAGTCCAACCACCTATTAGATTAGGAGATATTAGATGTTGGTATACTTACAGCTGTACTCTGTTTAAACAAACCCATGCCTCATGGTCTACGGGATCTCACCCACCTATGTTTCACGGGCAGTGAGTGTACAGACCAAGAATGATGTCAGCGGCTGACAGTCGATACAGGTTGCACTGAGACAGACAAGTGCCACGCAGAATACAAGAACATTATGGACATAACTAGTTTAGACAATGATGATAACCATGATGAACTGTAAAATATTTCTAATACGCCGTTCCCACATTGACATCATTATGCCAGGATTCCCCTAAATCAATGCTCAAAGCATAAATACTGGCTGGTAACGCTGCCAACAAGCAGCTGACATTGAAGTAGTATTGCACTAAAATACACAGCAATTTAAATTGTTCCTATGATAAATTAAAATCATTATATTATTTAGGTCATACATCATTGGAAGCGCACTCAATGGTCTAAACATTAATGTATTATTTTTGATATTTTTGTAAAATTGTCACTGGGTTATTTGCATATAAAATACACCATTATATCTTGATTCATTAAATCAAGTGGACAATAGGGGCTACTGTATTTTAAAATAACAATCAACTGTATTAAATTTTACAAAAATATAAAAATGAATACAGAAATGTATAGATTGTCTTATCTTTCTAATGATGTATGACTTCAATAATATTATGAAATTAGTTCTTCATATAAACTACTTAAAAGTGCATTGTATCGGATTCCAATAGTAAAGTAATACTGTTTGCGCGTCCGCTATCGTCATTACCAGCCAGAAGTGGTATGCATAATGCATTCTGGGTAGGTATTTTCCCAAAATATGCTAATGTGGGAAAGGTCTACTAGATTAGTTAGTTTTTGCAATACCCGATATACTTTATGTTAGAGGCATAATCGTTCAATGCATAACAGAAACTGTCTATAAATATTGAGTGTCTTTTGATGTTAAGAAAAATTGGTTCTTTAGAAAAAGGTGTTTTTGGAAGACACCCAGAGCAGAGCCGAGAGAAACCAATGTCTATTGGCACCAAAAGCAAATCATATCACAAATGACCGATATTAACCCTTTCACTGATGAAATGAAGTCTCAATTTCAAGGCAACCATGCCGGGAAACCATTTAGCATTTTGAAAATTATGTGGAAGAGAGCAAATTAATCTTTAAATATTCAATGGAATATCTTTTCATCATAAAAGATTTCTCGTATCTGGTCTATAGCATTGAAAGGATTCACAGATCAATTATTTTGTCCCTAATGTAGAAATTGTAGACAGCTTTTACTGTACTTGAATATTTCTATATATCAATAACTAGTATTCCATGTTTACTGTAATATTTGACATATTAATCATTGCTCAATAGTCAATACACAATTTGTGCCCAGTTAGGCAACAAAATATTGTCATTTTCGCTACAACTAGGTCAACTAAGATGGCCGTCGAACCATTTGACCAATCAAGTTCCCTTGAACAAACTTGGTTCAGCTCTTGCCATAGATCATATTTCATGAGATTTGCATCAATCCCCTAAGCGGTTTCGGAGAAGATTTTTAAAGACGTTTTCTAAAAATCTGTCTAAATCCAAGATGGCCACCGGCCAAAATAGCCGATCGGGTTCACTTGAACAAACTTGGATCCCTATGCCGTAAGGATGCTTCCTGTCAAACATAATTGAAATCGGCCCAGCGGTTCTTGAGAAGTCGTTTTAAAGGAAAAGTTGATGGCCGGACAACGGACGGTCGCCATGACATAAGCTCACTTGGCCTTTCAGGACAGGTGAGCTAACAAGGAAAATTGTCAACTCAATGAAATAAACAAAACAAGAGAATATTCTCACCATATCTGACAGACATACTGATTAACGAAATTGGTGAGACGTGCTTGGTAAATGGGCTTTGGCTTGTTTTGTTAAAATCGTTATATTTCTAAAAAAGTTTGGCTCTGGTCCTTTAAATAGAGAGGTAAAAGTTGATTCAGATTTCCAACCAGCGACTTGCATGACGTCGTCCAATGATGAGGTGGCGAAAAGACCGGAGGAGGTAGCCATACCATGAAGGTCGAGAGCCTTTGACATGGGCTAAATTGATCTCACCTGGGCAAGCAATCGCATAGCATAATTTTATGGTCTCACAGATCCATCTGGCAACTGTGGCCTTAGAAACTGGTCTAGCCACCTCCTCCTCCAATAACCCCACCTGGTATTCGAAAACATCAAATCGTGACTGAATTTAGCAAGATAGTAAGGAAAATGTAATTACGGTTTCCTGTAGCTCGCCGGGTAGTGTCGGGCCGTTCCGGTGTAGTGTGTCGACTCGCCGTGCCGCAAGTTCACGACGAGTGATGGCGCTGGTTAGCATTCGGTCTTGGGGTGACGGACCTTGTACGAGACTGCCCTGCGGGAAACAAAAACTGGCTCCTACGGCCGGTGGAACTCAATCGTTCCGGTGGGCCATGCGACCATCGACGCGAACATTAAACACAACTGTCTCATCCCAAGAATTTGTGTCACCAGTATGCCTGTCCATAGCAATTTCGTGATCTATGGACTTACAAGATTTGATTTGGTGACCTAAAAATACAAGTCTATACAATGAGTTTACCTAAACAATTATAAATATGCTAGATAATACTACAATAAGAGCATACAAAAATATACGAGACATAGAGACAGGTAGATGAACTTTTAAACATGGGGCTCCCGGAGGTACCACACAGACTCGTAGGTCCACAGAGGTATCCCCGCAAGGGAGGCTCCCGTACACGAGACGTAGCTAGTTAACTTAATATAAGTTATTATACCTCTAAGCTGAAAGGAAGAAGGTTATCTCGGACGAAAAGTGATGTGCCTCACGCGGGCACTACTCCTAGTGCTAGTTTGGGTGAGGAGTATTATCCTGGCGTGGACCGTCGTCGCTGAATCCTTGCAAGAGGCAAGTGCCTCGTGTGGGCCTCCGTCTCGGGAAGGTGTCGCCACTGCTTAAAGCGGGAGAAGAATAGTAGGCAAAAATGGGCCCACTCTAATATTTCAACCAAAAATGCTTTAGAAAGAAAAGACTATACCTAGTGAGATTATGACTTTAGGTGTGCGTACTGTTTTACGTGAAGACGGGATGGGGGATTCCCGATGGATTCCCTCGTTACCGTCTTATGTGATTCTTGGTATGCTGAATTAGTAGTTGCCGCTTTATTTATGTGGGCCTTCTGCTTTGCTTAATTCACCTTTAGTTGTTTTCAGAACAAGAATTATTTTAGGCCGCAACTGGCTGATATCTACCTAGCTATTAGACATGGCTGTCACGGAGAACAGATGCCCTAAGACATCAATACTAAAGACAGCGCTCATACATTTTACGTAGCAAGATCTCCGAACTGGATAAGAATCCGGACATCCCGCCCCGTAACCACATAAAACATTACAAGACATGGGTTACATTTCACCGGTGGGGGTACATGTCTCGCCCATCACCGGGTCCTATGGAACTAGCCGTTTTACCTGTCGTTAGCTTTATATACAAGTTGCCCAGTTTTGCACTGCGGTGCAGGAGGATTGTTCACTAAATAGAACAAGAGGCCCAAGGGGCCTGTGTCGCATACCTGGAGCACCGTCAATTTTTGTCAAAATTGTTGGTGGGTGGGTGGGTTAGCAGTCTTTTAAATGAGTTGGTGGACATTTTTGCAAGTGCAATATGGCCGCCAAACAGACTACATTTTGATTGGCCCACGGCGCCCATGTTTTTTTGATGGATCAACTTCCCTTGCACAAATTTTAATGGCCCAAATTTTGGCGTGATCCCTTCAGCGGTTCTGAAGGAGTCATTTTCGTGAAAACCAGGTCATCCAAGATGGTCGTCAAACCATTTGGTAAATCAAGTCCTCTTGAACAAACCTTGGCTTACCTCGTGGCCTAGTTGAAGATTCTACAAGTGGTTTCGGAGAAGATTTATAAAGACATTTCCTGAAATTGGCCGAAATCCAAAATGGCCGCTGGGCAGATTGGCCGATCGGGTTTATTTGAACAAACTTGGATCCTTATGCCCTATTGATGCTTCCTGCCAAATATAATTGAAATCGGCCTGGTAGCTCTCGAGAAGACATTGAAGGAAATTTCAATTTCCCTTTCTCCGAGATCTAACAATACTCACCATTCTGTTACTTCTGATATACAGCTGGCTCTGACAGCTGGCTCTAGGACTATAGACTTAGAAAGCTTTACCGACTCCTTGGAACCGGGTACTCGGCTCCCAACTGCCGAGTACCCGTCTACCATAGAGCTCATATTGTTTGCATAGCCACCAAACAAGAGAAATCCATGGCTTGCCTCCGTGGGGCTGGGAGGCTGGGTCCGTAACAGAATGGTGAGTATTGTTAGATCTCGGAGAAAGGGAAATTGAAATTTCCTTCATTCTCCTTCGATCAATACTCACCATTCTGTTACTTCTGATATACACCAGATTTGGTCAGTAACCTGGTGGGAAGGGGCAAGCCATAAATGCTACTTTTGCCCCTTGGAGAAAGAGCTAGACTTAAACTTGACTAACGGAGACCTAAAAAGGACCGTCAAGTTAACGGAACCGAATCACATTCGCATCACTGCCCCCCCCCCACCCTTTTCCTCCTGAGAAAAGGGAGAGAACTCACGAACATGCATCTCGCCTGAAAACACAAATATGCCAAGAGGGTTAACCGCTTTTTGTATATATTAGCCTGGGAATGAGCATGAATATATAAGATGAATGATCATGATATATAGACATAATACAAAACACTCTCAATCGTGAATTACCTCATGATATTTGGAATTCAGACCTGGAGCCTCCAACCATTCACTTGTCCGGCCATCAGTGACACAACTGGTTGATATCCTCTCGCTCAACCATGTCTGCTTCTTAATTCTCTCTTACAAATGCCAAAAAAGGAAGAAGAGCAGCGCGGTCATCTAGCTATCGTCTCAAAACAGCTAAAGCGAGTGGAATGGCGAAGTCTGACACATCCCTCATATAGTAATCCGTGAAAGAGGACCTTGTGCGACAGCCATGATGTCCTTAAATGGAACACCATTGTAAAGGGCGGAAGAGGCGGCTATTCCTCTAACATCGTGCCCTTGCGCCTTGCACTTGGTGCCCAGTCGTAATCTCATGGGTAGTCTGAATGCATTCGACTACCCAACGAGAGATAGAATCCACGGATGCGGCGCCATATGGCTCCATATGACAGATCCACAGATGTCTATCATTCGACCATAACGAGTCTGTCCGTTTTGTACTTAGTCAACGCACGGACTGGGCACCAGACACTGGCATCACGATCCAACCTACTTAGTTTCGGTATAACGATCGGTTTGCCGGGATATCTCAAAGATTGAATCTTTGACATAAACTCTGCTCTTGGCAGTAGACGCAGACCCTCTCTGGAGACAATAAATCGGTCCCTCTCTGCTGAAAGTGCATGGATCACACTGCGCCTTCTAGCTGAGGAAGCTGCCAATAGAAAGACCGCCTTTAGAGTCAAATACTTTAGACAAGCCGAACGCAACGGTTCGAAAGGGTGCTTGGCCAGTACATTAAGCACTAAAGATAGACTCGAGGCTGGAATGACTACCGGTTGTCTTGGTCGGAGATTGCTCATTCCCTTCACCATCACACTCAACTGGGCCACCTCTGGACTATCCCTGTTGGCTAGACAAGGGATAACTGATGCCAAAGCTGACTTGTATCCAGCAATTGTGACAGGAGCTAGTCCTGAAAAGAACAGCTCACAAAGAAAGTCTGCTATTTGCTGAATAGTGGAATGAAAGGTAACAATACCCTCTTCCTCACACCAGTCTGCAAATCCGTTAACCTTGTTGTTATATGACTTGAAGGTTGACCTCCCTCCCGCAGCTGCGATGAAATCTGCAGCATGTCGAGAAAAGCCCGCCAACGTGTAACGTTGTTTGACAACAACCATGCAGTCAATAACATTTTGGGATGCTCGTGTAGGAAGCGTCCCTTGGCCTGGGAGATTATGTTCGGAATCTCGGGTAACTGCACTGGATTTTCCACCCGCAGACCTCGAAGATCCGTGAACCACGGCCTGCTGGGCCAAACGGCGCTATAGCAGGACCAGGCACGGTTCCTCCCTGATCTTCACCAATATCTTGAATGGTAGGTGGGTATGCGTAAGCGTGCATCCCTCTCCAGGGTATCGCCAGAGCGTCTGTATCGACGGCATTAGGATCAGTATCGGCGAGACATAAGTCATGATTTGAGCATTTTCCCTTGTGGCGAACAAGTCCACGTTGGGGTTGCCCCAATGCTTGAAGATCCTGTGAAGAACTGGAGGGTTGAGAGACCATTCCGTTGGCAGAATTCTCTGTTTGCGAGACAAAGCATCCGCCAGAATGTCCAATCGCCCAGGAATATGAGCTGCTTTAAAAAAACAACCGAGTAATTCCTGCGCCGTTGAGTCAAGTGCCACACTTAGGTACATAGTGTGGGTGACTTGGTCTCGCCTTGGCGATTTCTGTATGATACTACTGTCGAGTTGCCCGACCGTATCAATATCGCCTTGCCCCTGACTTTTGGAAGAAACCCTTTCCAATGCCAGTTCCACTGCCATCATATCCAACAGATGCAGCTGGCTCTCTTGGAGAGTCCATGTGCCCGAGACCTGGTGTTCTCCCAGGTAGGGCCCCCATCCCTCCAGCGATGCATCCGTGTACACGGACAGCTGGGGTTGGGGTAGGTGCAGCGAAAAAACTCCTACCAAGAGATTCTCACGCTTGTTCCCACCCTACAAGATGCGACATTATTGGCACCAAAACTGGCACCAGTTTTAACAGGGGTTCTATTCTCTGTTTCCACAGAGACATCAGATACAACTGGATAGGTCTTCGCATACGAGCAGTGTACGGGTATACCTGCTACATGGAGACCATCATGCCCAACATCTGAAGAAACCGCTTCGCCTGAATGTGGTTTCCCAATCGAAACTCTTGCGGATGGCTAACAGAGACACCACCATGGGCTCTGACGGGTAAACAACCCTGCCCTCCTCGAGATCGAATCGCATCCTTAAATAAATGAAATGTTGAGTGGTGTGACAACTCAGATTTCTCCTTGTTGACTATCTAGCCCAGATCTGAAAGCAACTTCAGATTCCGAGCAGTATCCACCTCTAACCTGGCTGATGATCAGCCAATCATCTATGTAGGTGTGAAGCGCCACGTTCTCTTTTGTGAGAAATGCTGTCACCACAAGGACCACTCTGGTGAAAACCCCTTGGAGCTGTCGACAGGCTGAATGGGAGGTTTAAACTCCCATACTAGATTCTGAAACGCAACTCTCAGAAACCTGTGACAACTGGAACCGAGGCGTACGGATAAACCAATTTAATGGCCTGAGATTGAGTACGGGTCTCCATCCCTCTGTGCTCTTGGGGACAAGGAACATATTGGAATAGAAGCCTGGAGTGTTCTGGTTCGCTGGATTTATTGCTCCCTTCAGAAGCAAACCCGACACTTCGTTTTGAACGGCTTCTAACTTGTCTGGTTCCCGTGGTACGGGTATCCAGACAGGTGCCAAAGACAGATTCTGCGGCGGAAAGTCCCACCACTCCGGCATGTACCCCTGGGATAACCATCCCAGGACCAGACTGTCTGACGTCACACCTCGCCAGGCCTCGACGAAACGCATGAGCCTTCCACCCACCATAGACGCCTCGACGTCTAACGGGGTTGTCCGGCTCGCGGTCCGCTCCCCCCACCCCTTTCTTAACGAGAGAGAGAGAACCATTTTCGTCTTCGCTCGGCAAGTATAACTGGCACCGCTGTTCCTGTCGCACAGGTGCGGTCCAGGCGGATATGAAGGGAGCTCTCGTGCCCTCAGGTACGATCCGCTCCCTTCTTTCCGCCCTTGGAGGACTTACCCTTACCCTTACCCTTCCCGCCTATAGGGCGATCAGGAGCAACATTGGGGAGGGTAGGGGCCTCCACAACCTTCCTGGCTTTCTTAGCCGGCGGCGGCTGAGAAAATCCAGACGAAGCAGAAGTCGCAGTAGGCTTAGCTTTCGCCTTGCCATTCAGCTTCTTCTGCTTCTTTGAAGGTTGGACAGCTAACGGTTTCCCTACAGCCCCTAGTGCGTGCACTTGCCGCACTAGCTCCAGCTGTAGGTTTACCGCCAACCGATTCTGCGCAATGCTGGCAGTGTCCTCTAGGATGGCCCGCGCCTGGCCACCGAAGATGCTAGGCCCTGTCAGGGGTGTCCCAAGAAGACGCTCCCTGACTGCCGTAGCCGGACGCATATGGTCAAGAACCATTTGCCTCCTGGACTTTGTCACACGCGCTTGCACCCTTGTCAGTGCGTCCATAGACAGCACCAAGCCGTCATTGACGCACGAAAGCGCCACAGGTGGCACAGGGTGGCCTCCCCCCGCTTCAGCCCACACCGACTGAAGAAGGCGATACGAATGGTTGACACCACTCATAGCTGCCCTCACACCCTCATCGCATAGGGACAGGACGTCATATTGACAGATAAGACGACGATCGACAGCTACCGGAAGAAGGAAAACAACAAAATTTTTAAAATGTACTAGCCGGGAGAACTGATGGCAAGATGTAAGGAAAGAACAAGCTTTGAGGTAAAAGGATAAAAAGGATAAAACTAGAAGCGAGCCAAAAAGATGAAAAATAATACAGAAAAAGTAAGAAAAATGCTGAAAAGACAAAGAGGCGATGTGAAACCAGGGCAAAATGACTCGCCGAAACCATGACGACAGAGAAGAAAACTAGGCTTTTATTCCTTCTTCCTTTTCCCTTTTTGGGTTATTTCTCCTTTCTTAGTGTCTTTTTATTCTTGTGATCATTATTCTTGGTGCCATTCTCTTCCCTATGTATCCTCTTCAGATTCTATTTCCTTTCAGTGACTGTCAGATTTAGAATAAGAATTACGCAAGAATCAGGGCAACAAATTAACTCCCTTTGGTTAAAATAAATATGTCAACCTGACGACATAAGAGGAAAAAAGAGCGAGAGAAAAGGCTGAACAGCCCGAAGACAAGTGGCCATCTAAAGTTGGATGAAAGGACAAATTACGTATTTAGAGATAATGCGTAGAATAGACTGACTTATCGGCTGAGTGAGACCATTCAAAATTAAGCGATGATACGCGCATATGAAATAAGCTGCAACAGAAAAAACCCATACGGTAACCAGTCGGAAGAGTCTTTAATTACGTTGAAATATTGTCACACATAAAAGAATAAATGCTGAATATCTATATAATTTCAGGAGAGTCTTCAAGACTGGCAATGTCTCTGTATGAAGATTTTCAGCCATTAAACATTCCGATTTTTAAATACAATTACGGAAATAAGACTAACTCTTAGGCAAGATGATGACTAGATCCTAGGAAAGCGAACATGTAAACCAGAACTGAAGAACAAACCTGGAACCCCAGGAAGTTCTCTATCACCGGAAAGCCAAAACAGGAAGACCGGACCGGAAGTTAATCTGGGAACACCAGAAAGATCCATGAAAACCGGAAATGACCCTATCCCCGGATGTACGAAATCTGGAAGTGGAAATACGTGAACCAGAAATAGAATAGGAAATGGAAATGCGCAAACCGGAAGTAGACATCTGGAAACTGAACAGGATCCTACAGACCCGGATATACAGTAAAAAATCAGAGGTAGAGTAGGAACCGGAAATATGCAAAACGGAAGAAGAAAACCGGAAGCGGAAGAGGAAGGAACGGAAACGGAAGAGGAAGGAACGGAAACCTGAAGTAGCCCAGGGTCTTGCCGACCCGAATCTACCAAGCACCTACCGGAAGTGCTTGTCAAACCGGAAGGTTTTTGGTTGTTTTTTTTACTAAGGAACAGGTGATCTCTTGACGTTTCTGGCTACCGGAATCATGGAAAATTTAACTTTGGCATAGGCAGCTGAATCAGGGACTTCCGTCGCAGACACCACTGCTTGAGGGTAATGCTCCTCCTCAATGTTTAGCTGGGTTTTGCCTGGTGACTTACACGAAACCACCTTTATGGGCTTTTCCTTAGTCTTTGGGTTTCGGGGACCGAACCTCTAGTCTGGACATGAGGGAAGCCAGTTTTCCCCATTTGCGGCCGTGCCCGCCCGCTAACCTTCCGGTTATCGTCCAACTCGGATGACTCTTCCTGTCCGCGTGAATTGCTGTCAAAAACCTGATACGCATGGTATTAAAACATCATAAGTGAATATAATGGATAAGTAATTGAGGGATTTCAAATGATGATGATGACTTAAGGCATGATTGACTACTACGAAAATGGTTTACTACCACAAAAACCGGTAACACAGTCATAAAAGAGTAATAACACCACGAAATACTCAATAAACATAATTTAGGGAGGATGGACTTCATGTTAGGCATAATCCTGAATAGAAGAACTCTCAAAAATGTAAGCTGAACACAGCGCAAAGTATAAAAACTTAAGCTGGAATATTGGCAGACTGTACTGCTTACAGAATATTTGAAAAGTGAATCTGTTTCCTACTTGGGCTCCAATGCGCATGCGCTTGCATGCTTAGTGACAGGTGTCACCACGGAGTGAGTACAGACTGGTGCCAGTCTCTTTAAGGGCATATGCTGGGGGTGTACCCTACCAGTAGCCTGGTTGAGGGTATATATTGAAATGGAATAGGCATATGGGGGTATGTAAGAACGCATAAAAATCTTATTCTGGTGGCTAAATGCACAGTAGTTGATTTAGCAAGTAGTGATTGAATGGTATAGATGTTTTTATGGTGTAATAACAACTAGAGTGTTCACGGGTTGGGAAAGATACTAGCTGTTCCATGTTAAATTCATCAAAGATACTCACATGTATACTAACACGTCCTCTTCTGACTGTCGGGTTCAGTACCCTCTTCTGTCAGTTCTGTGTTATTAAATGTGGTGTGTGCCATGTGCGCATGGTTGAGTTATAATTTTGTTATTATAGTTCAACTTTATATGTTTCTCTTCCCAATATTTATCTAGTCTGGATTTGAATGCTTTTGTTGACTTAGCATTGACAACTGTTTCAGGCAGATCGTTCCATGAGTCTACGACTCTGTATGTGAAGAAGTTCCTCCTGATGTTTAGCATTGGTCGTTATACTGTTATATGATAGTGGAATAGATACGTTCACTGCTTCCTTATCGTATTTGCCAGAGAGTATCTTGTGAAGTTCTATGAGATCGCTCCTGGGTTAAATTAGATAGGAACTCGTAGTAGGAAACATATAATATATATAATATATATTGTAACTTATATACGCATATAGAATATTCGTAGCGGATAGTAGTTATTGTTAGGCTTATTAGGAATACCATAGGAATACTATAGCGGTCATTTTCATCCCTACCGCGGTCATTTTAGCTCGCGGTCATTATGGACTGAGATCGTCAGGAAGCCGGGATCGGATATTTACAAAAACACGGAAACTGAAGACAACATTGCAAATTATGTTGCAATTTAATAAATGCTAAATGGCATACCTCATCAAGGTGACTGGTACTGCGCCTTCATAATTATCAAGCCGTCTAATAACATTAAAAAGTTAATAATAGTCAGTAAACCTACAAAAGACTAAGTTAAATCCATTGATCTATATTCTGGATATCTATGTCTGTCTGTCTGTACTCGGAACGCCAGCCTCGATGGGCTCACCCCTGGCACGAGCAGGGTAACGAATAGTTGCAACTTGAGTTGCACAATAGTTTATTATTAAAGTTTTCATTAATTTAACTAATGTAACTAATGTCCGGAAGACACGAAGAAGCAACGGATGTTGCCGAGCACATGCACACAAGCTGGATTGAATCTGTTGCGACACTGACGCTCCTGGGAGAGTATCCAGGTTTTATTAATTTCCCAGGAACCGTAGCTCAGGCAAGCAATTCGAATCGTGTTGAGAAGTGTGTGCATACTGTACATAGTTCGTGTGTGACAGCTTGACAAAAGTCAGTGCTGCAAAAAGTGTATGTGCACAAATTCACGGAGATTTAGTTATATACAGATGGCCTTCCAGGTCAGTTCGCTTCAAATGAAGGGCATAGCAGAGAGCGCATGTGATTCTGGATACTTTTTGATTGTTCTCTGCAGACAGGTTGATATCTGAGCAGATGAAAAGTTTGGAGTGGTCCAAGATTAGTTGAGCCATGTTTTCTGGGTCAGCAATCAGCCTATCATATGCTACTGGGTCGATCTCCTGGAGTACAACAGAGCAGATATCTTCTAGATATGGTTTTCTGGATTCCATCAGCATTGGACAAGTTACGAGGAAGTGAGTTCTGTCTTCTTTTGTTAGCCGACAAAGCTGGCATGTGTCAGGTGCAGCAAACTGATTAAAGCGACTACGATTAGCTTGTAGAATGTATGTATCAACCAGGAGTTTCGCTTTTATCGGGGCACGTCTTACATCTCCTGTTGTATTATCAGTAGAGCTCCAGACATGGTGGACACGGTTCACTGAGCAGTCGAGAATGTTAAGATACTTGAGGGTTGATTTTGTGCTGGCGTCATTCTTCCAGGCATCATGAACAACTGTATTAACCTGTGTGTCTACTGCTGCTTTCCAATGAGGTTTTGAAGGGATGCTGTCAATCAGCTGGTAGATACTTGGAAGGTCATACTGAGAGAGTAGGTGTTGACATCTCATAAACCAGCTGCTGCTTCTGATACTCTTTACAGCTAACTGTCTCGCAGCTATTTGATACTCTAGCATCTCTCGGTTTCTGAGTATGTTTCCTAAGAAGTTCAGTTTTCTGCAGTCTATCTCAGCTTCTATAGGTCTTATGCCCAGTAAGCAAAGTGTTGCTGTTGAGGATGTACACTTTGAAAGGGATTGGAGTTGCCGGAGAATTTTGCGTTGGAATTGCTCCATGAGATTAATCTCGGTTTGGTTCATTTCCAGAGTTTCTAGACCAAAGAGTAATCTTGGGCGACAGTAGATTTTCCATACATGCGCAGCTAGTGCAGTAGACATTCCGCCATTGCCGTGCAGTCCAGCTCCCATCAAGGAGTACACCGTTCTCCGTGCCATTTGAATCCTCTTCTGCACATTTTGTTTGCCCCATAGGGAACGTTCTATACCCAGATGTGTTTCACACTTTGATTCAAGGATTTGTTTTTCTCCTAGCTGTATTTTGGGCATTTCTTTTGGTCGTTTGTTAAGAAAGATAAGAGCACTCTTTGCTGGATTGATAGAGTACCGTTCCTGATTGGTGTAGTGGTGGACAACGTTGAGAATCTCTTGGAGATGATTAGTATCGCGTGCGAGAATGGCAATGTCATCAGCGCAAGTTGGTGCTGAGCAATTAATGTGTCCAATTTTTTATCCGACTTGCATATCCTCAATCATATGTAGGAGATTGTTGTTGAATAGTTTATAATGGATGGTGGAAAGGATTCCACCCTGGTGTACGCCCTGCTGGATCTGTAGAGGTGAGGAAATTCGGCCCTTAAGCTTGACCACAGTTTCGGCATCAGTATAGAGGTCTTGGATGGTTCCCCAGAGTGATTGTTCGACTCCGCTGATGTATATCTTACGAAGTAGTGAAGCGTGCCAAACTACATCAAATGCCTTGCAGGCATCTAGCGTGACCATAGCCACTTCTTCATGGTTGTCCTTGGCCTCGTTCACAACCTCTGAAATGATCAACGCTGTGTTGTTGGAGGATGGTCCCTCTGTGAATCCTCTCTGCCACATGGACTGAATGTTATCGTGGTTATGTTTGGTTCGGTTTAAAAGCAGTTTCTCAAGTATCTTCCCGATTAATGACAGGACCGCAATCCCCCTATAATTTGTTGCTAGTTTACTATCTTTATCTTTCTTGAGGACAGGTGTTAATATTCCTTGCTTCATGTCACGTGGAACGTGTCCCTTTGAGAGAATATAGTTCATTAGAATTGCTAGGTGATCAAATACTGCTGCCGGAGCATGCTTCAGATGCTCTGCAGTTAGTCCTTGATAATCTGGAGCTTTATTGTTCTTAAACCCAGCTACGATTTCCCTGAGCTCTAATTCTGTTACAGGCTGGTTCTGTTTTTTCTGGTTATGACACAGGTCTTCAATTACGATGAGATCGGTCTCCACTAAGGTCTTATAGGCTTCGTCGAACGCTGCATCTTGAAGAGGACTGGCCAGTGCACCAAAGTGTTCCTTAAATGCCACTAAGATATCAGCCTCATCAGTACACGTTGTTCCATGATGTATAAGGTGGTGGATTCCATTATTGCCTAGAGTACGTTGCTTTGCAATTAGGTAGAAGAAGGTTTGTCTGTCATATTCGTGTGCCTCCATGATCTTGTTGCAGTGGTCACTCCGTTTCTGCCTGTTCATCAGTCGTATAGCTTGCCTTAATGCCCGCCTAGCATCTTTTCGCCTACGGTTTGCAGCATTATCATTCTCAATTGACTTGCCTTCAAGAATCCATATCCTGTGTGCTTTTTTACTTATAGTGGCCAGGGCATTTAAAGTTGGGGTCCATATTTTGTTGTTGTTTGGGCGCTTCCTTGTTCCATCCTTGACTGAACACACAGAAGCCTGGAGAGAAGCGCTGTGCATGGCACTTGAGAGTGTCTTTACCATCATATGTGCTGCTAGATTACTTTCTATTTCCGGGGTTTTGCCAGATAGGATGCCATCAACCATCTCTTTGTACTGCTCAACATCACACTTTCTCCAGTGAATTCTCTCAGGGATATGGTCTGTCTGGAGATGCATTTTAGATTCTTGTGCTTTACCTACCTTCTTGTGGGTGTTGAAGGTAACTGCAGCTGTAAGTATCACATCAGTATGATCTGAGAGGTTCAGTGGATGTTTTGGAGTTATCGTGACTTGTTTGGCCATATGCTTGGACCTTCCAGACAGAAGCCAGTAATCTATTTGTGATGATAACTTTCCACTTTCAGAACAGAATGTAGGTTTGATAGGGTAATTCTGAGGAAGATGTATATCATGCTCACTCATGAAGTCTTTTAGCTTTTGGTCTCTAGGGATCCCTTTATCTCTATGAGTCGATGCATTTATGTCGCCACCTATTATGATGAGATGAGTTCCTTCATATTTTTCTATAAGTTCATGAATTTCATCCAGGACTGCCTCAAAGTCGTGTTCGGATTGGGCATTTCCACGTGAAGGCATGTACACATTAATAAGGTAGATTGGCACTTCAGTAAGTATTTCTAATGCCACGATCCTATGACTTCCCTCATCTCATCTCTTTTTCTGATGTACTGGTCCAGACTACTTGACCAAACGATGGCTGTCCCACTGTAGCCTCTTGGTGCCTGAAGTGGTGGTATTGGATCATCATCGTCAATACACTTGGCATGGAAGTTGCCTTTGCTGTAGACCTTTGTTAGTACTTCTTCCACCTTGTACCTGTAGAACCAGTGCTCCTGCAGTAGGATGATTTCGTTATTCTTTGAGAGCATAAGAAGGTAACCAATATTCGTCTCAGCATTCTTTGCGTTCAGTGTTGCAATATTAATCAGGGGATGACCATCTATAGCCGCTGCACTCGATGCGTTTTCTTCCTGAAATTGTGGCACTGCTCATAGGCTTGCCTATTTGAACTGTATCATGGGTTGAGATTGTGTTGGTACCCATTGTTGGATTTGGGCTACAGTGCGGTGGGGGGGGGGGGGCGGCAGGAAGTAGCTGCTGCAGATATGAGCCTGTCGAATACGGGTGTGGTATGATTGGCCTTGCTAGGGACTGTTGTTGTACAGTAGGTTGGAGATGAGTCATGGGAAACATCATGTTCATCATTGGAGGTCTGTCGCGTACAGCCTGTTGACGCTGGTAGTTTGGCGGACGTACTTCAGGGGCAGCTTCTTGATGGCTGATAACCGATGGAACAAGATATGGATAACCTTGAGGCCATACTGGGCGTGTCTCCAATGGACCGTTCACGCGAGGACCGGGGATCTGGTTTACTGTCGTCATAGTGACATGTTGTTGCTTTTTCTGTGGCTTTGTCTTTGGCTGGCTCGTATATCGCTTTTTCTGTTTTTCCAGTGGCCCACCTCTAAAAAATGATACCGTTGATCTGGTTGCAGGTTCCGGCACTGGTTGGATATCTGTTTAGTATGCAGTGGCCGTGAGTGAGGTAGTGAGTCAGCATCCTGTTGGTCTTGCTGGGAATCGTCACTGTTAGTACGTGGGCTGCGCCATGTGGGTGGAGACATGCCGACTTCGTCCGTTCTGCCAGATGCTTTTTCAGCGGGTTTTTGCTGCCATGCTTTGGTCTTTCGAGATTGGTTAGTCGACGAGTTGATATGCATTGCTTTTAGGCGGGGAGGAAGTATTCTGTCACCTGCATGGCTGTTGTGATGGGGTCTCTCAGAAGCGGTATTTTGTGTTGAATGACTGCGCTACAGGTTCTGATACTGAGCAGGTGATTGGTTGTTATGTGATGTGTACTGACCAGATGCAGTCTATGGTTAAATTAACCTTTTTTTCCATCTGTTTTTTTCAACCTTTTATTTTGCTTTTCTACTTCTTTTTGTCTTGTCTTTTGTAGTAGTTCCCTTCTATCAGTTTGTAGGCTCATCAGACGAACCATAGAGTTATCTATGTCAATATAACTACCTCTATGAGACGAACCTCCTTCCGGAGTATATTTCTATCCTCATCTGTAATCTGTACTCAGAACGCCAGCCTCGATGGGCTCACCCCTGGCACGAGCAGGGTAACGAATAGTTGCAACTTGAGTTGCACAATAGTTTATTATTAAAGTTTTTATTAATTTAACTAATGTAACTAATGTTCGGAAGACACGAAGAAGCAATCATCAACATCATCATTATTTTCTTAGGACATAAGCCTAAAGGTTTTTCTTCGAGTCCCTATAATTATCTAATTCAATTTTACCGTGCGCTATACGGAAAAGAGAGGTTGTAGCTTAAATTTTAATTCTACTCTTAGTTTATTTAGTCTTAGGTTTACATCAAAAGTACAATTGTTGTGTTACTTACAAATTTTTTGTTGGTGCACATGGCCAACAGCCATCAGCTGTGGTGTGCCACCTACAGCTGCTAGACACTGTCTTAAGAGTTAACTACAATGTGCCGCTACGCTTGAAACCAGCTTATGTGTTATATACACAGCTACTTGTACAGTGTATTTTTTACATTGGTAGCTATTTTCATTTAATTTATACTTTATACCTTAGTCAATATTACATGAATGTCACATATTTTGATCTTATTTGGTTACACTACAGGCACGCTCCGTTGCAGTGATATTAAACTCTGGTTCTAGGTACTAGTCGAAGTGGTATATAATATCACTCAGATAGCAATCCACTCTTCTTTTGAATTTGTCTATGTCCTTAGCCTCGACTACATGTGTAGATAGATCATTCCAGGTTTTTGGAGTATGCTTTGTGAAGAAGAATTATCTTGTGTTCGTGTTACAGTGCTGAATTCCTATTTTAAGATTGTGTCTATGGGTAATGCTTGTTGATGATTTGCTAAAGAGGTTTTGTTTCTTGACGTTGTAGATGTTGCTCATAAATGTGTATACTTCGATTAGATCTCCTAGAGTTCTACAATACTTTAGTGAGAAATGTTTTAATGATCTCAGTCTATCCTCATAACTGATGCTTTATCTCAGGGACTATTCTGGTGGCTTGACGCTGAACACTCTCAATTGTCCTTGATTTCCTCAGTAGATGTGGCGACCACACATCGTTACAGTACTCTACTACAGGTCTAACTAAAGTTGTATGCAGTGAAGGAACATAGTGGGATCCATATAGGCGAATGTTCTCCTTATGACACCAATTATTCCATTTGCTTTGTTTACAATTGTGTTAATGTGTTTGTCAAAGTTAAGCTTTTCATCAATGTTTATGCCACAGTCTTTTTCGACTTCGGTCTGAAGTATTCTTGGGTATTTATCAGTATCTGTCATGATGTATTCTAACTTAGGATGGCTTTTTTAATGTAGGGAATGGATTTTCGTTGAGTTAAAGCGAAGTTGCCAGTCGAGTGACCATTTACAGGTTAAATCAATATTTTTCTGAAGGTCTGCTATTTTTGGATTCCCAATTGCTTTAGTGTTATTCGCAAAAAATGTGCAAATGCAGTCTATACTTTCAGATAAATCGTTAATGAGCAGAACAAAGAGGACCAGACCGATGGCATTGACATGTGCCACACCACTAGTGACATCCTAGTATACTGATTTTGTGTTGTCTATTTGAACTCACTGCTTCCTGTTTGTCAAGAAATTTTGAATCTATGCTGTTAGTTTTCCTCCTATTCCATATGCATGGAGCTTGTTTAATAGTCTTGCATGGGGTACAGTGTCGAATGCTTGGCTAAAATCAAGATAGATTACGTTCACTGGCATCTAACATTTGAGTTACAATTTGCAAATATTCTAGTAGCTGTGTTTTACATGATCTTCTTGGTCTAAATCCACCCGGGCATTCTGTAAGTAGGTGATTTTGTTCCAAGAACTCTATGAAATCACATCTCGTATAAAAGACTCAAGTACTTTACACACACACACACACACACACACACACACACACACACATATATATATATATATATATATATATATATATATATATATATATATATATATATATATATATATATATATATATATATATATATATAAAACCCTGTTTGTCAAGAAATTTTGAATCTATGCTGTTAGTTTTTCTCCTATTCCATATGCATGGAGCTTGTTTAATAGTCTTGCATGGGGTACAGTGTCGAATGCTTTGCTAAAATCAAGATAGATTACGTTCACTGGCTCACTGGCATCTAACATTTGAATTACAATTTGCAAATATTCTAGTAGCTGTGTTGTACATGATCTTCTTGGTCTAAATCCACCCGGGAATTCTGTAAGTAGGTGATTTTGTTCCAAGAACTCTATGAAATCACATCTCGTATAAAAGACCTGAAGTACTTTACACACACGCACGCACGCACGCACGCACGCACGCACGCACGCACGCACGCACGCACGCACGCACGCACGCACGCACGCACGCACGCACGCACGCACACACACACACAGTCTTTTTGCCCGGTATGTCTTCAGAGCTGGCTGATGTACCCTGCACCGTTAAGCGTAGTTATGTATCTTCATCCGCATTCAACAACCCCGCTTATGATCTGGTTCTGACTACTCGTTAGACATTCTATATTGTGAGTTCGAACCGCTCCCGTCATGGGCTACTTGCGGGAATCGTGTTTGCGGAAACCGGCATGCGGGAACTTTCCAGCTTCCAGGGAACGCATCAACTCACCAAGAGTGACGTATCAATTTCAGTAACACGATAGCCAGGCTTAAGAATGGCTACCGATTATTCAAATAACTATACTTGACATTTTAATTATCCAGTTAATTACATCTTTGATAATTATATCGTATCTGTATAAATGGTCCCGATGACCAAAAGGTACTGTAACGGTCTTCGGACCGCTAGTTATAATTTCTGTATCTGTTTATAGTTATTCTTATTTTCTGTAAGTTGTTCTTGCTAACCGCACCGTAGTAGGTTCCTCAACCTGTAATATATATATATATATACTATTCTGATCATTTCACATTGTATTGATTGTTCTGGTTAGTCTATATATGGCAAGTGGCCATCAGTTTATATGTTTTGTTTATGTGTAGAAAAATATAGGACTGCAGTGCAGGTATGAAACACTATCAGCAACATTTATATATGCAGCACTTTCTCCCGCCACCAAACTTTTTTCACTGAGGTCACTGTCCGTGTTTAGCCCGGCATGCTACCGACTAAAAACCTTTTCTATTCAGCTCGATAGGATAGGTTTAATATGATTATGATCTCTTCATTAGGGGACACGTAGTGTACGGCTCTTTTCCGGTAGTTGCGATAATTTATCCCAGCACTCCGGCAAGGTTGTGTAAGATTGGCCAACGTACCTAAAGGGCCTCATATTTCTAAGTTATTGTCTCTCTTCATGTTCCCCTAAGCCTTCTGGCTGCTTAATTGTGTGGATGTCCCTATCCGCACCATGAACTGATCCAACCCTGGGAAACTATTGGGGTTTCCGAGCGGTGATGGCCAGGGTGTGGTGTCACACACATTCCCCGTGTATCTTCGGATACTCAGTAGTTAGTTACCTTTGCCAATGTAGGAAAGCACTGCTAAAACATATCTTAATTATTATTTTCTTTAATCTGCTGAACAATCCTCCCGCACTGCAGTGCATAACTGGGCAACTTGTTTTTAAACCTAACGCCAGGTTAAAAGGTTAGATCCATAGGACCTGGTGACGGGCGAGATGCGCATCCCCACCGAATTCTGTAAGAATGTCTGGGCATGATATTAAGATCTGCCACGCCCTCATGGGAAGGACATTCATGGTGGGTACTCGTCCCTCTTACACCCACCATAACGATAGATCAGTTACCTAAAAATGCTTGTGTGAAATGTAACCAATGTCCTGTGATGTTTTATGTGGTTACGGAGCGAGATGTCCGGATTCTTACCCAGTTTGGAGGTCTTGTAAAGTATTCAGTATTGATGTCTTAGGGCATCCATTCTCAATGACAGCCATATCTAAAAAGCTAGGTAGACGCTAGCCAATTGCGGCCAAAATAGTTCTTGTCTCTAAAAACTAAATATGAGGTTAGGCATAGAAGAAGGCCCACATAAATAAAAGCGTCAACTACTAATTCAGCATATTGAGAATTACATAAGACGATGACGTGGGAATCCTTTGGGAATCACTCGTCCCGTCTTCGCATAAAACAGCACGCAACCTTATGGTCATAATCTCACTAGGTATGGTCTTTTCCTTACAGCATTTTGGTTAAATATTAGAGTGGACCCTTTGCGGCCAATACCCTTCTCGCGCTTTAAACGATGGAAACATTTTATTGTGATGGAGGCCCGCATGAGGCACTTGCCTCTCGCAAGGATTCAGTGGCGATGGTCCACGCGAGGATAATACTCCTCACCCAAACTAGCACTAGGAGTAGTGCCCACATGAGGCCCATGTTTTTCCGACACTACAAAGATAATTTTCTTTCCTTTCAGCTTAGAGGTATAATAGCTTATATTAAGTTAATTAGTAATCTCGTGTACGGGAGGCACCCTTACAGGGATACCTCTGCGGACCTACGAGTCTGTGTGGTACCTCCGGGAGCCCGACGTTTAGAAGTTCATCAGGCTGTCTTTATGTCTTGTATTTTCGTATGCTCATTATATTTATCTAGCATACTTGACGGTCTGTTTTAGGTAAAAATATTGTATAGACTTATGTTAATTAGGTCACCAAATCAAATCTTGTAAGTCCATGGATCACAAAATTGCTATGGACAGGTATAATGGTGACACAAACTCTTGGGATGAGACTGTTGTGTTTAATGTTCGCGACGATGGTCGCACGGCCCCACCGGAACGATTGAGTTCCACCGGCCTTAGGAGCCAGTCTTAGTTACCCATAGGGCAGTATCGTACAGGATCCGTCACCCTGAGACCGGAAGCTAACCAGCATCATCATTCGTCGTGCACTTGCGGCGCGGCGCGGCGAGTCGACACCAGAACGGCCCGACCATACCCCGCGAGCTACAAATGACTACATTGTCTAAACCAAACCGACCTCTTCTCTCTCAGTTACTATGTCCACAATTGGTGCAGTACTGCTTGCATTTCCTTTGATTAACGGATTGCCCTAACTTCAGCAGGTTTGCTAAGTGGATCTCCTCCCTAGATCTCTACACGCCAGCTAAAGGAAGACCTCATTGAAGCAGAGTAGATTGCTCTAACTTGTTTGGCCATCATCAAGATTGCGATGGAATCATTGGATGGTACAGTGTAATTCAACTGTTGTGATATGAATGTGTGCATGAACCCATATGTATCAATTGGTGCTGCCAGCTTCCCCGACAATCAAGGTTAGCCAGCTCTGTAATAAACCACATCGATGAAATCGCCCACTCTTTCTGCCTGGCTATACAATATCATGTGTTCCAGAATTTTAGAGATGATCAGAGTGATTGTGATGCCTTGGCAATTGTCTATCTACTAAGCTGGTTGAACATATGTATTGCTGTAAAGAGATCTTGAAGTGTTTTGCAGAAAGACCAATTTCACCAGAAGCTTGCTCAATTTTGATCTTGTAGATGTACACACCACAGAGGAAGTCAGCACCATAACATACTTGACATAGTACTAACAAACGAAGAAAGGGTGATAGTGGAAATTGAATATATATCTACCTACGCTAGCTAAGAGTCATCAAACGACCCTGAACTTCACACTAAGATGCTACCTACAAGACAATCCAACCAAGGCACATGAATAGTTAATGATAGAGGCACAGGAATAATTAACGATAGTGGAGATTATGTTAAACTTAGAGCAACACTGGAAGATAAAAACTGGGACAGGGTCAAATGGATTGACCATTGAGCAAACATGGAACATGATTAAAACACACTACTGGAAGCAGTAAACAGCTGTATCTGTCGCAAAACTATAAGGAAGTCATCATAGAGAATGCAAAAGAGAAGCCCTTGGATGAATGACGGTATCAGAGCAAAGTTGAAAAGCAAGCACAAAGCATTCAATCAATTCAGAGCGACTCGAGAAGTTCATTACAATGAATATACCAAATACAGAAACCAACTAAAGGGAGAAGCGAGGACAGCTAAGAGAAATCAAGTCAAAGCTAAAGACTAGTTCAGGCATCTCCAACCTAAAACGCGATGACGGCACCATAACCAGATCCGACAAAGCAAAAGCAGAACTTAAATCATATTTTATGAGGGTCTTCACGAGAGAGGATATTACAATAATACCTAAGCTTAAGAATGTAATGCGGAAACTTCAACACTAGATCAAATCATAGTTAAGGAAGAAGAAGTATGTAAAAGATTAGAGAACCTCAAAGTGTCGAAGTCACAAGGACCAGATGAATTGCACCCAAGAGTTCTGAAGGAGACAAGCAAGCGTATTACCAAAGCACTGACAATACTCTTTAACATATCATTACAGGAGAGATCAATTCCATCAGACTGGAAGAACGGACACATCACACAGATCTTTAACAAAGGCAGCAAATCTTTGGCTAGAAACTATAGACATGTAAGCTAAAAGTCAGTTGTCTGCAAACTAATGGAACATTTCATCAGAGACGAGCTTATTAAGCACATGTCAAACTCCATTTCAGAATGCCAGCATGATTTCTTAAGTGGTCTATCCTGCATAACACAGTTACCTGACACACTAGACCTCTGTACCGAAGCAATTGACATGGAGATCCAGTTGATGTTATTTACCGAGATTTTTCAAAAGCATTTGACACAGTGCCCCACCAGCGACTATTATGAAAACTGAGAAGCTTTGATGTAGATGGAGATGTGCTGGGCTGGATTTGGCACTTTCTGAACAACATGAAACAGAGGGCGATTGTCAATGGCTCCTTTTTGAATTTGGCTCTAGTTCTCAGTGTGATTCCTCAAGGCAGTGTTCTTGGCCCCGCATTGTTTATTTCCTACATCAATGACATGCCTGTGGTAGTAGTAACCAGCATGATAAAGCTGTTCACTGACGATACTAAGCTCGTCTAAAAAATAACCTCCGCCAAAGATCAAGAGTTACTACAGAAAGATCTCAACAATCCGAAAGACTGGACAAATGTATGGCAGCTACGTTTCAATGCGTCCAAATGTAAAGTATGGGGAGATCCAACAGTAAACTCCAGTACAGCATAGATGGACAACAAGTTGTAAAGCTTGAGGAAACCCTCTGTGAAAAGGATCTAGGTATATATGTCCATAATGCCTTGAAGTTCAATAAGCACTCTGAGATTGCAGCCAACAAACTAGTAAGCGTGATAAGCCCTTTTGACTTCATGACTCCATTGACATTCATCCTGTTGTTCAAAAGCTTGGTTAGACCGCACTTAGAATACGGAAATGTGGTATGGTCACCACTGCATAAAAAGACGTCCACTGACTCGAGAATGTACAACTATGTGCCACGACGAAGATGATACACGGCTTCAAAGACCTACCATACAAAGAGCGTCTCGGAGCACTGAAACTTCCAAGTCTAGTCTGCGCGGTGATGTCATCGAAGCGTACAAGTACACCCATGCTTGAACCATGAACTACTACCACCAGGTGAGGGCGAGTGTGCAAGAGGAAACAGTTACAAGCTTCACAAACAGCAGTTTAACAGTGAAACACATAAGCGCTTCTTCAGTATAAGAGTAGTCAACTACTAGAACAACCTACCAGAGAACATCGTATTCGCTCCAACTCCAACATGCTTTCAAGGGAAAACTTGACAAGTACTACGGCAGCAGCACATACAATACTCAGTTCCCGATCAAACCTGTCAGCACCCACTCAGTTCAACAGGTTCAAAATTCTATTGAAGAAGACAGTGAAGAACTGATACAGGCTACACAGCAGTAGAGGACTATGTAACTGTCTTACTTAACTTCTTTTATAGTTATTGGTGTCATGGGTGGCTGGCCATGTTTCACCGCTTCTGTTAATGATTGGACATCTTCTGCGATAATTTTGACAAATTTGTATTTTAGTTCTGATCATGTGTCATTGTTCTGGGAATTGGCCAGCATAGAGAAATGTGCATACATGGCTTTTGATATCC
This sequence comes from Chaetoderma sp. LZ-2023a, assembly GCA_034401795.1. Classification (NCBI taxonomy): domain Eukaryota; kingdom Metazoa; phylum Mollusca; class Caudofoveata; order Chaetodermatida; family Chaetodermatidae; genus Chaetoderma; species Chaetoderma sp. LZ-2023a. The sequence continues at coordinate 80,522,493 of CM067374.1, forward strand.
TCTTTTTCGCAATATTAACATCATTAATCACAGGTTCAGTTCACCGTTTGCTTTGTGAATCTGTGGAGGCTCTGATTGAGATCTGATTATAGTTTAGTTCTAGATTTTGCTGCTGCCATTACCGCCGCAAACACCGTTTACGAGGCACAAACCATTGTCTTATTATTTTCTCTGTATCTGTTATTATCATCAAGTTTATCGAAGAAAAGTGGTGATTATCTCTCCCCGCCCATCTGTTTGTTTGTCAATCCATCCATTCTAGTTTTATAGAGTATGGTATACTCAGTGATATTCAATAGTTCCTTCTATGCCGTAGATATCTACTTTGTTCTTGAATTATTTGTCTGCCGCCTCAGATTTTGTAGCTGCCAGTGAATTCCACTGTGGTACTACTAAATTAGTAAAAAAGTGCTTGGGAATATCTTTGTTGATGCGTTTTATGCTGACGTTGAACCTACAACCTCTGGTCTGTGTCATACTGGATGGTTAAGAAGTAATTTTTATCAATAATATATAGATCCCTGATGTTGAACGTTTCAATTAAATCTCCTCGAAACTGTTTATATTTCAAGGGCATTAGATTTAGGGCTTTAAGTCTTTTTGCATAGCTATATAGATACTCTGATTTGCTGGACGAGTTTTGTTCCTCGGTAACATAATCGTTTTATTAATATATATGTGAACTGTCCTGTGGCTGTAGTAGTTTGAAAACATCCTCTATCTGCAATGTCTTTTTCTTTGATCACTTTTCTTCTCCACCGGAGTCCATAGCTCCGTTAGGTTCTGCTTGATTGGCAGTGTACCCAATCTGGCTTGTTCAAGATCGGTATGTAGCACACTTAGTAGGTTTGTACAATGGCGACGTCTGCATGGGTGTCTTGTGCCATTCGCATTCCATGGCCAAATATATATCTTTGTCCGGCCACCTTCACTGACAGTGGCACCTTCACTGAGTGGGACTGTGTTGCACATAGTATATAACAGGTCGTTGGCGATTATACTGTCCGGCCAGGGATGTTGAGTTATAGTAAGATGGTGTCTGTGGTGACACGCATCAAGCTTATCTAGAACTGCCTTTAGAGCTGCTCAGCTGTTACAGTTGTACAACATCAGAGTTGCACACATCAAATCATACAAGCGTAATTCTTTGGCTCAGATCCAATTTCTGCCAAAAGGACTGGAAGGCAATGTTTTATGTGACGCAACATGCAACATAGTTAGAGGAGCAGAACATTAGTAAACCAAGGATTTTGCTCTTGCGCCTACGTAGCGGGATGCCTTTGTCACTGACTTTGTCTGTCCCTGTCTGATAGGTGTACATGGATAAACTCGATCTTGGCTTCATTTATGAAGAGATTTACATACTTGCAGCTATTCTTCTTTTCCTCATCTACGAAGTCTGCATACTCCATCTATAGTGGGAAGCCAGTCTATATACAGCTGGATTTGGTCTTGTGTTGTGCTCTCACACAGATGAGTGGGCTGATGCAAGGTAGCATGTAAACAGTACCAGAGAAACGTCATCTTCCTGCGGCGAATCAATGGAGCTCTCGAATGCTGCAAACTCAGGATGTTTTACTCACACTTTCAACCCGCTATTTGCCAATAGCAGTCTTTATTAGTCACACATCATAGTCACTACAGCCCGCTTGATGTAGTACATCCAGGATCTTTGACCGCTTGATGGTGTTAAAGGCCAGTGACATGTCGATGCCCATCTTGTGAAAGTTCGAGTGCTTGAACATGACCAGTGACATGAGCATTAGTTGCGCCTATACACTCTTTGTGCAGTTGCGTCCTCATTTAAAGCAACTCTGGTAGGTTCCAGTGAAACTGTCAATATTTTCTCAGATGCGGCAGTCACATGGTAGACAGGATTTTCAGTATGCTGATGAGGAGCACTATAGGCTTCAGGTCTGCTGGTGGTCCAGGAGATTGAGTTTGGGCAGCACAATAAGGGTGCCTTATCCAACACAATCAATGGGGAGGTGTTGTATGAAGGCAGAATTTATTGACGGACAAGCTTTATACGAGAGGTGTTCAGTTTATTTTGTCACAAGATTGCACGGTTTCTTGCTGCACACTTTTGATCAATTGTCTCACTCACAATACCTTTTTACAAAGCCCACAAGCTTACCAACATGCTAGTTTAGTTTGTTAAAAGTGTTCAACATGCCAAGACATAAAATAAGCGAGAGAGCGGAGGGTATAATTCTCCATCTTTTGAGGAGGGGAATGACGCCGTCACTGATCAGAAATGAATTTTTGAAAGAAAATATCAGTGTCCGTGTGAGGACCATTTATCGCGTAAAGAATAACATCGGAAAAGAACGACAATTGACGAATCTAACACATGGAAAATCTGTTACGTTGAAAATCAGACGAAGACGAACTGTAGTATCAAAACAAGTGATAGACAAAGTGAAGAAAATGATAGCAAGAATTAACCCACCGACACAACGTGAGATGAGCAATCTATTAGGAATTAGTCTGGGATCCGTAAATAACACCATAAACAGTGTTATCAAGGCAAAACTGAGAAAAAAATGTTTGGTTCATAAACTATCCCTAGAGCAGGTTGAAAAGAGGAGGAAGAGGAGCTGGAGGCTCTACCTAAAGCTGTGTGTGGGGAAGTGGAAATACCTTGTCACCACAGATGAGGTTATGTTTTATCTAGGTGAAAGCTAAGGAAAACGGCGAGTCTGTTATGTTAGGAAAGGACAAATTGATATGGATAAGTTGAAGTTTGTTAAACGTGACAGTTTCGCGCCTGGTTTCATGGTATGGGCAGGCGTTAGTCATTACGGAAAGACCAGTTAAATTCATTGATCGGAATGTGAAAATCAATGCTGATTATTACATCAAACATGTTTTGAGACCCTTTTTGAAACATGATGTTCCCAAATTATTCCCAGGAACAAACAGAAGGACATGGTTTTTCACCAAGATAGTGCCTCCTCTCATACTGCACGAAAGAGCTTAACATACTTAAAGCAGAACAATGTTAAATTCATTAGCCCTGAAGAATGGATGCCGAAGTCGCCGGATGCTGCCCCTATGGAATTTAGTATCTGGGGAATTGTCAAGTGTCGTCTACAGAAGCGGAAAGTTACAAGTCTTAACAGTCTAAAACGTGCTCTCAAAACCGAATGGAAGGCACTAAGTCAAACTGTGATCAATTAAGCCCTTTCTTCTTGTCCTAAGCGCTGTAGACTGATATATCATGCTCATGGGTCTCAAATTGAACATCTTCTGCAATGAAATTATTTTGTGATAAATTATTGTTGATTAAATACTTATTTGAAATTTGTGACAAAATAAACTGAACACCTCTCGTATTTGGGTACCCACAACCTTGTGGGTTTGACTACCAAATGAACAGGACATTTCAGCCCCACTACCCCCCCCCCCCCCCTCCCCCCACCCCACCCACCAAGCAACACAGCAAAGTCTGGCGAAGATACCTTCAGTAAAATCTGCATTATCATCTCAAGCTGACAATTCACATAAGAGGCCCAAGGGGCCTGTGCCGCTCACCTGGAGCGTTATGCATTTTTGTCACAATTGTTAGTGGGTGGTTTAGGAGTAGCCTTCTAAATGAGTTTGTAGACATTTCTGCAAGTCCAATATGGCCGCCAAACATGCTACATTTTGATTGGTCCACTTCTGCCATGTTTTTGATGTAGCGTCTTCCCTTGAAAAAACTTTAATGGCACTCAGTGCCTAATCATTTCTCTAAAATTTCGGCCCAATCCATTTCATGCGTTTTGAATTGATCCCCCAAGCGGCTTTGGAGAAGATTTTTAAAGACATTTTAAAGCGGTCATTTTTTTGGATGGATCAACTTCTCTTGAACAAACTTTAATGGCCCTTAGTCCTTAATCATATATCACAAATTTCAGCTTGATCGCTTCAGCAGTTCTGGGGAAGGAGTCGTTTTTGCAAAAACGAGGCCATCCAAGATAGCCGCTGAACCATTTAGTCAATCAAGTTCCCTTGAACAAATTTGGGTCAGCTTTTACCACAGATCATATTTCATGAGGTCTGAATTGATCCCTCAAATGGTTTTGGAGAAGATTTTTTAGACATTTCTAAAAATCAGCAGAAATCCAAGATGGGTGCCAGGCAAATTGGCCGATCGGCTTCTTTTGAACAAAATGGAATCTCTATGCCCTAAGGATGCTTCCTGCCAAATATAATTGAAATCGGCCCAGTAGTTCTCGAGAAGACATTTTAAATTTCCCATTGCTTTAGTATGGGAGCTTTTGGCTGGAAAATGATCCAAGATGGGGGGGGGGGCCCAAACCATTTATGACAGTTTCGAAAATTGCCAATTTGAGATCAGAATACCCAAAAACCTATATAAAACCAATTTTGGCCTCAAAATCCATCAAATAAAAAAATCCAATATGGCCGCCAAACACGCTATATTTTGATTGGCCCACCGCGGCCATGTTTTTTGACGGATTAACTTCTCTTGAACAAACGTTAATGGCCCTTAGTCCCTAATCATATATCACAAATTTCGGCCTGATCGCTTAAGCGGTTCTGGGGAAGTTGTTTTTGCGAAAACTAGGTCATCCAAGATGGCCACTGAACCATTTGGTCAATCAAGTTCCCTTGAACAAACTTGGTTCAGCTCTTACCTTAGATCATATTTCGTGAGTTCTGAATCGATCCCTCAAACGGTTTTGGAGAAGATCTTTAAAGACATTTCTAAAAATCGGTAGAAATCCAAGATGACCGTCAACCAAATCGGGTTGAATCTCTATGCTTGCTGCCAAATATAATTGAAATCGGCCCAGTTCTAGAAAAGAAGACATTTTAAATTTCCCATTGCTTTAGTATGGGAGCTTTTGGCGGGAAAATGATCCAAGATGGCCACTAAACCATTTATCTGACAGTTTCAAAAATTGCAATTTTCAAATCAGAATACCGAAAACCTATATAAAAACAATTTCAGCCTCAAAGGCCATCAAATAAAAAAATCCAGTATGGCCGCCAAACATGCTATATTTTGATTGGCCCTTGGCGGCCATGTTTTTGGACAGATCAACTTCTCTTGAACAAACTTTACTCACCTTTAGTCCCTAATCATAACTGCCAAATTTCGGCCTGATCCCTTCAGCAGTTCTGGAGAAGTCATTTTCACTAAAACTAGGTCAACCAAGATGGCCGCCGAACCATTTGACCAATCAAGTTTCCCTGAACAAACTTGGTTGAGCTCTTGCCCTGGATCATATTTCATGAGGTTTCGTTCAATCCCTCAAGCGGTTTCGGAGATTTTTAAAGGCGTTTCTAAAAATCGGCCAAAATCCAAGATGGCCACCGGCCAAATTGGCCGATTGGCTTCATTTGAACAAACTTGGATCCCTATGCGCTAAAGATGCTTCCTGCCAAATATAATTGAAATCATCCCAGCGGTTCTTGAGAAGTCGTTTTAAAGGAAAAGTTGACGGTCGGACGGTCGCCATGACATAAGCTCATAATGTAGGATCTGATTCGTTACACAAGTATCTAATGTCATATGTAGGATGACGTCACAATCATAACCACATATGTAGCTCCATCTTGAAGTTTGAAGTCTGTCATGTGTATGAATTGCATGTCTTTGATAGATTTACAATTTAATAAACAATCTGTTAATTGTGATTGTGGGAATTCAGCATTTACAGTATATAGATAGATTCCAACATGCTAAAAAGTGGTGGAGCTTAGCTAGAAATGGGTGGGTCATACCTAGAAATGGATCCCTCCAATGGGTCATCACCACATTGACCTTTGACCTTTTTGGCCACATAATCAATATGGTTCTGCAAGTCAGCAAAGGCCGGGTCCAGGCCAAAACTGGTGAAGATTCATTTACCGGTAGTAGAATTACAGCTATTGCATGGAAATAGAGATGGTCAGATGGATGAAAGAAACACACACTATACCTTCATCTCATTTGATGGAGAAGTAATAATTATATTAAAAACAATCATCAAGTTTTATTTACAATTTAACCCTCAAATATTTTGTCATAGAAAATGTTCATTTGTAGACCAAGAGAAAAATTCTTGTTTAAATTTACCACTGGACTGACTGGCACGAGTATTGATCTAGTCATTTCGGTGGGGAAATTAAAAAAAATAGTCTTCTCTTGTCTGCAAATTGACATTTCTCAACATGACTGAAGAAGCCATTTTTGGCAGGCATGATTGTTAAAGCGTTAACCATGATGTCTAAAAATATCTACAACATTAAATGGGTTATGCTTCAACATTCACAATAATGTCTTCACAATAAAACAGGATTAAAAGAGAATTAGCATAAATTAATCTTTATTTGATGAATATTTATGTATAATTAGATGTTAATGAATAATGAAAGTTCTGAAGCAATACGCGATACGGCTTCATGTTGACATATGACACTTATCAAACACACAAATGCACCAATGAAAGCACTGGGTTATTATCTTTGTTAACAATTTTACTAACATTGGTTACTTTGTCAGAGTAACATGTATCACATGAATGGAAGTGTGGATGGGGGGGGGGGGGTAAGTATACACAATTGAATTAGCTCTCTATAAAATCAAACCACCTTAGCTGATCACATTAACCCTTTTAATACTGAAGAACAAACACATATTTTTGAAACTTATTTGAATGGAAGTTATTGATGCCTCTGTATGCAGTTAAATTAATTTCAAAACAGTCATCAGAATACTTTTAAAACTGGAAAGGATTTTTTGCATTGGCTTGTATGTTCTCTCAAATGGTGAGGATTTGTAAAAAAAATAACAAAATTTGTGCTTCGTAAATGTCCAATTGCAGGCGGAGAGAAGACTAGTATTGAAAGTTTCCCACTGGAATGACTGGCTTGGTTATCGAGCCATTCATTCCAGCAGTAAATTTAAAAAAAATGGTAATCATGGAAAATAAAAGAAATTTGTTGGCATAAATTTACGCTGTCACCTCTATATATGCAATAAAAAGTACGGCAAGAACTTATCAAAACAAGCCTTTTGTTAATTTTGGTCATGAAGTCATGGAATTTGTTAATTTTGGACATAAAAAAGTGATGGAATTTGAAACACACATAGGTGTACAAACCCTGTTAATTTAGATGACTTGGAGAAAGGTGGGGAGGGAGGGAGCGAGAAAGAAGTGTGTGTGGTAGAGAGGGAGAGAGAGAGAGAGAGAGAGAGAGAGAGAGAGAGAGAGAGAGAGAGAGAGAGAGATTAGAGAGAGAGAGAGAGAGAGCGAGAGAGACAGTGTATTTATGAAGAGGTGGCTAAATATCTAACTTAGGAGAATACAGATGTAGGACCTACACCACACTTAGGCATTTTTTTGTACTTAAGTACCCTTCTGTGAATACAGACCCAAATTTGTATGTTAGTAATGCTTATAAGTACTGGAATGGTATTTCAAAGGTAGTCATTCACCGGTAGCCCTTACAGATATAAAATGACAAATTCTTGATGATCTAAGGAATATTCTGTAGACTATTTTCAACCTAATTTGACATTTGCTGCAACAAATTCCAGTCAGATTATTTTCAAAATATTCAACAGCTTTCCTGGATAGTTACCTTGAATTTGAGGCACTTTAATCTGATGTCAATATTCTATATTTTACTGATCGTAGCCAAAAAACTGGTGTACATTTTTCCGACAATTTTGGTGAACGATGTTGCTGTCTACGACAGCAACATCTTCCACCAAATTTGTTGAAAAATGAACACCAGTTTATCTTTTAATTTAATTTGAAAATTTAAAATTTTCACATCAGAGTGGCCAGGGTTAAACGAATACATGAAGCAATAATAACATCAGGTGTGCACTGTACCTATCCTGGTTTGATGAACTCGACACATGAAATTAAATTAAAAATGATACACACATAATATTAAATAATCCTCTTAAAATTAACCAACAGATAAAATCAAATTCAATACACTCTTCACAATATAAGAAATACATTGTTGTTAAACTTGAGATGAATTTGAATGCAGTCAAATTAGTTTCAAAATATTCAATGGTTAATCTTGAATTTCACTGCTGAAAGGATTAAATCAGACCAACTTCTCACCCACAACTTACATGTTGGAAATAAAATGGATAATTGTCTTTTTGGCCTACTTTGTTTTGCATAAATTAGCGCTATATTCAAGTAATATTTATCTTAATATATACAGCAAGTTTATATTAATAAACGCATACAATTTATAAAGCATAAAAATGAAGCAATAACTATCGGAAACAAAGCCTATAATCATAATATATATTAAATCAATATTTGAATAACAGAAAACATGAAAATTCATACAAAAAAAACCCCAACAACATATTTTGTATACAAAGTCATACTATATGTAAACACAAAATTATAAAGTCAACGTTAACTTCTCCGTGGAACGCTTCATAAGTAACTTTACTCCTGAGACCATCACACGCCAGTATCAACTAATTACTTATGATGGAAACAATATTCTGTTGAATATCTTGAATCTAATTTCACTGGGAGCTGTTGCTGCCTATGGCAGCAACAGCTACCAGTCAAATTAGATTCAAGATATTCAACAGCTTACCTGTGTATAGTTGTCTTGAAATCAATGCGCTGGAACTTAATGGGGGAAAGGGTTAATTTTCTAATTACCCACAAGCTTTAGTGATAATGGAGAAATAACAGAGCGGTAGTCTCACCAATGCCAGAGACTAATATTACAATAGTATACACAGGGTTCATACTGTTCATGAATATCCTGGATAGTCATGGAATTTGAAAATTTAAATTCCAGGCCTGGAAAGTCATGGAAAATCAGCGTTTTTTCTCAAGGGTGATGGAAGTCGTGGAAAATGGCAATCATGGAAAATAAAAGAAATTTGTTGGCATAAATTTACGCTGTCACCTCTATATGAAAAAAAAGATATGGCACCAACTTATCAAAACAAGCGTGTGGTTTGGTTGTTGCAAGACGCAATAATCAGACATTTTGCAGAATAACTCTGATCATAATTTATAAAGCTAGGTCATAAACACAACTCTCCTAAATATGAATTCTTGGAGGTGATGGAATTTGTTAATTTTAGTCATGAAAAGTCATGTAATTTCAAATGCAGAAATGTGTATGAAACCTGTTATAATATACAATATAGTAAAAATGGGGAAAATGCATTATACTGAAGATATAATCATCTTCCCATTGTCACATGATAAGCCCTGTTATAGAATACTCAGAATGAATTCATATGAACATTTACACCACATCATTAGGCATATAAACTTTGATATCACTGATAACAGAATTTTACGGTCAGGCACCACTTTTCTGGTGACAATCAAGCATAATAATGCGACACTTATTTGAAAATCTAAATTTCTCCATATTAGTTCACTGTATTTCATAATACAGCTATCTGGTTTGCTTATCTCCAGCCAGTATTTGTAATGCTTAAAATATCAGGGCCAGCTTCATAAAGGTGCATAAGCTATGTGCTGTCGCGAAGTAGATAACAGACCAATCAGAATGCTACATTTGATATTTACGCTATACTTAAGTACCCTAGTGTTGTACTTAAGTGCCATTTGTGAAACTGGCTCCAGATGACATGGCTATAAGAGCCCCATGTGTCACAATATACACATATTCTGAAAATTTATTATGCAACATAGTGATCCATTTCAAGCCATGCCCCGCCCATCTCCAGTTAAGCTCTGCCCATATTTTTATGCATGTTGCAAACGACTTGAAACTTTAAACCATAAATTCCTAGAATCTAAATTTCTAGGTACGTACCGTAATTGTGTATACAGGATGTTGAATATTTTAAAACTAATCTGACTGGGGGGCAGTTGCTGCCTATGGCAGCACCAGCTTCCAGTCAAATTAGTTTCAAAATAGTCAACAGAATGTTTATTGAATTGTAAATTAATCAAAGACATACAATTCATACATTAGTGAGACCTTTTGATTTTCATGGCAGAACTATATGTTATTTTAATTATGATGTCAGCTAACTAGTGACATAATTGATTATGACATCAGATACTTGAGTGACTGATCAGATCCCTCCTTAATCGCATGATCATGCCATGAAGCGGATTAAAGCTTCTGAAATATATTAGTTATTTGTTTGGCTTCCATTCATTGGCTCCCTATTTTCTAGTTCCATTTATACCAGGGCACCATTTCTATCAGATACACTACTGGTATGCAGCTTACCCCATTCTTTACAGCGGTACACATCTATACAGTTGCAGGGTGGAGAGAGGCAACAAGGGGTCAAGGGGATTGCCCATGTTTACTACAACAACAGTTGTGTTGACCACTACACCAAGCTGTCTTCTCTGGGAAACATAGAAATCATTCTTTTTGTCCTATCTTCTGCACACACATACATGCACACGTAAACTATATATATATATATATATATAATCCACTATATACAACCATTTAACCCTCTGTATATACATATTTATCATTACAACAACGCAACCCTCAGTATATACATCGTACAAGGCAGACTATATATATATATATATATATATATATATATATATATATATATATATATATATATATATATATATATACACTACGTCAATTATTGAGACACTATTTGGAAATTTTTGTCAACATGTAGTAAAATAAATAAGACTTGTTCAAAGTGATTTACCTAGTGATGGTTATTCTGATAGAGCTAATATAAGCTAGCGGTTGATTAATCATTATGGGTATGGGGAGAAAATTAGAACATGCCAAAATTATAGCTCCGGATATGTTCCTAGTATAATATGAAATCTAAATTGGCTGTGTAGTTTGAAATTAACCTGGATGAGGTTCATGCCAAATGCTGGGAAAAGTATGCAAGGATACTTACAGCTTTCAAGTATTAGAACAACAACAGACACTCATTTCTCCAGCAAACCAAAGATATTAGCGATTCCCTCATAGTGTAGATTCTGTTTAACAGATCTTTGGAAATCATGGTAACACTTTAACACTCACAGCCGCCAAATATAGCTTCTTCAGGTGGTCTTGAAAAATGTTTATTTGCAGACCATGAGAATACAATTTTTGAAAATTTACGACTGGAATGACTGGCTCGATTATCGAGCCAGTCATTCCAGTCGTAAATTTTCAAAAATAGTATTCTCTTGGTCTGCAATTGGACATTTTCTATGGAAAGTTTTAATTTTCTTGAACAAATTTTCGTGTTAAAAGATTAAAACAGATAGATAACTCGCTCCTGGAGACATAATAATGTACACATTTCAAGGAACTGTTTCATAGTGAAGATGAAATATTTGGATTCCCTAATGGCTTTAAAGCATGTTATTCTATGCCACTATGACTCAAAATATCACGTCTATTAAGCTGGCTAAGCGTCATTGACTTTGTCCTTGTCGCAAAGTTACTCTACGCTCTAACAATAATATCTGAATACGCAAGTGAAAATTATTGAAAGGTATAAAATGCATTTTTCATTCATGCTTATTGTATCTTTTGAACAACTAGACAGACTCTGACATCCATAGCATCGTTTTAATGTCTAATACATCAGCTACTTGAAGGTAGCAGCATTATCAGAATCAGTCCCGTGGTTCAGACGGTATCCTGATTGATATATTTCACAGAAAACACAATGCATATTTTAAAATTTCCCTTTACAAAATTAAGCATTTTATGTACTATATATGAAGAGTAATCTGACTATGAGCACATCATGTTTTACTATTAATACAATATATCACTATATTCTGATTGAAAAGGGGCTTGTGATTTCAAATCTTTTATTTTAACTCTTTAACACACATGCCAGCCAAAAATGCCTTCTGCAGTGGTCTTGAGACAGTGCAGACAAAGAGATTATTTTTGAAAAGTTACTGTAGAATGACTTGCAGACCAAGAGATTATTTTTGAAAAATTACTGTGGAATGATTGTCTTGAAAACCGAGCCAGTTATTTCTGTTGTAAATTTAAAAAAAAAAAATCAATTAGACATTATCACTGAAAAGACTGGCTCAGTTATTGCTTCAGTCATTTGAGTGATCCATTTTCAAAAATAGTCTTCTCTTAGTCCGCAAATGGACATTTCCCATGACCACTGCAGAAGCTGTTTTTGGCTGACTTGAGTGTTAAACGGTTAAAGCAGTTTTGTAAAAATGCTCACAAATATTTATACCAATATTGAAATATATTGTACTCCATATATCCCTGCCAAAATTTATGTCAATCATCAAACAATAAATCATAACATTAAACAAGACGAATAGACCAATCAGGTTCTCTTAAACACACTTGTTTCACATCAATCGGCTATATAATTTTTCAGAAGTTTTTAAATATATTTCTAAAAGTAGCACAAAATTCATGATGGCAACCGATCAAATCGACCTATCGGTATAACGCCTTCACGTGGACAAACTTGTTATCTCTATGTTGTAAAGACACTTCATGTCAGTCTGAAAAATGGCTTCTGCAGTGGTCTTAACTGAGCTGGTCAGTGGCCTTAATCGGCTATCTTTTTAAAAACATTTAAAAGAATAAGTTTATGGACAGTAACCATGGCAATGGCTTACTTGGCCCCATAAGCCAGAAGAGCTAACAATTACAGGATACTGGATGCATATAACAGGGTTTAACTCCATATGGTTGTCATCGTTATATCACAGAGCACTTAATCACAAGTATTAAAAATAGATATGTACAGTCCCTGCATGATCTATTCCTGATAAAGAATAAGAACTATTATTGATATTAACCCTTTAACAATCAAGATGACCAAAACAGCTTTTGCATTGGTCTTGAGTAATGTCCATTTGCAGACCAAGAAAAGATTATTTTTGACAATTTACCACTGGAATGACTGGCTCGATAACCGAGCCAGTCATTCCAGTGGTACATTTTCAAAGTATTTTCTTGTTCTGCAAATGGACATTTTCTATGAAGAAACTGAAATCTTGAACAAATTTGAGGGTTAAAGGTATAAATAACATGATGAATTGAATGAACACAGGTATCACAGTATCAGCATCAAAACCAGCAACAGGTGAAAACAAGGCGTACTAGCTTTTTAAGGTGATAAATAGACTACTGTGTTTTAACACTTTATCACTAATGCTGGACACGAACGGCATTTGCAGAAGACAAGACTTTTTGAAAATTTAACACGGGAAAGGGTCGCTCGACAACTGAACTAGTCACTCCGGTGATAAATTTTCAAGAATAGTCTTTTTATTCAGCAAATGGATATTTTCTATGAGGAAATCGAAATTGTCTTGAACAAATATTGGGGTTTTAAGTGTTAATCATTTAAAAAATAATCTGAATCAAATCACCACAGTAATAAACTTGAATTTTAATTGCCATAGATAATCAGCAGAACTAAAGACTGTAATAAGTTGAGTATTATCTACAGCATATATCGGATAATACATTATTTCATTACATGATTTTATTCTCAGCAACCATATATACATGAATATACATAACATATACTTATAACGCTTTCATCCCTAAATCTCAAACTCTCAATTTCAAAGAAACCAGAGGTAAACTGTTGAATATTTTCAAAACAAACAGGCAGCAGCATCTTTTCAAACTAGTTTCAAAACACTCAACACAATGTCTCATAATGTAGGACTGAAGGAGTTAAATATATACATATTTAGTTAGTCTTTTAATAACTATGATAAACAATGCAATAACAGCAATAAATATACAAATATAAATGATATGATTTCTCTTGGTTTGCATATAAGTTAGTTGGCAATGTAGCAAGTTTGTGGCATCGATTTATATTACCCTAATTGATGAATCAAATCTGTCAGTCAAGTATGACATCATAATCAACTAGGTAATATATATATATATTGACGTCACAATCAAAATGTGTAACGAATGACGGAACTAGGTCTGTCATGATCCTTAAATCATCCGTCAGTTATACGAATCGTATGTCTTTACTATTTAAGAAATATTGTGTTGAATATTTTGAAACAAATTTGCCTGGGGGCTGTTGCTGTCATAGAGCTTACCAGTATAACTACCTTGAAATTGGTTTTCTGGGAATTCAGGGCTCAAAGTATATAAATCGATACCAACAGGTGCAAGGCATGGGCTGAGCTTAGCTGGGGATGAGCCAGGCATAGCTAAAAATGGATTCATTCACTAGGGAATATACTAGACCTTTAATAGTCCTAGATAGTAAGGATTATTTATCTATGAAGTTACATTCCCTTGAGTTACCCATCATGCATTACACTTCTACGGAACATCTGTAAAGATGGATGCTGGTCATTGGAAATAATTACTGTTTAACTCGTCAATGGCAAAGCCGATCAAAAACTGCCTCTGCACTGGTCTAGATAAACGTCTATTTGCGTGTTAAGCGGAAACTATTTTTGAAAATTTACCACAAAATGAGCCAGTCATTCCATTGATAAAATTTAAAAAATAATTTTCACTTGATCTTTCAAATGAAGGTTCATGAGAAAAATTTCAATTTCACTAACCATTATCGAAGATTAAAGAATTAAGTACATTTCTAATACAGTGTATGATATAAGATGAGATCACATCCAGGTATGATGCCACAATCACTGCCATAACATCTTCTTAATTCACAGAACCTAGCTTTCTCATTGGTGCTTAACCCCTTCACCAACAAACCCCTAAAACAGTGAAATCTTTATGATATAAAACCTATTCTGTTGAAAATTTTGAAATTAATTTGACTGGAAGCCATTGCTGCCTAAGGCAGCGACAGCAATGGCTCCCAACCAGATTAATTTCAAAATATTCAACTGTTTTCATGTATGATTGCCGTGAAAGTGAAATATGGGGAATTTATCGGTGAAAGGGTTAAGCCATCTCTCCATTTGCCCACAATCTGCATACGCAATCCATATTCCTATCCGTCATCCACGTTTTCTTGTTTCCTTTCAGGCGTTAATTGTACATCAATAGTATATCATTTGGATCCATTTAATCATATGCTTAAGAAATTATACATATTTTTCTATGGCAAGTTGCGATAAAATGATTAAAATTACATTATTTGTAACAAGAAGTCGGAGTAATTTGGTGCAAGGAAACTGAATTATTTGAAACAAGCGCCAAGATCCAATAGCTGCAACCTTTGTTTTTGACAATAGTTTGATGAGATGAATAACATATACTAGCAATGAACCGCAGATAACTCTAACTCTTATCATTTGAAACAGTAAATACTGAAATTAGGCCAAATAATAATTAAATTATTATACCTTTTAAATAAATAAATTATTGCAAACTTGAAATTTAAAATACGGATTGTGTACATGCACAGTGGAACCGGATAACATACGCAGATAAATGGAACCCCCCAGAGATCAATAATACCAATCAAACATGTTTTATATGTGGATTGTGTATGTGGATTGTGGATGAATGGAAAATACCTTACTTCGTGTTGTGACACTATAATAGGCTAAGCGGAGATCGAGGTCAATTCTGGTTTACAGTTTGATGCATATTAAAAACAGTTTTAAAACAAACCTGGTTGCCATGTTCAACAGAGATGATTAATACGCCGTGACAATTCACCATTACTAGCATTACAAGAGGAGCAATGGATGAATCCAAACTGTCAGTCAACTATCTGATGTCATAATTAATTACATCACTAGTTAACTGATGTCACAATCATAATGAACACTTTAATATCTAAATTTATTCAAGAATATCAAAATATTTGCTTCTGGAATGTCCATTTGCGGGCCAAGAGAAGACTATTTTTTGAAAATTTACCACTAAAATGACTGGCTCGATTATGGAGCCAGTCATTCCTGTAGTAAAATTTCAAATATAGTCTTCTCTTGGCCTGCAAATTGACATTCCTTGAGACTACTACCAAGGCCAGTTTTGGTTGGATTAGCCATGAATGAGTTCGTCTAAAATTTAGATTCTGGAAATTCAGGTTTCAAAGTTTCAAATCGATTCCAAAAAGTGGGCGGAGCTTATCCAGAAATGGGGATGGCATAGCTAGAACTGGATGCCTCTATCCTCCAAGTGATATACATGTGGAAATGATGCACTATAAAGGCCTCGGGATCAACAGTCTCAACCACCACCTCCTGTTATCACGAGAGATAAACGCGGAATGTTACTGTAGAATGATGTCAAAACATTATCATTCAAGCAGATCATCATCATCGCTATCATCATGGAAGCTCTTTAGTGTTCCATTCTCTATGGTTATTTCTGACCGCTCTATAGACACAGATGGCTCAACGGAATCATCATCCATTTCATGCTGAGATAACTGAAAGTAAAGAGAGAAGACTTTGCCAATGTGGAAGTGAATAATTATGCTTTCACAATAAGCAAGCAGAAGACGAATTAAAGGTCAACATTTACAACAAAATGGTTGAACATAAAATTGTTAAAAATTTTTACTTTTAGAGGCTTAAATTGTGTACCACAATGTAATGTAATTAAATAAATCTGAACATATGATGATTTCATTCCGTAGAAATTAATATATTTTTAGTTGTGAAATTGAATTAAGGACTCGTACACAATTTAAGCCTCCAAAGTTATACAATTTTAACAAATTTTATTATTTTATTTTCAAGCAGTTTGGTGTGAATATGCATCTTTATTCACTGGTATAATAAGAGGACATGAATGAGCCCTGAGAATAATGTGAATGGACAATCTGTTAGTCAGGTGACATTATAATAGACCGTTTCACTTTATTAACCCATCCTATGATGCCATAATCAACTACGCGACGTGTAGAAGGATGTCGATAAGTACATCACGAACGCATATTCGAAGACGGACTATGCGTTGTTGTACGAATTGTATGTCTCTACTATTTAATAAGTATTCTATTGAATATTTTGAAACTAAGAAACAGCAACAGCACCAAGTCAAATTAGTTACACAATATTCAACAGCTTACCTGTAGTTTTCAGGAAATTGATAGGGCATTCAGGGATATAAGATTCAATTATTCAATTATTATCAATCCAACACGGCGAAGTGAGGGTGGAGCTTAGATAGAGATGGGTGGGGCATGGCTAAAATTGGAAAGGTGCATTAATAGCATGATAAGTTAGCTGATGTTACAATCATAATGATGTATATCTCTGTCATGAACATCATAAAGACTGGCATGAGTGTACAACTTGCATGTCTTTGTGATGAATGTACATATTCAATAAATATTATGTTGATTATTTTGAATCAAATTTGACTGCGAGCTATCGCTCAACATCGCCTAGTCAAATTAGTTTTAAAATATTCAACAGCTTACCTGCATAATTACCTAGAAAGTAACATTCTAGGAATTCAGGTTTCAAAGTTTCATATCGTTTCATTAAAACTGGAGGAGCCACTGTTGACTAATATGGGCAATAAAAAAATGCGAAACAAGAAGAAAAAATCCAAGATTTCATCCCAATAATGATGTAGTTTGCATCTCTACCTGTATTGTATAGAACACATCTGTTCATTGTATAGAACACATCTGTTCATTGTATAGAACACATCTGTGCATTGTATAGAACACATCTGTTAAGTTTCATTAAAATCAGAAGAGCCACTATTAAAAAACTTTAACACAAAAGGCACACGGTCCGCGACGGTGATGGCGATGATGACGATAACGACGTACACTGAAAAACACCCCATTGTCTCCCTTTCCCTACGCGGAAAATATTCTAAGTCCAAAACCATGGAAAAAACAGGAGAAATTTCCCAAAAATCTGCTTAGTAATGATGAAGATTGCATCGCTGCATGTGATAGAACCAGTTGGTAGTTTCATGAAAATCGGATGAGCCATTGTTGACGAATAAGGGTAATGACACACTTTAATGCAAATATCATTCAAAATATTCTAGGTCCAAAACCATGAGAAATTCCTCAAACATCTGCTTACAAATAATGACAATTGCATCATTGCGTGGGAAACAGTCGACTAAGTGTCATCAAAATCGGATGAGCCATTGTTGATTAAGAAAGGTAATGAAAAACTTTAACACAAAAGAAACCACCAATGACATCGCCGACGACAACGCTGATGCTGGAAAAGGTAACCCATTGTCTTGCTTGCCCTATGGGGTGAGACAAAAAGGCAGCCTTACCTAGGCTTGCACGATTTCGCGATTTAATCAAAAATCGTGATTTATTTTCAAAATCACGATTTTCTAGAAAAAGTTGAAATAAATGATACAAAAATAGCGCAAAATTAAAACACAATTTCATGCGACAAATTCTTACTATTCTACGTCTATGCTTAATGTCTACCTTATATCCATCATCGCGGGAGTGAAATTATTAATTGGGACCGCCTAAATATTGCGCATAGTTTAATAAACATCGTTCATTTCAACAAAATTTGACATAAGCTCCGTCATGAAAATCAAAGTCTGCCCCAAAGTTGTACGAATTGTGTCTTTGATGAATTTCCAATTTAATTAACATTCCGGTGAACATTGAAACTACAGCCCCAAGTCAGATTAGTTTCAAAATATTCAAAAGCTTACCTGTATTGCTACTGTACATTAAGACTTACATTCTGACAAGTCAGGTTTCAAAATTTTAAAATCAAATCCAAAATGTGTAAAAATGTGGAAGGAGGTTAGTTAGCAATGGGCAGGGGGCATAGCAAGAAAAGGATCTCTCTATTAGATTTAAGTCAGAAAAGCTAATCAAAGATTTCAGATTATTTAGTTTGGATAATCAATTATTCATAGGCATATGCAGATAAGAAACACAGCACCATTGCACATACAAGCACTGCATTTGTTCAACAAGAGCAATCAGAGATTGCAGACCTTCCCCCTACTGTTTTTGTCACATTATAAAAGACTTTTGGATTTTCTGGATTTTTTAAGTTTTTCAGATTTTGTGATCATGCCAAACGTTTTAGAATCCTAGTGTATGATGCCACCCACCCTTTCTTGCATTAAAATGTGAGCCAAATCTGACCAGTAGAGTCTGCGATATCCACAGATCAAGAATTTGACCCAATCCGGATCCTGGGTCTTTTATTCGGATCACGGCCAATGTCCGGAAATCCTCTTGCATGGCAAGTTCCTTCATGGAGCCATATGCGATCAGTAGTTTTCGAGATACGTCTCCAGATACACACGTGCGCACGCACACGGCCACGACTCAATACCCTCTTCCTCTTACAGGACGAGGGTAATTAGATCCAGGCAGGTAAACTAACTAAGTATAATGCAGTTTATATATCGGCTTTAAGATATTTAAAGGGTGATAACTCTGTAATGAATAACTCTTTGCCCACGAAAACAGCACATGCACAGCTGCACATGATACCGATATTGTGGACAAAATTTTAAGTTAATCCATTGAGACCTCTAGGAGGAGTTCGTTGACAAGAAATGATTGTCAGAGACAGACGGACCATTATAACCTTCATTCAGAATATTTGTAAAATCTTTATATTATATTTTATATCAAAATGTTAGAAATAAGATTTAAAAAATCGATCGGGCTAGCTAGCTGATTATATTGATAAAATATATTGGAAATTTGTTAATTTTATACATTCTAATAGTATAAACAGTGTCCATTTTAGAATTATATATTTTACTCTTTGTAGCAAGCCTATAGGATGAAATGTGTTAGCTTCACGCCTTCAGCGGCAGTTCGCTTTGATTTATAGTACATAGACTGTCAAAGTGAATCGTAACCGATCAGACAGCCAGATTTACTGGAAATACAGATCTAGTGCGTATTCACCTGGCCAACAACATATAATTGACCTGATTATTTGGCAGTCAAAAATAGTGCATTCAACTGGACAAGTCAGCTTTAGTTAACTATATCTGCCTAGTCGAACGTGTCTTTAGACCTATGCCCATCTTTGCCAATCAGATTTGAGCTTTGGGAATTCCATTTTGCAAATGGTGAATGTTCTCTTTACGACAGAAATTTGTTAAATGTTTGAATAAAACACTGAGAACGGCATAAAATACGAAGTTAATGCTTGGTGTATATATCACAATTGAATTTTAGATCACCGTAATCCATGCTAGTGGCGATCAGTAATGTCAGATGCTCCGTTTGTGCTACGAGCCATGATTTTCGTAAGTGTTGAGTTTTCATGGCAATTACTGCCAATTTGAAAAAACCCCATCTTATCCTCAAGTACAATCACCTAGATGATATACAGTGATACCACGGTATTTTCCCAGATATCGTTACCGTCTACCAAAATCCAATATCGCTCAGCTCTACTCTGCAGTGAATAATTTTTGGGCCATGAAAAAAGCACATGCACATCTGCACATGATACTGATAATGTGGACAAAATTTTAAGTCAATCCATTGAGACCTCTAGGAGGAGTTGCGTTGACAAGAAATGATTGTCAGAGATGGATGGACCGACAGGCTGACATACATACATTTTGGACAGCCGGATGGACGTACAGGTATACGGATAACACATGCACACCTTCATGTGGTAATGATAACACTTAACAAGTTTGAAAAGAATCAGAGCTAATCTGGAGTTGTGTTGACAAGAAATGATTGGCAATGCAGTTTATGTATCAGCTTTAAGATATTTAAAGGGGGATAACTATGTAATGAACAATTCTTTGGCCGCAAAAAAAGCACATGCACATCTGCACATGATACTGATTATGTGGACACAATTTTCAGTTAATCCATTGAGACCTCTTGGACCTCTAGGAGTTGCGTTGACAAGAAATGATTGTCAGAAATGGATGGACTGACAGATGGACATATATACATTTTGGACAGACGGATGGATGTACAGGTATATGGATAGCACATGCACACCTTCACGTGGTAGTGATAACACGTAGCAAGTTTCAAAAGAATCAGAGCTAAACTGTAGGAGTTGCGTTGACAAGAAATGATTGGCAATGCAGTTTATATATCAGCTTTAAGATATTTAAACGGAGATAACTCTGTAGTGAAAAATATTTTATTTTTCAGATGGCTGGACGGACATGCTGATCCCTATATCCCCCGTCTTTCAGACCAAGGGGGGGGTGGTGGAGATAAAAATTGGATTTCCAGCAACGCTATAGGATTCTATTTTTAGATTACTCCATAGAAATCCACAAATTTTGTTATACAACTAACACATACTAATCTTTATCAGGTTCCATTTTTATCTCTTTGTGAAGGCCTGTACCACTTGGGTAGTTTGCAACCAACATATTTTACTGGAGTTTTAGCCTTCAAGGAGATGTCTTGTTACAGATTTCCTTAAGACTTTATAGCACCTATTGCAGCATTGATGGAAGGCAAATCACCTGTTGCCTTGCTGACAATTTCTAACTGCAAAGGACCTTTCCAGTTTATCCATCCATCATATAACGTCATAAACAACTACGTGATGTGTATGATGATGTCATAATCAATGACGTCATGAATGACGTAGATTCAAAAAAGGATCCGCTTTTGTTTCTACGAGAATTGATAATACTTACTAGATGTACTATTGTGATGTCTATTATCTAGTCTAGCTCAAAATAAACAATTAAAACTCTGCATTCTCCATGGTCCTCCCCATACTGTGTCCGGGAATTACACTTAGCCTCCAGGTACCGAGTCAATTCCCAACTAGTCAGATTTGTCTTACATTTGTCTTGACAAACAGGGAAAACAGATCAGCCTCACCTCAACGGGGCGGCTGAAGTGGGATATAGTACATCTGGTAAGTATTATTAATTCGCGCAGAAACAAAAGCGGATTCTTTTTTTATTCTACTTCGAATAATACTTACCAGATGTACTATTATGATAAACTCCAGATTTCGACAGCCCAGAAACTCCAAAATATTTTCACGTGCACCAACTTAACACTTATTCTATTCACTTCATGTTACCCTGTATCATTTCAACTGGCATTTTAAGCCTGCGGACGAGGTTTCATCCACTACATTTATTCCCGCGTTCAGGTGGTCACCTGGCGATGACATCAAATTCGCATATGCTCTAGAAAACTCGACGACCAAATCTCATATCCAAAAACTTGCTAGTATTGACCTGGCCCATGATACTACCAGTGACTTGGCCGTCAACTCTCTAATGGAATTATATATTACGACTGCGAAACTCGCCGAGAAACTCGAAACTCGAGTTAAACGTAAGTCATTGGCCAGGCTAACTGCTAAACCAAACAAGAATAAGACCAATAAATGGTTCGGACAAGACTGTATTGAGCTGAAGAAGAAGCTCAAATTGATTAGCAGCAAACTCCGCGTTAACCCATTCTGTCCACAGTTTCTTCAAGAACTCCGATCAACTCGTTCTAGATACAAGAAGCTAATAAATCGTAAGAAAATTCAATTTCAGCAAGGTATTTTGAATCAGCTTGAAACATTGCATGATCGTAACCCTCAATCTTTCTGGAAATTGTTTAATAAGCTTAAAGCATCGGAAACTGTGGAAATTTGTTAATTTTATGCATTCTAATAGTATAAACAGTGTCCATTTTAGAATTATATATTTTACCCTTTGTAGCAAGCCTATAGGATGAAATGTGTTAGCTTCACGCCCTCAGCCGCAGTTCGCTTTGATTTATAGTACATAGACGTTAGATAGATGTTAATAAATAGTGAATTCGACAGTTTTATGGATGACTACCTTGCATTCAATAAGAACACAATTTTTAATGAATTAAACAAATCACTTACTGTAAATGAAGTCATTGCATCAATCTCAAAGCTGAAAAATGGCAAGTCCTCAGGCCCTGACTTCATTTTGAATGAATTGCTAAAAGTCGGACAGCACCAACTGACTCCTATTATATGTAGGATTTTTAACAATATACTTATTAATGGTGCTTTCCCTGAGGCCTGGCGTTGCAACTTTTTAACGCCATTACACAAAAAGGGAGATAAACACGTTGCTGGTAACTATCAAGGTATTGCAGTCAGCAGCAATTATGCAAACTGTTCTGCAGTATTTTATATAGTAGACTCTACCATTTTTCTACTGCGCATAAATTGCTACCAGATTCACAAATTGGATTTAAAAAGAACAGCCGCGCCGCTGATCATATTTATGCTTTAAAGACCTTGATTGAAAGGTATGCCAAATCATCTAAACAATATTTATTTTGCTGTTTCATGGATTTTAAATCTGCATTTGACTCTGTCTCCAGGAACGCTCGTTTATATAAATTACTATTCTCCGGAATAGGTGGTAACTTTTTAAATACACTACAGAGCATGTATTCCGGAGTTTCCTATTGCATAAAACTTCAAAATTATCACAGTAATCCTTTCCCGTCTAGTGTTGGGCGTAAACAGGGTTATGTATTAAGCCCACTTTTATTTAACATGTATATTCGTGACATGCCCAACATTTTTACTCAGCAGTATCTGAGTGCATTGAAGACGAGAAGCACTTTATCTTGCATTGTTCTGCTTATGATTATGAAAGACAGAACCTCTTCAATGCACTCGTCTCCTTTTGTGACTTACCATCATTAATTGATGATGAGAAGTTCGTGTTCCTCATGTCCTGCAATAACGGCGATACAGAAATCTCTGAACTGGTTTTACCCTTTGTCCATGCATGCATGCTAAAACAACATTCTACAACTATTGATCCCATGCATTCAGATAGGCCTCTGTACCATGACTTAATACATTGTATCTCTCCACCTATCCTGCTGTTTTGTAGATATGCTGACTGTTATATTGTGTATATATTGTTAATGCGTGTGTATTTTATGTTTTTTATTGTATATATTGTAAGTGCTGTATGCAGACACCATACTGTATGGTTTTTACGCAATAAATTGAAATTGAAATTGAAATTGGTAGGTGAGGCTCGAAACAGCTCTCATCTACCATCCGACAAAGAAGGTTGTGAAGAGACTGGGAACCCCAGCATACGCTCGAGTCCCACCATCTGACTCATAGAGTGCTAAACTTCCAGAGGGCTGTCAAAAAGGGAGGCCACACACACCAGACCAGTGTCATTCCAAGTCTCGGCTAGGGCCGTCCAGGAGAGTGCAAACAAGCTACTACAACTTCTAATTTTGAGTAAAACAATTAGTATTTTGATTAGATTTTCAAATTTGAATTAGTCTGTTGCAATCAATAAGAATACTCTTGAACCGGACTTTTCACTTAATCAGTCTGGGAATTCGACTGTAAGTAAAATAATATTATTAGTCACTTAATTAAGAAACACTCACCATTCTGAGTGCTTGGTCTTTCTTGAGCCCAATCCACGGTCGTTCACAGTTCATATGTATCACCCGTGTCAGTGCCTGTGGAAGAACCTTACGAAGTATGTGTTAAGAGTGGTCGGACATGGTTTAACTGAGATTCGACAAATTGGCGATGGCTACCGGATTAAGTGCGCTTCAGATATCGCGAAGGTTGAAATCAGTAAATGACAACTCGGCATGCCATTGTGCTACAGACATCACCTCCTCTAAAGAGATACCCTTATAAAGGGACGATGCTGCTGCTAGTGCTCGGACTTAATGGGCGTTAGCACGATCAATCTGCTTTCCTGTAGTGATTTTATGCGATATCTGAATAGCATCGACTATCCATCAAGAAATGGTATCTTTCGAGGCGTGAAGATGTGAAGCTTTGAGACATAACCACAGAGATTTTGTGTCATCTCTCCACTCCTCAGTATGTTTCTTATACATTTTCAGACATCTGACAGGACACCAAGCAGAAGAGTTTGGGTCATGCCTAATTAAACTTGGCAAAGTGATCGGCTGTCCTGGATAGTTAAGTGACTGATTCTTTTCCAGGAGACAAAGATGTGGTAATAGTCTTAAACCTTCACCCCTAATGACAAAAACGGCCTTGTTCGGCAGAAAGCGCATGAATTTCGCTTCTCCTTCTCACCGATGCTGCTGCAACCAAGAAAACTGACTTAATAGTTAAAGGTTTAATATCTATAGATCTAATTAGTTCAAAGGGAGCATACCCTAAAACCTGTAGAACAAGAGACAGATTCCATGCTGGGATAGGAATTGGCTGTCTAGGTCGCAGATTGCTCATTCCTTTAATAACTTCATTTAAGGTGTCGTTCTCCACTCCTACTAAGGCCAGACTGGGAACGACTGAACCCAATGCAGACTTATATGCTGCTAGGGTTGAAGGTACAAGTTTGTCAACTTCGTATAAATGACAATCAAAATCTGCTACATGGTGAACAGATGCAGAAAAGGGATTAATATCTCTTTTCTTACACCATTCTGCAAATTTGTTCATTCTATAATTATATGTTCTGGTGGTCTCCGTCTGGCTGAAGCGACAAATTTTGCTGCTTGCTCAGAAAAGCCACCCTCAATTGCTCGCTGCTTGATAACATCCATGCAGTCAATTGGAACATCTCTGGTCTGTCATGGTAATACAGACCATTGTTCTGAAAAATCAGATCCCTTCTGTCTGGAAGAGGGATTGGATTGCAGACAAGAAAGTCCAGCAGATCCGTAAACCATGATCGGCCTGGCCAATGAGGTGCGATCAGTAATACTTGGCATATGCCCTCTCTTATCTTTGCCAGAACTTTTGGGATGAGAATCGTGGGAGGATACGCGTATGCGTACATTCCTTTCCAACTTATCGCCAGTGTGTCTACTGCTAGAGCTAGCGGGTCCGGGATCAGTGAGACGTATGTGCCCATCTTTGCGTTTCCTTTCATCGCAAATAGATCCACATTTGGCTTGCCCCAATGTTTGAATAGAACCTCCGCTACCGATTGGTTGAGCTGCCATTCCGTCGGACGACAAACGTCCTTCGACTGAGAGCATCTGCTAGGATGTTCAATCTTCCTGGAATGTGTGCTGCCCTAAGAATCACATTCCTCTCTTGGCACCACAACAGAAGGATCCATATCAACATGCACAACTCTGGTGACCTTGTCCCACCTTGGCGGTTCAAATAGGACACCACTGTGGAGTTATCTGTCCTTATTAGCACAATCTTGTCTTGGATTAAGCTCTCGGATTTTCGAAGTGCTAATACTACCGCTAATAATTCGAGAACATTTATATGTTTCTGCGCACTGGTCCGATCCCATTCCCCTGACACTGACAGATCGTCCAATACTGCTACCCAACCTATCGTCGATGCATCTGTGAAGATGGACATCTGAGGTTGAGGAGGTTGTAGAGGAACACCTCGTGGGAGATTGTTTTGATAACCACCACTGAAGATGGAATATTAATGGTTGTTTCACTGGAATCCTCAGAGAAAACGGATCCATTCTCTGAGACGAGAATGACATCAAATACATCTGAATCGGCCTGCGCCCGAGTGCCGCATAAGGTACCACCTTCTCCAGAGATACTAGCAAACCCTGTATTCTGAGAAATTGATGCGCCGTCAGATAGGCTCCTAGAGAAAGTTACCACAGAACTGCAATCAAACTCTTGACTCTGCTCTCCGCCGGAAAGGCTATACCATCCATGAGATTGAAAAGAATTCCAAGATAAATAAACTCCTGGGATGGAGTCAATTCTGATTTCTCTAGATTCACAATCCATCCTAGTTAAGTAAGGCCAGGACTACCTGAAGATTGTAGTGCAGAGTGACTGGATTCTCCGCCTTCAGCAGCCAGTCATCTATGTATGTATGAACAGCTATGTTTCTCCTGCGAAGATAAGAAATCATGGCGAGAACCACTTTGGTGAAGACCCTCGGGGCTGTGGTCAGACCGAACTGTAACGCATTGAACTCCCAGACATTGTCCTGAAACGCAAAGCGAAGGTATTTCTGAAAAGGAATTGACATTGGAATATGAAAATATGCATCCTTCAGATCTATCGATACTGTCATCACCGTTGCCAGTCTCTATCTGAAATTTTGGTGGAAGAATGAATTTGTTCAGCGGTTTGAGGATCGGTCTCCACCCTCTGGTGCATTTCGGAATGAGGAAAATTATCAAATAGAAGCCCAGGGAGGACTGATTGCGGACCAAATGAATCGCATTCTTTCGCTGAAGATCTTTGATTTCTGAGCAAATGACATCTAGACGATCAGATACCCTTGGAATGGGAGCTAATCCAGTTCGTAGTTGTTTCTTAGCCAATGAGACTAAATAAACAATCTTGCACGACCTGTCCCACTGCTTTGAAAACAGCTGAAGTCTGCCTCCGATGGTAGGAATCTTCACACAGCCCGCGGTCGATATTGCGCGACACGACGTTAATTCATTTTGGTGAAGATTTCCGACTCCCTGCGTTCCTGGCATCACCGCTACAGGTCTCGCCGTAAGCCTGTCAGGACCATCCCCCCACAGCCACCTCGCGGCTTCTTGGAAAATGATGGAACCACCACCATGGTTATCCTTACAGTAGCCACCACATCCTGAACCGCCACCCTTCCTGTCATCTTCATATGGCCTCTTATTAGAGGACTTGTATAATGACGAACGGCCAGGTTCCCGAGAACAGGATGCCCGATGGTTATCACGGCCAGATGGATGGAAGGGCGATCTCTGTCGCTGCTGCACCTGTCTGTGCCGCTTATAGAACTGTTGCGGCCGACTCCTTTTAGTCAACTTCCACAACTTACCGACAACCTCCTGCTCTGCAACCATGGACACACCCTTCAAGAGAGCTTGTCTTGCCGAGCCGCCAAACAAGCCTGGACCAATGAAAGGCGCAGAAGATAACGCAGCCCTCATTTCTGGTCCTGGTTTTGCGCAATCGAGAACCATTCTCCTCCGTTCCGCCAATGATCTGGTGATCACCCTGGCCAGGCAATCCTGGGACAAGCGCATGGTGTCCCGGACAACTCCGGGAGCAGCCTCTGGCACGTCCCCACCTTCAGCTGCGCAGGTCAGCATCCCCTGCACGACGGTACAGCCATAACCGCTCTCGATGCATCTTCAATAAGCATTAGCTCATTGAAAGCATCTTTGTTAGTCTGTGAAACCAATGGTCGAGAACGACCTTTGGATTTCCCAGCCAACAGCCTGTTCAGCGCTTCACATTCCCCGACTGAAAGACGAGGAACACGGGCATACTGATGGTAGGGCTACTCCGGAAAATGGACCCTACTCCTTATCCCCTTAGGGGCTTACGTAAGCGTCCCTGGTCAGATGTCAACATGAGACGGTCAGACATCCAACCAAGAACATGTACCCATTCAGCTTCAGTGCAGAACGATGACTCATCCATTAAACGACTGCCATTTTCGGCCTCCTAACCCTTGGATGAGAAGGCCACCGACGATCCATGCTGAGAGCTATGGACCAGACCTTTCGATTCGAAGCGGGTCCTTGGCTCGACTACTCACCAGACATGGAATCACCGCAATCCATTGGCTCCAGCACGGGAGCCGGGACTACATCCGCTAATACGGCAGGACATGCGACTCTGAGAGCCGGGATATCCGCATCTGCGATGCTGACAGGAGCCATAAAACAGCTTGGACGGCATTCTGGATAGAGCGAAATTCGGGTGGAAGATGCCCGACAGAACGTCGACATCTCCACCTGGCTGACAGACCCGTACAAAACCCGGGGGTGACCCACAGGAAAGACCGGAATCCGTCATCTGAGAGAAGGTCTGGCATGCCAGAGTCTTCCATCAGAAGATCTTCCTCCTCCGTCATCGGCTCTTGAGCCGGCGCGAGAGAAGAGGCAGGTGCTTGTCCCTCCGCAGAACAGGCCGGACCACCAATTGGTTGTCCTGCACCAGACTGCATCGAAAGGACTGAAGACTGGAATGATTCGAACATTGCCTTAAATTGAGCCGCCCAAACACCCACGGCCGAGTCCATATGCTCATTCAGGCGCTCCTCCAATCCTTTAATGGATGCCTGATCCACCTTGGCCGCCTTGTCCTTCACAAACCTCTCAGCGCTCGTACGTCGATCACGATCAAACTCAGCCACTAACTCCGACGACCACTTAACACATACGTCGCAAGGACTCCCAACGTTACATTTAGCACAGGCGACACAGTGATGACCTGCAAACTTCCACTTCATGAAGCGATTGTAGCGTGAACAGAGGGTGTCTGGCGGGGCTTTGCCCTGCCCCTTCACTTTCTGCGAACACTGAATAAGAATTAAAACGCAGCATATGGTACCATGAAGACGAGCAACATGCACAATAACTTGATTGCATCACTAAATTACTTAAAAACATTAGCTTTCTCTTAGATTAATGTTATAGGAAATTATTTGAAATTTTTAGAGTGAAAATTTCATAAACACAACTTGGAGATTAAGTAACGTTAAAATAACCAATAAATTAAGAACAATCGCTCAACACTCTCGACGATGAAGTGAGAGCTAATGATCGGCTTAAAACTGAGTGCATAGACACGCCAAGCCAAAACAAAACGTTAATCATGGGCGCCGCCATCTTGGCTATGAGCGCATCCATCTTGGAAGGAACTGAGTCGCAAGAGAAATTTACCGAGTACCCGGATAAGATTAAAAAGCTAACGGGTAATGGAGCGACTCCAACAATAGCTACGATTTTAAGACAATGTGCCAATTTAAGGAAAATTCATTTATGGCACGAATGTATAAATTCTAGATTGATACAACCTGCCCCTGCGACGATTTCCCTTTTCCTTCCATTACGCCAGCGATCAGAACTTGCTCAAGTCACTCGAAACGCAAAAATTTAAGCTAATTTTCAGACTACAAAAACGCGACTGTATAGTCGAGCAAAATAGACAAATCTGACTGTAGTTGGGAATTGACTCGGTACCTGGAGGATAATGGTAATTCCCGGACACAATATGGGCAGGACCATGGAGTGCAGAGTTTTAATTGTTTATTTTGAGCTTGACTAGATACTAGACATTATCATAATAGTACATCTGGTAATTATTATTCGAAGTAGAAAAGTTTGTCACAAACGCATAATTGTTGATGGGCTAAGCGTTGTTGTACAAATTGTATGTCTTTACTGTTTAATACACATGCTGTTGAATATTTTGAAACTAATTTGATTAGTTTCAAAATATTCAACAGCTTAACCACATAGTTTTCTGGAAATTGAGAGTCAGAGTCCAGGGATCGATCGATCCCAATACGGTGAAGTGTGGGTGTTGCTTAGCTAGAGATTGGCGGGGCATAGTTAAAACTTGAAAGGCCCATTCATTGGACAGACTCTGATTCAATTAGCTGCTGCTTGTTGAATCTTCGTTTAATAGGATTCAGCTCTATGAAATAAAGTTTTATAAAACCTTAGCATTCTGTATGTCAGAATAATAAACCATAAACAGGCATCAAGTATGTTGCTTGGATGGAAGCACACATAAATAAATAGATACGAGAGATTAAATAGAGAAGTGATTGAAGACGGTTGCTTGCAGCTTCTCGTGTTTGGCTGCTTCATGTCCACAACAATAGGTTAGGGTTAAGTATCCCACAAGGGCTTTTCATTTAATAAAACTTTAGTCACAGTAGCCACTACACAATACAGCTAAAATTAATGGTTATTATAAAGCTTTTAACACTCAAGCCGGAAAAAACCCAGCTTCAGCAGTGGTCTTGATAAATGTCCATTTGCAGACTAAAAGACAACTTTTTGAAAATTTACCACTGGAATGACTGGCTGAATAATTGAGCCAGTCATTTCAGTCCCAAATGTTAAAAAATAATGTCTTTGTCTGTAAATGAACATAGTGTTAAATGGTTAATCTTGGTTATTAGGTTCCCCAAGTTCCAGTTTGTTAGATATTGCTCCAGTAGGTTATATGACACCAAAACACATGACACAAACCTTGTCTGTGGATGCAGCAAACTGTGGAAACAATGTATGTGTACATCTTATTATGACAATGAGCAACACCAAATTTCATCATTCAAACTTTAAATCTAAATCTAAAATAAATTAATTACACACAAAACTTACCATAAATTAAAATTTTGTGTTTAACACGCCAATGACCAAAATTGGTCAAGCTCTAAATTTTAGCTTAGCAAATGTCCATTTGTAGGCTAAGTGACTATTTTTGAAAATTCACCACTGAAATGACTGGCTTGGTTATGAAGCCAGTCATTGCAATGGTAAATCTTTAAAAATAAGTTTCTCTAATCATGCAAATGGAGATTCCTCAAGAGCAGTGCAGAGGTCACTTTAGGCTTGACAAGTAAAGGCTTGAATTTAATCCCTTAACCCTTGCATTTGTTCAAGAAAATTTCAATTTCATTCAGAAAATGCCCATTTGCAGACCAAGAGAAGACTATTTTTGAATATTTACCACTGGAATTACTGGCTCAGTTATTGAGCCAGTCATTCCAGTGGTAAATTTTCAAAAATAATCTTCGCTTGGTCTGCAAATGGACATTTGTCAAGGCCACAGCACAGGCCATTTTTTGCTGATATGAATGTTACGGGTTAATAGCCAAAATTGCATAGCGAAGACAAAACAGTTTAATTCATTGTATTTTGAGTCATATGATACTATATTTTAATAGTGGCAAAGATGAAACTTGTTGAACCTTTTGAAAATAACTTTACTCCAGTAACAGAATCGTTCAGTTAAATTATTTTCAAAATAGTTAACAGGGGTTGGCGTAGCACATGTACAATAGACTGAAATTAGTTGTTACATACCAGTGAATAACGTATGGATGGTTCCTTATTTGAGAAGACAGATCGTAACCGGACAGCAATTTTTGCCCTGAAAATAATACTTAAGGATCTTAAAATAATTTTAAAAACAAGCATAAATGGGGATGCAATGCAGCGCATCTGTTCGATAAAATTATACAACTGAAGAATCTGCAGAATGCTAACATGGCCATTGAACGGGTTGTAAATCTTGAAAGATATATATTGCTATGTAAAAACATGGTAAATAAGAGGACAGGAGCTCAAAGAATAGCAAATAGCAAGACTGTATATATTGTTATATGATAGCATATTCTACAAGGCTTCATAATCACAATAAGCCCTTGTTAAGTCTAATGTTGATTGAACAAGAATTCCACACAACAGATAAATTCAATGTGTCTATCAAGTGTATGACATCATAATCAATTATGTCACATGTAGGCTGACGTCACAATTAAATATGTAATGAATGGCAGAGTTAAGTTCATAAGGAGTTTTAAAAGTCTGGAAGTTGAATGAATTGTATGTCTTTACTGTTTAATAAATATTCTGTTGAATATTTCGAAACTAATTTGACTAGGAGCTGTTGCTGCCATATGTTCTGTCATAGGCAGCAACAGCACTCAGTAAAATTAGTTTAAAGATATTCGACAGAATGTTTATTACCTGGTAAAGATATACAATTTGTACAACTGACAGATTATTCAAAGTTCCTGATAGACTTAGCCACGTCATTCATTACATATTTGATTTTCACGTTGGTCTATATGTGATGTAATTGATTATGATGTCATATGCTTGATCGACAGCTGGGATTCCTCTAGTGACATTCGACCATATGACCTCATCATCATCATGTAACTCTTAACAGCATAGGCAACCATGTATCCAAATTCAGTTCCCCTATGCTTAACCAAGTCTGAAATGTTAATAAAAATTGATTTGCTAAAAGCAAAACATAACACTGATGTCGCCACCATCGTCGGAAAAGTGCGAACTATGACTCACTTCTACTTCGCAGGTGAGATAAAAATCTAATGATGCTATATAAAGACTCTGTGAAGATCTATGTCAATGTTGATGGAAGAAATCATAAAAAAAAAATTCTATATTAAATAAGCGAGTCCACAAAACCTTGGTTGATGAAAGGGAGACGATTGGCTGTGGTGGTAACATGGTCGTCTGGCAATCAGGCAGGCGAGGTTCAAATCCTGGTCGACTGACAGATGATCAAATGGCTAATGTACAATCGTTGGAAACATAGGCAATCTCCTTCACTTCCTGATGCTGCGTCATTCACATGACACATCCTTAGGAAGGTATGTAAAAATGTTGTCTGCACCTCATAGATAGAGTCATGGCTCAAATACATCTCGGTGTAAGCGGCCAATAAAACAAAACCAACAACAACAAAACCTTGTTTGATGACATCGGTCTGCGTGTATGGGTGCATGTGTCTTTTATTTCCACAACCTTTTAACACAAACAAGCAGTTAATACATAACCCTTACCACTCTAATGTCAATATTTTAAATCTTCAAATTAAATTAAAAGATAAACTGGTGCTCATTTTTCAACAAATTTAGTGGAAGATGGTGCTGTTGCAGACACCAACATCATTGGCCAAAATTGTTGAAAAGCGTACACCAGTTTCCTTGTTATTGACGCAGTAAAAGATAGAATATTGACATCAGAGTGATAAGGGTTAATTGTAGTCCTAACTGACTGATACAAACCTTCTAATGGGACTTCTCAATATGATTGCTGTGGCTATGATGAGCGTTCCTATCAGGACACTGCACAGAATAACAGCTATAATTGTACTTTTATCCTTTGTGATCGCCTTTAAGATGTTATTACCCGCACTGCTGCTATTGATTATAGTAGTCGAGTCTTGAACAACATATGTTGGAGCAACAGAATTGCTGTGAACAAAGTGATAAATAAATCGATAATAAATTATTCTTAGCTGTGACTCTCAACTAGTATGAGCCTGTCTGTCGGTTAGTATTTATACCGGGTCAGTCCATCAATCTGTTAGTCTAGTGGTCAGCCAAATTTTTGACATTTCTAACAAAACTGCCAAGTCGCAACAATAGTACATCACCAGCGTTTTAATATACAAAATAATTTACCCCCTCCATTACATTTTTTATTCAGTCATGTATATTCAATAAATGATTGTACATGCTCACCAATGGCTAAAACAATTGAATATTGAAATACATTGCAATGTAATTAGAACGGTTATATAAAATCAGTGCAACAACTAATGAATGTCAGATATAAAATGAGAGTGAACAAGACAATCTGATAAACAAGAGGGATGAGGAGGCCTCTATCATTCACATTCAACATCAGTATATTGGAACATGAAATAATGAAAACCTTGGCTGGAAATACAAACATTTCCGTATAAATCAAGGAAATTCGTTCCACATGTGAACATTTTGAAACGAATGAGGATTTATGTCAGAAAATACGGAATTTGGCTAAAAATGACATGGCTTTGGCACAAAACAAGAAAATTACGATTGCCCCAGAGGTGAGAGAGCAATAGAATTTAAAACTAGGTCATACAAAGCTAGCAGGCAAATCGACCAATTAGGTTCTCTTAAAGAAACTTGGTTCAGCTATTGCTCTAGATGATGTTCTTTGAGTTTTACATCAATTGGGCAAGTGGTTTGGGAGAAATTCTTTACAGGTGTTTCTAAAAGTAGCAGAAAATCTAATCAACCAATCAGCTCCATTTGAACAAGCTCATCGATCAATTTGATTTTAACCTTTCAAATTCATATATAGCATCCACCAACAAATATATATTGCCATTTTCATAGTCAAAATCCATCAAGGAACAAAAGTCGATAGCTGACATGGTTTTTTTCATGTATCAACATCCCTTGAACTGAACTGAATGGCCCTTAGTTCCCAATTAGGCTGGGAAATGTGATCAGTAAAATATAAATTTTCTCATAACAAATTTTCATTTGGAGACCAAGAGACTATCTTTGAAAATTTACAACTGGAATGACTGGCTCGATATCTCTGTGATTGAGTCAGCTATTCCAGTATCAAAAAAAAAAATTGTCTTGTGAGGACTTGAGATCGATAACGAATTTCAATTAATTTTATGACCTATTGCACTATTTAAATACAGTAACCTCACTTTGGAGTGAGAGAAAATATGTTAGCCAGCCCAATAACGAGATTAAATGATGCCTCAGTCGAAAACATGTCACTGCTCGCTATGACGTCACACCGGGAACGGTGCTGTGAGCTGGGTGAATAGTTCTCTGTCTTTAGTACAAAGGTAACATATTTTAAAACGTGCATTTGACGGGATAGACTTCACATACCATAACATAATTTATCTCAGGTTGAAGCTAATTCTTCAAGAAATCAAACAATTATGATTCTTGAAAATCTATTAGGATAATAAATGGTGTTATGGGTAGCTATATTCGCATATTAATAGGCCTAGGCCTATAGGCCAGTAATAATCTTTACGGACTAAAAGTATATATAGTAGGCCTAATTGCGGATCCAATAATGCCATCCTGGAAAACATCCGATCGGTAAATATCGGAGATAAATGGGTGTGAGTGTGATGAGGTGAGTGGTTGAGGATGGCTGTATATGGTAGGCCTACATAAATTTACTCACATGCCGTTTCGCTGCTCTCGATTTAAATATGCCTGTATTGGTGTGAACAATGTAAGTAGTGAAACATTATTCCTTGGCCATTGTTTCCATGCGTAAATGCAATCTATAATTTTTCTAAAATTGTGCAATTATTCATGTCTGAAAGAAGATATAAGCTACAGAGTAGTTACAATCGTTTCTCAAAATGATGAACGTAAAATTCTGTGTCTTAAGTGAGTTCCAGGAGTGAGTCTTTCTGTGATTTGACCGTAATTGTTTACCTATATGCTATACATTTTAACGAGGTGTTTGCATGAGACAGAGACATGGATTAACACATTAGATTCACGGAAGTGGTGTGTGGGGTGAGTAGCGGGGGTGGGGGGGGGGCTGAAGGTGGGGGAGGAGTTCACGCCTGTGACAACCACCACCACTACGGCCACATCGATCGTTTCCAAAACTCCTTCCGTGTGATGGAAGCAGCCTACATAAATATTTCAATGTTGTGAAAAAGCAAACTTTAGTGAATAAACAAATTTTAAATAATTAGGTGAACCAGATGTTTAGAGATGTTTACATACAGTGCAGCCCATAAATGAGTTTACATGTTTCCAAAACAAAAACAGAAACATGTTAACAGATAGTGCCATATGAACACGATGTAAGAAACATGTTAGTTAGTATCATATGAACACGATGTAAGAAACATTCTGTTGAATATTTTGAACATAATTGGGTTGAAATCCAATTATGTTCAAAATATTAAACAGTATGTTTTAAGTTATTTCAAAGCTGTACTGTAGTCTAGTGAACATTTGTATGTGACCCTTCAACTCATGCGGATGGCAGTGAAAGCCATGCTGTCACTGCCTAAAATGTAAACAAACAGTGCCCTGCAAACAATGTTATGTTGGCCCAACGCTGGGCCAATGTATGTTTATTCATTGGCCCAATGTAGTTTTGCTTGTTGGGATTACATCGGCCCAACATATCACGTAGTTTTCCCATGTAAAACAACGTTGGGCCAATATAACTAACTTACCATCAGCTAGCCAACGCAAATACAAACTTGGCCAAACGTAACTATTTTTCTACTAATCATCCACATGTAAAGCCAACGTTAGGCCAACGAAACCACACGTTTGGCCAACGTAAGGGCAATGAGCAAAACTACGTTGGCCCAATGAATAAAACTTACGTTGGGCCAATGAAACAATGTTTGCTGGGTGTATTCTCGATACTATTTTACGCAGATTATAAACAAATAGAATAGTTTTATTAATAGATTTATATTTAATTGGCATTTTAGTTAAAAACTATATTGCATTCAAAAATTTATTCATAGGCCTATACAATGGTAAATTGTGATTGTACATGCCACAGTGTGCTGCTACTAACATTGAAAAAGTTATGCGTTTGTGTACATGATCCTACACGTGTGTCTACAGCCTGCGTAAAATTGTTAGTCAATCCAGAAAGATATAAGCTATATATATGCATTCGTATAATTGTATTCCAAAAAGGGTGTGGTGATGTTTGATTAGATATAGCATATCCCTGAACCTCGCACCAACCATATATACTATTCATGATCTACGGCCACATCTGTCCATGTAGCTTACACACACACCGTAGGTTATATTGTCTATTGCTCTATTAGAATAACGTCTAAAGCACATGAGATGACTGAAAATGTATACCACGGGTATTTTGCATAAGCCTAATTTTGCAATTCTCAAACCAATGTAATTTCAGGTCTAATTCACATACACAAAATACGCTGTTACTGTCACCACCAACTGGCATATATTAGCATTATGTTGTTAGTTACCATACAGGTATGTCCTTTAATCGACAAAATATCATCCACTTTTGCGATATTACTGAATCTTTGTGCAACTTGAACAATGTAAATAGTGTCCATGTGTGAACAACGAATTGCCATGCATACAAAACCGATGTGTAAAAACTAGGTGCATAGGTGCCTAATACACGCAGTAATAGGCACCTATGCTCCCTATGGTATCATCGAATAGTAATCTGACAGGAGTTGATGGCCTCTTCTCGGTGTGATGTCACCACTTTAGCTTGATAGATGAAAACATTTGGTTGTCA
This sequence comes from Chaetoderma sp. LZ-2023a, assembly GCA_034401795.1. Taxonomy (NCBI): domain Eukaryota; kingdom Metazoa; phylum Mollusca; class Caudofoveata; order Chaetodermatida; family Chaetodermatidae; genus Chaetoderma; species Chaetoderma sp. LZ-2023a. Next base: position 80,559,813 of record CM067374.1, read on the forward strand.
AGATGGTTGCTATGTGCTTATCTCAGCTTTGGCTGGGCCGATTTAAAAAATTTAAATAGCATTTTGTTCTTTTAGTAAAGGAGAATATGTATTATGATTGTCAAATTAATCAGAGCAATTGGGTAGCTAGTCGTCACAACAGCTTTAAGAAGAGCTGTATGCATAACTTTGAGTACAACTGTAAGTCTATCTGTTGTAAATACTTACACACTGGGTTTAATACATACAGACGATGTATGCCATTCAAACAAGTATGCACAATCCTTGGACTGGTGTACTAACATAGGCTCCTGTGAGAAGAGATATATATCGATTGTTGATCAATTTCTCAATGATTGCCTATAGAAATTCATATTCGATTAACAATAACAACAGCTCCCGCACAAACTAATTTTTCTGGGTTCAATAGGTTAACCCTTTAACACGCATATCAGCCACAAACGGCTCCTTCAGTGGCCTTGCGAAATGTTCATTTGCAGACCAAGAGAAGACCATTTTTGAAAATGTACCACTGGATTGACTGACTCGATAACTGAGCCAGTCATTCCAGTGATAAATTTTCAAAAATACTATTATCTTGGTCTGCAAATTGACATTTTCTTCGAGAAAATTAAACTTTTCTTGAACAAATTCGAGCGCTAAAGGGTTAATTGATCTGAATATGTTACTGAGTAGATGGTGAATCAGCGGTCAATTAAAATGGTGAATCAGCGGTCAATTAAAGTACTCATTAATCGATTATGAAATTACATACAAAATTACAGCATCAATATCTATATGAAAATATGTTTTGTTGATGTCATTTCAGTACTAGATTTTACACCATATATTTCTCTGTGCTAAAAGATTATACAATAAAACATCTCAAAATCATTTCTACGCCTAAAAACCTAATAAAAAAGATATGTATATGCATGAATTAGAGTGCATCTGTTAAAAGCCTTTTTTACATAAGTAAATTAATTCATGCGCACCTGTATCAGAGCAAGAAAAACAGTCTGGCGTTGAGACGGAAGGTTAGTAGTAAAATAAGTGTTCAAAGGTTGTGGAAATTAATTATTTATTCATTCAATTGCCAATCTACCCACATGCCAGCTACACCCCAACCCTATATTCATGTCTGTCAGTCCTTCCATCCATTCATTTCATTCTATTTCATTATCTTAACTTGCTCGGCTGATTGATTGAGTATTGTATATAAATCAGACAAAATGCTTACAGAAATTGTGTTTTCTTCTGTTCGGCAGTAGAATGTGATAATACTTCGAACAACCTTCTCTGTGGCAGTGATGCAGACTGTGCTTGTACTAAATTCTGCTTGTAATTTATCATCTGGAAAATCATATAATAAACATAGATTATAGATAGACAATAGATATACCGATATTGGAATATATGGATATCCGGACAGTATGGTAACAAGACTGACAGTCAGTCAGCTAATTCATGTACATGCAGACAGATGTACATACAGACACAGAGAGGGTTAAACAAGCAAATAGACATGCATGGAGAGAGAGAGAGAGAGAGAGAGAGAGAGAGAGAGAGAGAGAGAGAGAGAGAGAGAGAGAGAGAGAGAGAGAGAGAGAGAGAGAGAGAGAGAGAGAGAGAGAGAGAGAGAGAGAGAGAGAGAGAGAGAGAGAGAGAGAGAGAGAGACAGAGAGAGAGAGAATACTGAAACAGTCTGGGTTAGCAATTCACTGGTTGCTTGCTGCTATATTGACACTTCAATCATTATACCCACATATTTTGAAAAAGTCTAGGATATTGTAATCTCCATCATCTGTCTGTCTTTTTCTTCTGTCTGTCACATTATCTCCATATCATGGAACTATGTGATTGTGACCAATCAAAATTCTCCTTTGATATGTTTAAGCTTACCACCATAAGATCGTTCCATCCATGTTTCTTTGAAATCGGGCCATTGATTAAGTAGCGTTTTAAATAGGTCTGGAAAATCTTCAGAAAATCGAAGATGGTCGGCAAAAAAACCCCAATCAAAATTCTGAACAGAAGTTCTAGAGCCTACCACCATAGGATCCTTCCAGCTAAATTTAGTTAAAATCCACCAAGCAGGTAAGGAGATGCATTTTAACCATTTCCAGTACATTTTTCATAACTAAGATTTAAAAAAAAAAAAATTGATGAAGCAAACTTCTGAATAGATGCTCTGAAGCCATCCATGACAGGGGCCTCCTAGCCAAATTTGGTTGAAATCGGCAAAGCAGCTAGCTAAGGAGAAGCATTTTGACAATTTCCGGTAAATTTTTCATAAAATCTAAGACTATCACCAAAAAAGGGGACCAATTAAAATTCTGTACAAAGATTGTGAAGCCTACCCACATAGGGTTCTTTCAGCCACATTAGCTTGAAATCCGCCAAGTGGTTAATGCGGAGTAGCGCTTTGACAATTTTGAGTACATTTTTCATAAAATTTATTTTCACCCAAAATAAGAAAATTTATCAAATTTCTTTTCCATGAGTGAGATGACATACTTACCTCCCTAACACTCTTGATATACTAGTATATCGGCTCTAAATTCACTAATATTCAAAATTATAAAAAGTTAGGTGCCCCTACTGGGCAGGTGGAATGTACACAGTCATCCACATGTCAGAACCCCACCTCTGCGCAGGTGTATACTGGTACTTCTGTTACAAAATATTGGCTGACAAAGAAGCAACTATTCAAATAACCAAAGGACCAGGCCTCCGTGGGGTGGCGAGGCCGGGATCCTGTTAGGGAGGTAAGTATGGCATCTCACTCGTGAAAATGAAATTTGATAAATTTTCTTATTTCACATCATGAAAACATACCTACCTCCCTAACACTCTTGATAAAAGCCAGAATTTGAAAGCAAATTTGGCGGAAGGGAGGCAAGGTCCTAAAACCAGTTCACCCTCGAAGAGACTAGCTCTTTGAAATTTCAAGAGATTTAAAAACATCTGAAATTGTGTCTGAAAACACAACCAGGAATAGAATTATGCATCAGATAATCGACCAATGAAGATAGATTGATCAAAAGGCAAATGCGCTTCACCGCCACCCCCCCCCCCCCCCCCCCCCCCTATTAGTATTACTAGACATTGGAAAAGGAAGAATTGCTTCATTTTCAATAAAAAAGACTCTCTGAAAGAACCACAATTAAGAGACATTAACCATCACTATATTACATAATAACATGACCCAATCAACAAAAACCAAAATGGTTATATATACTGACCTCTGATGTGTTGAGCGCGGAAATCACCTCTCCCCCCTATACAGATGAAGAGAATGTAACCGGAAATAGTAGGGATCCCCTACTAACAAATGTGATATTTGTAAATAGCGGAGGAGGAAAACTAATTACAAATAAATACCTCTGCATTATTTTCTGAGGATTGAGACAGCGAGCGGGTTGGAAGCATCATGGAGATAATGGTCGGTGAAACTCGATTCACAGTGCCACTGGGCTACTGACATAATGTCTTCAACAGAAACACCATTAAATAATGCCGTGGAAGTTACCACACCACGGACACTATGAGCATTGGCTCTATCTACTTGAATTCCAGTGGCTGTCTTATGACAGAATTGAATACATTCTACTATCCATCTGGAAATAGTGTCTCTTGACGCCCTACCATGGGGTTCAATATATGACAACCATAGGGAACATGGGTCCAAACCCGAGTTCTTCTCTTGTACTTATTTAAAGCACAGACAGGACACCATGCTTTAGCACCAGGATCATATCTGGTTAAGGCAGGTAAAATTATAGGTTGACCCGGATATTTCAATGATTGATTCTTAGCCAAGAAATTCAATCTCGGTAGAAACTATATAACGGTCAAGCTCAGCAGACAAGGCAAAAATTTCATTTCTGTGTCTGGCTGAGGCTGCTGCCACTAAGAATACAGGTTTAAGTGTCAATAATTTTATAGAAATACCACTAAGTGGTTCAAAAGGTTTATCACTCAAAACTTGAAGAACCAGAAAAAGACTCCATGATGGTGTCATTGGAGGATTTCTTGGTCTGAGATTGCCCATACCTTTGATAAGAGTATTTAGAAGACATACTTCATCACTTCCCCTCTTTACCAAGCAAGGGATAACAGTCATTAATGCTGATTTATATCCAGCAATTGAATTAGGCTTAAGACTATAGGCATCATACAGGTGACAGAGAAAATCAGCTACTACCTGAATAGATGCATCCATTGGATTGATACATCTCTTTGAGCACCATTCTGCAAATCTGTTGATTTTATAATTATATGCTCTGGAGGTTGACCCCCTTCTGGCTCTGGCCATGAAATTGGCTGCTTGCTCAGAAAAGCCCTCCTTAATTGCAGATTTTTTGACAACATCCATGCACTCAATTGAAACATTGATGGATTGTTGTGAAGGGACTTGCCCTGGAAGATAATATTGTCCATCAGAGGCAGAGGAACCGAATTGCAGATCAGAAGGTCCGGCAGATCCGTAAACCATGATTGGCTTGGCCAATTTGGGGAGATCAGAAGCACTTAGCATTCCTCCTGCTTGATTTTGTGGAGAATCCTTGGAATCAGGATTGTTGGAGGGTATGCGTATGCATACATTCTCTTCCAACTGATAGCTAGCGCATCTATTGCGATAGCACTAGGATCTGGAATCGGAGCGACGTACGTTGTCATCTTCGCGTTCTTCTCCATCGTGAATAAATCTGTTGGGATTTCCCCAATGATTGAACAGATGATCCGCCACACACTGATTGTGCTTCATGATTGAGCTTCATGATTGTTCCATGGGCTGAGCAGGTAGTCTTCGTCATCTTCCTGGTCAGGAAAGTTAGACTCTGGGTTAGCAAAGGAAGCTAACCCAGACTGACCAGGAAAAGGACCGTAGGCAGATGACGAGGGTACTCCGCGAGTGATCGTGGTCAGGCCCGCTGGTCGGGTCTCGCATGATACTACTCGCGCCGCTGGATCACCAGGCAACGCGAACATCAAGCCTGGGTCCGAGTCGGCTGTCCTGGATCATTGAAAACTTTGTCTGAACTAGGAGGGCATGATCCAGGGACGGGTGCCATAACTAATAAACTTTCTTATCCTGAGCAAAGGCAAACCGTCCTCTAGTGCAGAAAATCATGTTCATACCATACGCCGAATCTGTAGTCTGATGAGGGGATGGGACAAAAGGAGGGAGATATTACTTTCGTTTTATATCTCCAACCCTTAGGCATAATCATTTGATATGTCAGAAAAAGGGAGATGTGATCGAACTCTGAATGAAGAACAGGAGCTCAACCATCATAAGATGAGCCTGTGGACACAAAGACACAAGGGATTAGTAGAATTTAGGCACTGGGATAATTTAACAAGGATTCCCAGCACCTAAAAAGGCGCTAACGCCGGGTGGCCGCATTACGAAAACCGGTAATGCATACATTGTTACAGGTCTAAAATAATATATGGAACAATATCACCGTATTAGATGATGAGGCAGACTCCTCTGGCGCATTAGCATCAACCATAATGAAAAATGGATGACAAAAAGTATTGAAACTTCCTAAAATAAGAGCTTGAAATTGTTTCTCAAGTTGCTTCAAAGCCAATATATTAGAAAACGGAAGTACCAGTATGCGCATGCGCAGAGGTTGGGTTTGACATTTGCATGACTGTGTACATTCCACCTGCCCAGTAGGGGCACCTAACTTTTTATATTTCTGAATATTATTGAATTTAGAGCCGATATACTAGTATATTAAGAGTGTTAGGAAGGGATGTTCTCATGATGTGAAACATGACCCGTCAAAATTCTGCATACATGTTCTAGAACCTCCTGCCATAAAATCCTTCCAGCCAAATTAGGCTGAAGTCGCCAAGCAGTTAATGAGGAGTAGCACTTTAAAGCAAAAATTGACGGATGGAAGAATGGATGGATGACAGACAGATGACATACAGAGGGATGGACGATGGACGGTCACCATGGACTAGTGATGTAATTGATTATGACGTCACATACTTGAGTGACAGATAAGATCCCTCCATTGAGATGTATTAATTAATTAATTCTTCTATATAAACCTCATAAATATATAAACACATTTATATGTTTACACCACCGAGATCATATTCTTCATCATCAGTACCATCATCATGTAGAAATACACGTTCTGTCTCTTACCTTCAACATAAAACTGCCTAGTTTTGAATTCTCCTAGACTCCTATAAGAAGTTCCATTCATTAAGCTTTTCTCACATATGGCAGCACGTTGACATGCATGGGTCGTTCCATCAGACATTCGCAGATCCCCCTCCAGGTCCAGATAATACAGGAACTGATCATTGTTGGCTTGAGCTACATGGTTTCTAGAAACAAGTACAAGAAAATGAGTATTTCTAACTATTCCCCCCACATTTCTGTGTAAGCTTACCCCATTTTTTTTAAGGGTGTTGGAATCGATTTACATAATTTGAAACTGCAATTCACCAAATTTAAATTTCAAGGTAATTATATGGCTAAGATGTTGAATATTTTAAAAGTAATTCGACTAGGGGCTGCAGTAAAAGCTCCCAGTCAGATTAGTTTCAAAAGATTCAAACAAATATTTCTTAAATTGTAAATTTATCAAAGACAAAGAATTTGTACACTAGTCTAATAGGATTGCATCTTTCCAGTTTTAGCTATGCTCTGCCCATCTCTAGCTAAGCTCCACCCACACCGCGCTCATGTTGGGATCGATCCCTGAACTCACTGACTCAATTTGCAGAAAACTATACAGGTAAGCTGTTGAATATTTTGAAACTAATTTGACTGGGTGCTATTGCTGCCTAGCAGCAACAGTGCCCAGTCAAATTAGTTTCAAAGTATTTAACAGCATGTTTATTAAATAGTAAAGACATACAATTCACACAAAAACGTTTAGTCCATCACCAATTAAGCGTTCGTGACATACTTATCTACGTCATTCATAACATCATTGATTATGACATCATCCTACAAATCACGTAGTTGATTATGACTTCATATAATGGATGGAGAAACTGGAGAAGATCCATTCATGGACTATGGAAGACAGAAGTATTTCTCATTTATCAGAAAACAAGCATTTGATATATTCTGTGATCTATTTGAACAGAACCAGCAGGATGGCCTAAATTGAAACATTTGATACAGGCTTCCTTCATTCCATTGAATGAGAGAGCTAGTGAGAATGTAGTCTGGATGCTTAATACAGACATGTTTTACTCCACAACATTTTTGCTTGGATGCTAAATGTAGGAGAGTCAGACACACTTTCAGTGCTATCCGCAAGGAACTGTCTATTTGATTTATTATGCAAAGCTCAGTATTAATTTGGGTTGTTTTATTGTTGTGGGTGAGGGAAGGGGTGGGAATTATGCCTTTGTATGAACTATGAAGTAGAACATATAATCTAGAACATGGTACAATACAGCATTAAGTTTATCTATAGGCTTTAGCAGCTGGAATTACTGTACTCAAATATTGAGCCAGTCATTCCAATGTTAAATTTGAAAAATTGCTCTTCTGGTCTGTAAACGGAAATTTTCTCAAGACCACGGCAAATGCTATTGGATGACCTGGCCATTAAAGGGTTAAATACAAAGCAGTGAAGATGAGATGAAATCATGTAAAGCTATTGCTAAGTTAAATGGACATTGAAAAGAACGTAGCCATGAATCCTCTATATAACTCGCCATTCTTCAACAGGAGGTATCACAAGATACCAATATCTCACATTTTTAAGTTACCGCAGGATCCGGCTGCCGCAGGACCCGCTCTGCCTAGGACTAAATATTCTGGGAAAAAATAATGTCCAAGCCATGTACATATATAGAATTAGATTGCCGATTTGACCCTTGGCCACTGCCCTCAGATTGACTCGAGAACAAAATAATTTGTTTTACTGTAGTCTTCTAACTACAAGCTTCAAAATGATATGTGCCATGATCACATTTGATAACATTTATTTTCTGTCCACCATTTCCCCCACCCCAGCCCCTGGGGTGATATCAAAATTCCAATCTGTCAAGCACATTCCTGGACATATGTGTAATCACACTGAAAGTTTCAAGTTTCTATGTGAAATGGTCTAGGAGTTGCGTTACAATTGATTGGTGCCCACATTTGACCCGCCCCCACTCTCAGTTTGACCCAAGATCAAAATAATTCCTTGTACTGTAGTCTACTCATCATTGGCTTCAAAATAATATGTAACATGACCTTTGGAATTTTTTTTTTACCCCACATTTCCCACCCCCAGGGCCATACCACTGGGGTCATACCAATTTCACAAGAGCTTTCAGAAGATAGCAAATAGCGTAGCTGTATGTCTGTATGATTACTGTATTCTTTGGCTGTAGTAGTAGAATAAAAAAAGCATCCGCATTTGTTTCTACAAGAATTCTTAATACTTACCAGATGTACTATTATGATAATGTCTATTATCTAGTCTAGCTCAAAATAAACAATTAAAACTCCGCACTCTCCTGGTCCTGCCCATACTGTGTCCGGGAATTAGCATAGCCCTAGGTACAGAGTCAATTCCCAATCACAGTCAGATTCGCCTTATATTTGCCTTGACAAACAGCGAAAACAGCTCAGCCTTACCTCAGCGGGGCGGCTGAGGAAGGGCCATAGTACATCTGGTAGGTATTAAGAATTCTCGTAGAAACAAAAGCGGATGCTTTTTTGATTCTACTTCGAATAATACTTACCAGATGTACTATTATGATAAACTCCGGATTTCAACAGCCAAGAAATACCGGTGGGAGGAGGTGAGGCTCGAACCAGCACTCATCAACCATCAAACAGAGAAGGTTGTGAAGAGACTAGAACCCTGGCATATGCTGGGGTTCTGCCATCTGACTCATAGAGTGCTAAACTTCCATGGTCTAGACCGTGCTCTCCCCCTCTTTTGTCCGCACAAAATCCAGAGGGCTTGTCGAAAAAAGGGGATGCAACACCCACCAGACCCGTGTCAGCCCCAAGTCTCAGCTAGGCCAGTCCAGTAGAGTACAAAGAAGCTACTACAACTTCTAATTTTGAAAAAATATCAGTATATCGATTAAGTTTCCAAATTGGAATGAGTCTAATGTCTGTTTGAGAGGGTAAGTATACTCTTATACCAGACTATTTACCTAAGCAGTCTGATAATTCGACTGTAAGTAAATTATTATTATTAGTCACTTAATTAATGTAAACACTCACCATTTTGAGTGCTTGTTCTTTCTTGATTATCCCAGGAGCTTGGCCCAATCCACGGTCGTTCACTGGTCATGTGCATGACTCCTGCTCAGTGCAGGAGGAAGTAACGTGCAATGTTTGTGAAATAGTGGTTGGATGTGGCGTAACTAATGTTCGACAAATTGGCGACGGCTACCGGATTAAGTGCGCTGGAGATGTCGCGAAGGTAGAAATCAGTAAATGACGACTCGGCATGCAATTGTGCTACAGACATCACCTCCTCTAATGAGACACCCTTAAAAAGGACCGATGCTGCTGCTAATGCTCGGACCTGATGGGCGTTCGCACGATCAATCTGCTTTCCTGTAGCATTTTATGCGACATCTGAATAGCATCAACTATCCAACGAGAGATAGTATCTTTCGAGGCGTGCAAATGAGGAGCTTTGAGACATAACCACAGAGATTTCGGGTAATCTCTCCACTCCTCAGTACATTTTTTATACATTTTCAGACATCTGACAGGACACCAAGCAGAAGAGTTTGGGTCATGTCTAACTAAACTTGGCAAATTGATCGGTTGACCTGGATATTTAAGTGACTGATTCTTTGCCAGGAAACAAAGACGTGGAAGTAGTCTTAAACCTTCACCCGTGACGACAAAACGGTCTTGCTCGGCAGATAGCGCATGAATCTCGCTTCTCCTTCATGCCGACGCCGCTGTAACCAAGAAAACTGATTTAATAGTTAACAGTTTAATATCTATAGATCTAATCGGTTCAAAGGCAGCATGCCCTAAAACCTGTAGAACAAGAGATAGATTCCATGCTGGGATAGGAATTGGCTGTCTAGGTCGCAGATTGCTCATTCCATTAATAACTTCATTCAAAGTGTCATTCTCCACTCCTTCAATGGCCAGACTGGGAATGACTGAAGCTAATGCAGACTTATATGCTGCTAGGGTTGAAGGTACAAGTTTTTCACCTTCGTATAAATGACAGATAAAATCTGCTACGTGTTGAACAGATGCAGACAAGGGATTAATATCTCTTCCCTGGCACCACTCTGCAAATTTGTTGATTCTATAATTATATGTTTTGGCGGTTGACCCTCTACTGGCTGAAGCGACAAACTTCGCTGCTTGCTCAGAAAAGCCACCCTCAATTGCACGCTGCTTGACAACATCCATGCAGTCAATTTGAACATTTCCGATCTGTCGTGAAGACACAGACCCTTGTTCTGAGTGATTAGATCCCTTCGGTCTGGAAGAGGGATTGGATTGCAGACCAGAAGGTCCAGCAGATCCGTAAACCATGCTCGGCATGGCCAATCAGGGGCGATCAGTAGTACTTGGTATACTCCCTCTCTTATCGTTGCCAGAAGTTTCGGGATGAGAATCGTTGGCGGATACGCATACGTGTACATTCCTTTCCAACTTATCGCCAGTGCATCTACTGCCACGCTAGCGGGTCCGGGATCGGTGACACGTATGTGAACATCTTTGCGTTTTGTTTCATCGCAAATAGATCCACATTTGGTTTGCCCCAATGTTTGAATAGAACCTCCGCTACCGATTGGTTGAGCTGCCATTCCGTCGAACGACAAACCATCCTTCGACTGAGCGCATCTGCTAAGATGTTCAGTCTTCCTGGAATGTGTGCTGCCCGAAGAATAATATTCCTCTCTTGGCACCACAGCAGAAGGTTCCAAATCATCATGCACAATTCTGGTGACCTCGTCCCGCCTTGGTGGTTCAAATAAGACACCACTGTTGAGTTGTCTGTTCTTATTAGGACAATCTTGTCTCGGATTAAATTCTCGAACTTTCAAAGTGCTAATACCACCGCTAATAATTCGAGAACATTGATATGTTTCTGCGCATTGGTCCAATCCCATTTCCCTGACACTGATCGATTGTCCAATACCGCTCCCCAACCCATCGTCGATGCATCTGTAAAGATGGACATCTGTGGTTGAGGATGTTGTAGAGGAACACCTCGCAGGAGATTCTGTTCTGATAACCACCACTGAAGATGGAATATCAATGGTTCTTTTACTGGAACTCTCAGAGATAACGGATCCGTTTTCTGAGACCAGAACAACATTAAATACATCTGAATCGGCCTGCGCCTGAGTGCCGCATAAGGAACCACTTTCTCCAGAGACACTAGTAAACCCAGTATTCTGAGAAATTGGTGCGCCGTCAGCTTGGCTCCTAGAGAAACCGACTCCAAAACTGCAATCAGGCTCTTGACTCTGCTCTCTGCCAGAAAAGCTACGCCGTCCCTGAGATTGAAAAATATTCTCAGATAAACAAACTCCTGGGATGGAGTCAATTCTGATTTCTCTAGATACATAATCCATCCTAGATCCTTTAGTAAGGCTAAGACTACCTGAAGATTGTTGCGCAGATTGACTGGATTCCCCGCCTTCAGCAGCCAGTTGTCTATGTAAGTATGAACAGCTATGTTTCTCATGCGAAGATAGGAAGTCATGGCGAGGACCAATTTGGTGAAGACCCTTGGAGCTGTGGTCAAGCCGAATGGAAGCGCACTGAATTCCCAAACATTGTCTTGGAATGCAAAGAGAAGGTATTTCTGAAAAGGAATTGACATTGGAATATGAAAACAAGCATCCTTCAGATCTATCGACACTGCTCGCATGCCTTTCCTCAAACATGACATTACTGCCGCTACAGTCTCCATCTGAAACCTTGGTGACAGGATAAACTTGTTTACCGGTTTGAGATTGAGAATCGGTCTCCACCATCTGGTGCGTTTCGGAACGAGGAACATCCAGTCCGGTTCGTAGCCATTTCTTAACCATTGACAGACCAAACAATCTTGCACGAACTGTTCCCACTGGTTTGAGAACAGTTGAAGTCTGCCTCCGACGGAAGGAATCTGCACACAATTCACGATCGATATTGTATGAGACGACGTTAATTAGCCTAGGTGAAGATCCTCATCATGAAATCCGTCATGACTGTCCCCCATGGCCACCCCATAGTTTCTTGGCAAATGACGGTCCGGAACCGCCACCACGGCTATCCTTACGGTAGCTGCTGCGACCCGAACCGCCACCCTTCCTATCCTCCTCATACGGCCTCTTACTAGAGGACTTGTATGAGGAAGAACGAACAGGAACTTGCGAACCGGATGCCTGATTGGTATCACGGCCAGAAGGATGGAAGGGTGATCTTCGGCGCTGCCTCTGCTGCTCCTGTCGGTGCTGCTTATAGGACTGTTGCGGCTGAGTCCTTTTCGTCGACTTCCATGACTTGCCGACTACTACTTGTGCCGCAATCATTGACGCGACCGTGGATAAGGCTTGCCGTGCCGAGCCGCCGAACAAGCCTGGACCAATGAATGGCGCGGAAGACAACGTTGCCCTCATCTCAGGTCCTGGTTCTACAAAATCTAGAACCATTCTCCGTCGCTCAGCCAATGCTCTCGTGATCACCCTGGCCAGGCAATCCTGAGATAGGCGCATGATGTCCCGGATAATTCCGGGAGCAGCCTCTGGCACTACCCCACCTTCCGCTGCGCAGGTCAGCATACCCTGCAGGACGGTACAGCCATGTGAAAGCACCGCCATGGCAGCTCTCACCGCATCCTCAATGAGGGTCAACTCATTGAAAGGATCTTTATTAATCTGGGAAACTAACGGATGAGAACGCCGCTTAGCCTTGCCAGCTAATGGCCTATTCAGTGCCCCTCTCTCCTCGACGGAAAGCCGTGGGACTCGGGCATACTGATGATAGGCTTGCTCCGGAAAACCGACCCTACTCCTAATCCAGAGGTCAACATATCCAAAGGCAGAGCAGGCATGGCCAAAGAGCCACTGGACAGAGCTCCATTGCCGGATCGCGCTGAGATCCCTGATCCGATGCCATCCCTAGACGGCCGGACATCCATTCAAGGAGCTGCACCCATTCAGCCTCGGTGGAAAATGACGACTCATCCAACAAGGGACTGCCTTCTCATCTTCTTTCTCGCCCCTGGACACCAACGATCCATGCTGAGGACTGCGAACTTGCTTACTAGTGTAAACAATGCCCGCAGACCGTGCACTCGCAGCTCCAGTGTCCAGCGATTCGCCGGACACAGACTCACTGAGATCCATCGGCTCCAGCACGGGAGCCTGGATCACAGCCGCATTACTTATGGTGGCCAACGGAAATCCGATAGAACGGAGCCGCATTGACCACGGTAGACGATGGAAATCCGATAGGACCCGTAACCACTGGCGCCGGGATGCCGTCCGAAGCCGTCAAACACGACTCCAACGGCAGCACGGGCTGAACAAAATCTGGATGGAAGATGCCCGACGGAACGTCAACATCACCACCCGGCTGGCAAACCCATACATAACCCGAAGGAGAACCTTGGGATGTACCAGGTACAGCCATCGCGGAAAGATCCGGCATGCCGGAATCCTCCATGAGCAAAGGCTCCTCCTCCTCTGCCGCCGGCTCTTGAGCCAACGTAACAGGAGGTACAGGTGCAACACCCTCCGCAGCACTGACCGGACCACCGAAAGGTAGTCCTGCACCAGCCTGCATCGAAGGGATCATGGATTGCAGGGACTCAAACATGGCTTTAAACTGGGCCGCCCACACACCCAAAGCCGAGTCCATCCTCTCATTCAGGTGCTCCTCCAAACCTCTGTTGACGCCTGATCTGCCTTGGTTGCCTTGTCCCTCGCGATTCTGTCCACTCACGCACGCCGATCATGGTTGAACGCCGCCACTAACTCCGACGACCACTTCACACAAACATCGCACAGACTTCCCATCTTGCACTTCACGCAAGCTATGCAGTGGTGACCAGCAAATCTCTGTTTCATGAACCGATTGCATTTGGTACACAAAGTATCCAGGCCTTTAGCCCTCTGCGAACACAAAGCAAGAATTAAAATGCTGCACATGACAGAGATATCGAGCAAACGCACAATGACTTGATTGTAATCTAAAATTACTTAGAAACATTAACTTTCTCTTAAATTAATGATAATGAAGACTTAAGGCAGGAGATATTTGAAAATTTTTAGAGTGAAAATTTATAAACACGGCTTGGTAATTAACTAACCGTTAAAATAACCAAGAAAAATGTACCGATAGCTACAAACACCTTCAACAATGAAGTGAAGACTAAAGATCGGCACAATTAGAGTGCACAGATACACCAAGCCGAAGGCAAACATAACTCATGGGCGCCGCCATCTTGGCTAAGAGCGCATCCATCTTGGAAGGAACCGAATCGCAAGAGAAATTAACCGAGTACCCGCATAATGCTTAAACAGTTAAGGGTACCGGACCGACCCCAACAATGGCTACCGTTTTAAAACAATGTGCCAATTTAAGAAAATTTCAATCATTCATTACGACACGAATGTATACATTCTAGATTGATACAACCTGCCCCTGAGATGATTTTCCTTTCTCTTCCATCCTTCCAGCAATGAATAGAGCAGAAAACCGCTAACTCCGTTGAAATTGTGAATTTTAATGAGCTAAGAAAAACACGACTAGCATGGAGAGCAAAATAGACGAATCTGACTGTGATTGGGAATTGACTCGGTACCTGGGGCTATGGTATTTCCCGGACACAGTATGGGCAGGAACAGGAGAGTGCGGAGTTTTAATTGTTTATTTTGAGCTAGACTAGATAATAGACATTATCATAATAGTACATCTGGTAAGTATTATTCGAAGTAGAACTGGCATGCCAGAATCTTCCATAAGCAGATCTTCCTCCTCCGCCGTCGGCTCTTGAGCCAAGACCGGAGGAAGGACAGGTGCTTGTCCATCCACAGAACTGGCCGGACCACCGATAAGTTGCCGTGCACCAGCCTGCATCGCCGGGACTGTGGACTGGAAGGACTCAAACATCGCCTTGAACTGGGCCGCCCATACACCCAATGCCGAGTCCATATGCTCTTCAAGACCTTTTACTGACGCCTGATTCAGCTTGGCCGCCTTATCCCTCGCGATCCTCTCCAAACGCCCACATCGATCACGAGCAAACTCTGCCACCAACTCTGACAACCACTTCGCACACACATCACAAAGACTTCCGACCTTGCACTTCGCGCAAGCCACACAGTGATGACCTGAGTACTTGCGCTTCATGAACCAATTACACTTCTGACACAGTGTGTCCTGGTTCTGCGAGTAAGAATTAAAACGCTGCACATGACATACGATGACGAGCAACACGCACAATTGACCTGATTGTAACTTAGAATTACTTAGAAACATTAACTTTCTCTTAGATTAATGATAATCAAGTCTTTAGGCTGGAAATATTTGAAACTTTTTTTGAGTGAAGATTTTATAAACATGACTTGGTAATTAACTAACATTAAAATAGCGAAGAAATAAACACCGATCGCTACAAACACCCTCGTCAATGAAGCGAGAGCTAAAGATCGGCATAAAACAGAGTGCATAGACACGCCAAGCCAAAACAAAACGTTAATCATGGGCACCGCCATCTTGGCTAAGGGCGCATCCACCTTGGAAGGTACCAAGTCGCAAGAGAAATTAACCGAGTACCCGGATAAGATTAAACAGTTAACGAGTACCGGAGCGACTCCAACAATGGCTACTATTTTAAAATAATGTGCCAATTTAAGGAAATTTTAATCAGTCATTACGGCACGAATGTATAAATTCTAGATTGATACAACCTGCCCATGTGATGGCTTTCCCTTTCCTTCCATGAAGCCAGTGATGGATATCATTAAACACGCTTAATTCCACTAAAATTGCACAATTTTAGAGCTAAAAAAACATGCGACTTTCAAAGTCAGCAAAATAGACGAATCTGACTGTGATTGGGATTTGACTCGGTACCTGCGGCTATGGTAATTCCCGGACACTGTATGGGCAGGACCAGGAGAGTGCGGAGTTTATAGTTGTTTATTTTGAGCTAGACTAGATAATAGACATTATCATAATAGCACATCTGGTAAGTATTATTCGAAGTTGAAACATTCTACAGCTGCAATCACCCCTTCTTCACTTTTGCCCACTGTGTCTTGTCCCCAGCCGAAATCCTTAGCTTCCTCAGGTCCATTCTTGACTTGAGTGTACCGAGTCCTTTTTACCTGTACTGTATATTAATTGTACATCACAGGATATGATGGACCACCGGATAGTTTCATTTTGAAATTTGACAATCAACATGCCGATTCAAAACACCCAAGGTATTACCCATCGGGCAAGCATAGCTATGCTTGGAGACTGAACTATAAAGCCTTTCTGCCAAGGAGTAACCTGAAGTCATTACTCATTGTAATGACAACTGGCACCCTGGGGCTAACGAAAAGGCAAATGGTCCAAACATAAGCAAAGTTCATAGTCTGAAAAAGAAGAAACATTTTCAAAAACAATCAGCATAATACATATTTGGATGTGAAATGGTCTAGGAGTTACGTTACAATCGATTGGTGCCAACTTTTGACCCTGCCCGCTACCCTCAGTTTGACTCAAGATCAAAATAATTCCTTGTACTGCAGTCTACTCATCATTGGCTTGAAAATGATGTGACATGACCACATTTGGATAAATTTAATTTTTTTCCCACAGTCCCCACCTCCAGGGTTGTACCCCTGGGGTCATACCAAAATTCCAAGTGTCATGCACATCCCTGGCCACATGTGCAATCATCCCCAAAAATTTCATTTTCATATGGACAAGTCCTAAGCATGGTATAGAACACATCTGTGAAGGCTGTTTAAAAATCTGATGACCCCTTGCAATGCAGCAAATGTCATTAAAAAAACGTAACCATAGGATTAACATTAAGCTGGACACAAAAATTAGTCAAAGTTAAAACTTGAAAAAAATCAAGAAAAATCTCACAAATCGATATAGCTTTGATGTAAGTCCTAAGCAATTGTATAGAACACATCTGTGAAATTAAAAAAAAAATCAGATGAACACTTAGGATAACGATAACACGATGGGATTTTAAATGGCATTTAAAAAATCCTTAACCAGAGTGGATGCCAATGCCGACGCCGACATTTTTCCACCCTCTCCAAAAATCTCTTTTTTCAACTTGGAGACTAAAGGTGAGATATCGGAAACACATTTTTTTGACATAACTCTGGAATGCAAGAACGTAGAATTACCAAATTTAGCCTATCCATTTATATTATGGCTGCCTAGAAGGCGTTCGAGGTCAAATTGTTAAATATCTTGGGTCAGTAACTGTATAAACCGAATACCGTTAACATTCGACTAAAGGATGCAGTTTTTTGGTCAAAACACATGTACTAGAAAGAGGGGTGTGTACTATAATCGAGAACATTCCTTCCGCACATTTTTGGGTCGAAATTTTTCTGAAAAAGTCAGATTATACCACGGAAATTGAACTAAATGTTACCCTAGCCAATTCGTGCCGCCTGACGACTATGTTTAATGTATACTCCAAAAACACCAAGCGGAAGTGAAATTATTAAATTGGGGCGCCTAAATATTGCTTATTCTTTAATACATATCACTTATTACATCAAAAGTAATCCAGAATTTGACATAAAATGGCGTCGAGAAAAGATACGTGTATAAATCACGTGATTCGCCTCCAATCGCAAAAGATCTTTATTCTAATTAGAGCGAGTACTCGGATATAAATATTCTGGACTCGGAACTCGGAAATTGCTATATCATCATTGCGCGATAGGAACTGAATGTTCCCATACCTATTTGATAACCAACTCCCGTTAGCGCATAAGATTACACAGCGCCTCCAATCACAAAAGAGCCAGATAACCAACTCCCGTTAGCGCATAAGATCACACAGCGCCTCCAAACGCAAAAGAGCCATTACAATCTGTTTATATCACACGATTTCGATGTTTTCAAGGAGACATTTTATGCCAAAATTAGATTGATTTTGATGTAATAAACAATCTTTATTGAAGATACACGATATTTAGGCGGTCCTATTTAATAATTTCCCTAACATCATGATAATTTTTAGTCATGCATTAAACATGACGCGGAATGATGGTTATTTTTGATACCAATTTTTGATTTTTTAAAGGTACGTTTTTTTCTAAATTTAACAGCGTCTTATACTTGAATACAAGTTTTTTGGTCGGATTTTGGTCAAATTTGGGACAGCGTCCTATATTCGAGGGCGGCCTTTAGTCGAGAAATTATGGTAAGCATTTTTGCCTATAACTCTAGAATGAAAGAAGATAGAATAAAAAATCTGGCACATCAATTCATATTTGTGGATGAATAGCAGTACTTTGAGTTTCAGTTCTAAGGGTCACATATCCAGACCTGGGGATAACTAAGTGCATTGACAAATAGAGCACAAAGATGCGAGTATATGATTGCTAACCTGCCGATGTTGAGCGGTCGAAGGTCAAACTTTGCACCGGCCCGCTCATCAATGATAAGACCATTTCTTTCATCTGCCTGTACTCTGTGAACAAATAAATAATATTACAATGCTCATATCCAGTGTTCAAAATAAAAAGCTATATGATGCTAATGACACGCTCTTGCTAAACTACTAGTTAATGTGCTTTGCACAACTCAATTCAAGGAAAACCTTAACTTCTAATAGCTTACTGTAAATTTCTCATTTACCTTTTTTCCTTGCAAGCCATGTGGGTCTTCCAGATAAATTCATACTGACACTGATTCTCATTAGCTGCACTGAAAGCAAGAAACACAATAAAACAATAACAAGCATTAATTGCAGAGAATTTTGTATCCCACCCACCTGTCCCTTTCAATGATCTTGACCTTTCACACACAAGAGCAGGCACGCACACACACTAAAACAATAATGATCATCAGGACATCAATTGTAACCTAATCGCCAAGATTGTTGAAGATCCCTATTACAGAACTCGAGTTATCATGCAGCAGCCTATTCGATTGTCTTGTATCGGGACCTCTTGACGTTTTGGTCTGTCCACCTGTCCAAATGAAAATAAGGGGCCCTCTTAAGCCTAATTACATGAATGGTTTCCAAAGTGATTTCAACATATTTGGTCTAAATAAATGAAAACAATACACGAGAAAGACGGCATCTTGCATGTCGGGCTCTTTCCAACACACCACCCATCATATGTAGGGCAGGTTTGACATTTAGATTGTTCTCACGTGGCATGGCGTACTGTGGCTTGGCATGGCACGGCGTGGCTATGGCATTGTATGGTGTATTGAGTATGGCCTGTTATAGTGTATGGTATGATATGGTGTATGGTATATGACATGGTATGGGGTATGGTATGATATGGTGTATGGTATAGTGTATGGGTATGGTATATGATATGGCATGGGGTATGGTATGATATGGTGTATGGTATATGACATGGTATGTGGTATGGTATGATATGGTATATGACATGGTAGTGTATGGTGTATGCTATGGCATTGTGTATGGTATGGTATTGTGTATGGCACGCATTCGTATGGTATGGCATTGCATGGTATTGTGTATGTGGCATGGTACGGCATGGTATAATGAGACCACCTGACTCTACTGATCATATTTGGCTTTTTCTAAGGTGGTCATTTAAGACACCAACAAGCATATATCCATTGTCTAAAATTACAACAAATACAAGTTACTTAGTTGAAGATGACTGGAACTACTACAGAACATACAATAGCTATGTCGTATGAAACTTACTTTGATACATAAGTTGGCCCATTATGAGTGTTACTACAGATAAATTTGAAGGTAACTGCAGATTTCTTATTAACATCAGAAGTAGAGCAGGGTGCACCATCAGAGTACCTAAGCACCAATGTTTGTCCATCATCTGTTAGAAAAACATAAATAACATCAAAACAATTAACCATTTAAAGGTCATCGCTTCCGTAGTGGTCTTGAAGAATGTCCATTTGCAGGCTGAGAAAAGAATGTTTGAAAATTTATCACTGGAAAGTGTCTCAATGACCAAGCCAGTGAAATGTGGTTGCAATGCAGCCATTAATCTGGACTTTATGACACTGCAAGGAAGCTTAACTTCAAATATAATTCTACTTACATATAGCAAGGCCAAATAAAGAAGGCCTATGAATAGCTTTCAGTGACCATGACTTTTTGAGCCCAAAGGCTCCCTCTCAAGTGGCAACCTCTCTCACTACAAGGAACCATTTGTCCATGATTAACCAAACATGAGATATAAACTGCCAACCGTAAAATGCAAAGGTTGAAAAAAACATTTTTTATTAGTGACAGTGATTTTGACATTTGACCTTTTGTCCCCAAGGTCGTTGTGTCATGTTCTCCCACTAAACCGTTAAGTTGATCTAAATGCAAATTGGACAATGATGCTTTCGCCGGGCAATGTGGAGGGCATCGCAATAGCTTGGTTTATTTAACAAAGTCGAGCTAAAATAGTCTTCTCTTTGCCTGCAAATGGATATTTACTAAGTAAGAAACATAAATATTCATAAGCAATTTTGGCCATTAACGGGTCAAATGACCTCACAAAAAGAACTAGGTTTTGCAGTTAGACCTGACCATAACAGACACCTTACGGGCCATGAAAAAGTGGGCATAGAAAACAAACACCAAGTGATAATGGGTATTTAAGATGGGTGGTTTTACGAGCATCAGTCTTAAAGAACCGCACCTCTTTTGGCCCCAAAATCAGGTGTCTGCTATAGACAGGAGTTCTCATCAATGGACCGTTCCATTTTTAGCTATGCCCCGCCCATCTCTCGCTAACCTCCACCCACAACTAGCTCATGTTGGGATCGATCAAGCTCCTCACTATAAATTTCCAGAAAACTGTTCAGGTAAGCTGTTGAATATTTTGAAACTAATTTGACTTCAACAGTGCCCAGTCAAATTAGTTTCAAAATATTCAACAGCATGCTTATTAAATAGTAGACATACAATTCGTACAACGCGTGTGTCGGACTACTAAGAGTTAAAGACGGTAGAATCATTTATGATGTAATGATTATGACATCATCCTACATGCCGCTAAGCTGATCGATGGATACTCTGGAATAAACGAAATCACGGATTTCTTTTTTCACGAGAGTTGATACTTACCTCCCTAATACTCTTTGATATTGCTAAATATCGGCTTTCACTCAATAAACACTCAGAATAAAAACAGTCCCCTACTGGGCAGGGAGTCAGAGTGCAGTCCGGCGGATGCCAGCCCCACCACCGCGCATGCGCAGACTAGCACTTCCTCTGACTAATTTATTGGCTGACACACATGCAACTATTAAGAGCCTGAAGACCGAGCCTCTGTGGGGTGGAGAGGCCGGGTCCGTATTAGGGAGGTAAGTATCAACTCTCGTGAAAAAAGAAATCCGTGATTTCGTTTATTTCACTTCAAGAGTATACTTACCTCCCTAATACTCTTTGATATTGCCAGAATTCGACAGGGAATTCGGCGGGAGGGAGGCGAGGTCAACAGACCTGCTCTTCCCTATACGCTTTTCTGCGTTTAAGGCACTTAAACTTCGGAAACTGTGTGAAAACACAGTCAGGATTTGAAAAAACATCGGCTAACACAAACCGATGGATGAGAGATGACCGAATGTCATATGCCCCACCCCCCCCCTTCCTGGGAGGAAGACTCGAATGACCTCAATGTCCCATACGCTCTCTACGTACAAGTGCCATGTACTATAGGACAGAGACGAAAAAACTCCATTTTCGTATACTCTCAATGATGAACCACATAAAAACACGTACCATTACCATATTAATAATGAATGGTCACGTGACATTACAAAAACCCATGGACAACACACACAAGACTCACCTTGTGAAAGACTAGTGCTGTCATCATCTCCCCATTGGTGAAGACTGATGCAGCCCATAAAGTAGAGGTTTCCATTGATTAAATGTGAAATATATAAAAAATGAGGATACCTCATCAAAATATGTACACCTCGATTAGCTTTTCAAAAATCGATAAGGCGAGAGGATTCGAGGTGTCACGGAGATAATGGTCGGTAAAACTTGACTCACAGTGCCACTGAGCTACTGACATAATGTCATCCACAGGTACCCCATTAAATAGGGCAGTGGAAGCCACTACACCTCGGACACTGTGAGCCCTGGCCATGTCAACTTGTTTACCTGTCGCGGATTTATGGCAAAACTGAATACACTCTACAATCCATCTGGAAATGGTGTCCTTTGACGCCCTGCCATGGGGCTCAATATATGACAACCATAACGCTGTTGGGTCCGTCCGCCAATCTTGAGTACGTTGTTTGTACCGGATTAATGCTCGGACTGGACACCATAGTTTTGAATTAGGATCAAACCTAGTCAAAGCTGGTAAAATTATCGGTTGACCCAGATATTTCAGACTGTTTTTTCGCCATGAAATTTATCCTGGGTAGAAGAAGCCTAAGGCCTTCCCCTGTAACCACAAAACGGTCTGCCTCGGCTGACAAGGCATGAATCTCACTCCTACGCCTAGCCGAGGCCGCAGCAATTAAAAATACAGTTTTAAGCGTCAACATTTTCATAGAAATGGAGCTTAGTGGTTCAAACGGCCTATCAGCTAGCACCTGAAGCACTAGTGATAAACTTCAAGACGGAATCACTGGGGGATTCCTTGGTCTTAGATTGCCCATGCCTTTGATTAAAGTATCTAATATATTTACTTCATCACTTCCCCTATTAGCCAAGCAAGGGATAACTGTCATTAAAGCTGACTTATAGCCAGCAATAGAGTTAGGCTCGAGGCTATAGGCATCATACAGGTGACAGAGGAAATCGGCTACTACCTGAATAGATGAATCCATTGGATTAATACATCTTTTTGAGCACCATTCTGCAAATCTGATTTTATAATTATATGCTCTGGAGGTTGACCCCCTCCTGGCTTTTGCCATGAACATGGTTGCTTGCTCAGAAAAGCCCTCCTTAATTCTAGATTCCTTGACAACATCCATGCAGTCAATTGGAACATTGACGGATTGTTGTGAAGGTTCTTGCCCTGGAAGATAATATTGTCCATCAGAGGCAGAGGAACCGGATTGCAGACCAGAAGGTCCAGCAGATCCGTATACCATGATCGGCTTCGCCAATTTGGGGCGATCAGGAGCACTTGGCACTCCTGTCTGATTTTCTGAAGAATTTTTGGAATCAGGATTGCTGGAGGGAATACGTAGGCATACATTCCCACCCAGCTGATAGCTAACGCATCTGTTGCGAAAGCGCTTGGATCTGGAATCGGAGAGATGTACGTCGTCATCTTCGCTGCGAATAAATCTATGTTGGGTTTCCCCCAGTGGTCGAACAGATGATCCGCCACACATTGATTTAGTTGCCATTCCGTAGGTAAAACACTCATCCTTCGGCTCAATGAGTCTGCTAACAGATTTAACCTTCCCGGAATATGAACTGCCTTCAAGGTAATCCTGTGATCCAGGCACCAACAAAGCAGTTTCCAAGTCATCATACAAAGACTGGGCGACTTCATTCCGCCCTGGCGGTTTATGTAAGTCACTACTGTTGAGTTGTCTGATCGAATTAGAACACTCTTGCCCTGAACTTTCTGTAAGATATGTTCCAGGCCCAGGACTACTGCTCTTAATTCCAGTAGATTGATATGTTCCTTTGACTGTTCCATATTCCAAACCGCTGATATCGTGGATTCTTCCAGGCAAGCTCCCCACCCCTCCATCGATGCATCTGTATACATCGTTAACTGAGGGTGAGGGGTTAACATTACCCCAGCCAGGAGATTCTCTGTCTTCAACGACCATTGAAGGTGATGAATTAGAGGCTCCAACACTGACATGCTTGAGTCCAGTAAACCTGTACTCTGGGTCCATTGTGTCATGAGAAATAACTGTATCGGCCGCCTGCGTAAGGCCGCCTGAGGAATGACTGGTTCCAGAGAAACCATCAATCCCAGCATTCTCAGATAAACCCGTGCCCGAACATGATGACTGTTGCAGACTGACTGTATTACTGAGATGAGTATCTGTACCCTCTCCTGAGTAGGATAAACATATCCTATCTCCAGATCGAAGAACATCGAAGGTAAACAAACTTCTGGGATGGCGTCAGCTCTGATATTTGAAAATTTATTATCCAGCCTAAATCTGTGAGTTTTCAAAACTATCTCCAGATTTGGTGATAAACTTTCCTGGTTGTGTGCTTTTAACAGCCAGTCGTCTATGTACGTGTGGACTGCTATGTTTCTCCTGCGGAGGTATGCTGTCATCGCAAGAACCACCCTGGTGAGGACCCGAGGAGCCGTAGAAATTCCGAAGGGTAACACCCTGAATTCCCACTGTCTGCCCTGGAATGCAAATCTCAGGAAGCGACGGAAACCCCTCGCTATTGGAATGTGGAAATAAGCATCCTTCAAATGTATTGAAGCTGTCCACATTCCCTTCTCCAACCCTGCCAACACCGCTCTCACAGTTTCCATCTTGAAACTGGGTGTGTCTATGAACTTGTTCAATGGCTTGAGGTTGAGAATTGGTCTCCATCCTCCAGTGCTTTTCGTTACCAAGAACACGGTTGAATAGAAGGCCGGGCAATTTTGCGCCAGTTGAATTGCTTCCTTGTGTATGAGGGAATTTATTTCCTCCTTTATACACAACCGCTGATCTGGATCTCTTGGAATTTGAGTCCAGACCGGCACCAGAGACAGTCGTGATGGTGGACCTGTTATCTAGTCGGGATGATACCCAACTGAAAGCCATCGCAAGACTAAACGGTCCTGAGTCAACCGTTCCCACTCTTGCATGTGGTTGGCCAATCGGCCTCCCACTGGTCCACCTAGGGAGAGAGGTGGACATCAGAAGCGCAAGAGTGGCACTGTCTCCTGGTGCAGATGCACTGGAGTAGCTCTTACTGTGGTAATCACCCTGTCAGGTACGATTACTACGACCAGATCTTCGCGCACCACGGCCCGCACCATGGTGCGCGGGCGGCTGCCTGCGCCGGAGGAGCCTGCGCCCCCCCCCCTCGCTGCTGGTCGAAGCGCACGCTGCGCTGGTGGCTGGCCTCTGACCTGGCCACCGCCACCTCGAGCCTGTAGGGGATGACACGCAGGGGGAGCCGCGCGAATGCGCTCTCTACGGAGCACTTCAAATTGCTCCCGTAATGCCCTCTGGTTATTGACCAGGGTAACCGTCTCCTGGAGATGCCTACATCCCTCACCTCCAAAGAGACCAGGACCTGTCATAGGCGTACGCAGCAGCCTATTATACAAATCCTGGGACGGGCACAAGTTATCAAGAGCAAACATGCGCCTCGCCCGGACACTCCTGGTTACAGACCGGGTTAAACAGTCCAAAGCCAAGTTAATTCCATCTTGGATGGATCCCTGGACAGTCACCGGACTAGGCTGACGTAATGCGGATGCCGTTACTACCCCTTGTAACAACTGTGAGACATGCGAAAGCGCCGCAATGGACGCCCTCGAACTCTCTTCTGCATCACGTAATGCGGTGTTAGCCGAACGCAACACGTTCGAACACAGTGCTCCCGTGTCAGACCGGGAACCTGGCCGCGTATCTTCACCCAGCGCTGCACGGTCATCCGTGCTTGGCTTCGGTACTACACCGTATAGCTGATATTGATCAGCTGTAATACGGCACCGCTTTGCCACTTCGCGGGGGGCATTCGCTAAACGTCCAGGTGCACTAATAGACGTCTCTGCCACAGTGAACATATCAACAATATGATCAGCTAACGGCAAAGATGGCATAGCGGTAACAGTCGGTTTACCTGCCAGCCACGGGCGTTGGTCCCGTTGACTGGCCAACTGAACCACAGCAAGATCTGGCCTGACGTTAATTAGCCACTGATAAGCGTCAGACCAGTCTTCCTCCGTGGCCACCTGTGAATGCTCTACAAGACGAGGGCCTTCGTCATCCTCCTGAGCAATCACAGGTGTGTACGTGGCTGGAGGAAATGATACGCCTGGCAAGCCAGAGAAAGCATGCGGGCCTGAAAGAACAGGCATGCTCAACTGACTGGCTTGACCAGGAGCAGGCACCGTGGCATTGCGTGGGGAAAATTTCGCCACACCACGGCCCTGGCCAGCACCTGCTACACCATCGGCAAGCCGAGGTATGCAGTAAAACTGGCCATCAGATCCAGCCCGGGCTACCTTCTGCGCCGTGAACACTACTCCTGCATGAGTAGTACCGTGGACAATGTCGCCCGTGTTCCCCGCGAGGGGTGCACGCACGTCAATGTCCATGGCCACGGCGCCAGAAGGAGAACCCAGAAAGATTAGACTCCAGGTTAGCAAAGAATGCTAACACGGACTGGCCAGGAGAGGTACCATAGGAGGAACTGGTACCTGCAAGGTGCGGATAATCCTGGCCTGATAGGCAGGCAGGTTCCAGCGACACCTGACCACGAACAACCGGCGCGGCAAGCCTGCTGCCAGTGTTTTTACCGTGGATTTCACCCTCTATTAGGGCCACCTCTTGAATCATGTTAAAAAACTGATAGGTCCCTAAATAGCACCGATTCAGAGGCGGGGATTATCTGCTCCGGAGCAGATGAAGAGGACAACAAAAGATTTGGACCAGGAACCATGCCACGAAGCAATTCTGGGACCAAATCTTTAATTGTCCTCTTCATCTCTCCCATCATCTCAATACGGAAGGCCCCATATCCATAGCGGACGAGGCCTTCCTCTTACCCTTCTTACCAGAAGCCTCTTTCTTACTCTTCCTCTCCTCCTCTGGAGCCTTCTCCCTGGTCTGTAATGAGAGAAATTCAGACATTAGCTCCCTCCCCCATCTTTTACAGATCTCACATATAAGCAATGGCCCACATGGGCTGCACTGAAAGCATAAATGGGGGAAGAACTTGTCAAGGATAAATCTTCCACATGAAGGACAACCAGGCCTCTGAAACACAGCAGAGGACGAAGACAATGAGTATTACAGATATTGAATTAGAACACAACACGAAATAAACAAGGAGGAAGGGGCCATAAGACCCAAGCTAATAATGATAATAAATCAGCGTTGGACAAAACTTCTAACTGATAGTAAGGCGCAACGCTGATTATGACGTCATAACTTCAAAAATAAGAAGTTAAATCGATCCGAAACAAAACCTCCAGGTGTAAGGACGAATTGTAATCATATCCAGAACATTCTAACTAGACCGGATAGTTTATACAGACTATACAAACATCAGATAAACAATGATAAATGGCAGTAAGATTTTATAAATATTGTCAAATATAATTGAAATGCCTCATATCATAACTAGAGTACCTGAGTCTTTAGCATAGACAAACCATCTGATCTGATGAACCGGATGCTCCACCAACCTTATGACCTCTTAACTCTCTCCACCTTAGGGGGAAGGAAGTGGATCAAGAGGGCAAAGTGAGAAGACCTTCATCCGAGGCCTCCAACTCACTGGGAAAAAGATTTTTGGTTAGATAACCATACAATGTTACTAGGAAATGGAACCTTGGTGGAGAGAAAACCAAACTCTCTGAAGATGTGATGTCCTAACACTCCTAGGTAGATACCTGTGGACATAAACACAAAGAGAGATTAGTACTTCATAGCGCCATTTCGAAAATAAACTAGTTATTTTAGGCGCTTATCATGATAAACGCGAGTCCCGGAAACACATTACACCAGGAAAAACTTGCTAAAATATAATAGAAGTCACCTGATGGCTAGGTCCTGGGCGCTCCTCTGGAGTAGTAACATGTTCTGCCATATTAATCCAGGAGAAATAGAACTTCTACACAGCCGAAACCTTTAGAAATTAAGGAAAAGCCTATGAGCACAGAAAACATGAGTTGTCTCTCAGCCAATAAATTAGCAAAGAGGAAGTACTAGTCTGCGCATGCACGGTGGTGGGGCTGGCATCCGCCGGACTGCACTCTGACTCCCTGCCCAGTAGGGGCACCTAACTGTTTTTATTCTGAGTGTTTATTGAGTGAAAGCCGATATTTAGCAATATCAAAGAGTATTAGGGAGGTAAGTATACTCTTGAAGTGAAAAGGTGAATTATGAAATGGCAAGAATCCTATTTAAATGTTGGACAATTTGCTAGTTTATGTGCACTTCGCCTATATCAAAAGTGCATACGTCATTTTAGATTATGGTGATGGGATCATTGGGCAATACATGGATTCATTTCTAGATATGCCCCACCCATTTCTATCTAGGGTCCTCACACGCTTTACATGTGTTGGAAATTTTGAAACCTGAATTCCCAAAATCTGAATTTCAATTTAACTATACAAATAAGCTGTTGAATCTTGTGAAACTAATTTGACTGGGGCTGTCACTGGCAGCAGCAGCTCCCAACCAAATTAGTTTCAAGATATTCAACAGAATGTTTATTAAATTGTAAATTCATCAAAGATATACAATTCATATGTTTTGATTTTCGTGATGGAACTATATGTAATTTTGATTGTCAGCTATCATGTGAAGTAATTGATTATGATGTAAGATACGTGTGACTGATCGAATCTTTTATGCAGATCAATGTGGACTAATATCCTATTTCTTGTTTATTTATAACCATTATCACTCCAACCTCAAAATTTTAATTTAAACCAAAAGAGAAACCGGTGTTCATGTTTCATCAAATTTGGTGGAAGATGTTGCTGTCCTAGACAGCAACATCGTCCAACAAAATTGTTGAAAAATGTACACGAGTTTCTTTGCTATTCACACATTAAAATATAGAACATCAACACCAGAGTGGTAACCTTGATAAGTGGTCGTAGTTGATAAACAATGTTTGGGGTCAACGCAGTGACTCACCAGCCATTTTAAGTTGTTGTGACTCCAATGTTCCCAGCATCAGCACAGTACCATCTGAGGATCTACGGCACACTGCAGCATTTGCAGGGCAACCTTCAATCACCTGACCACCAGCAAGATTTGCGCATACATTCATCCAGTACCTATAAGTAAACATGCCTTTTATGGATGGACACACACACACACACACACACACACACACACACACACACACACACACACACACACACACCAGCGAAACCAAATGCATTTCCGTCTACACATTCAATGCACTATTTGCCATCGAGCCCAATATAAGCCAACATAACAACAACAATTTTCACTATAGCTCGAGGACAATTATAAATGTTAGAATAATCTTGCCCTTATAAAACAAGTTATATTACTTAAATATATACACCTGTGCAAAAGTTAAGCACCAGCAAAAACAATAGAACGTAGAAACATGATGGTACAACTAGGCTGCCATACTTTTTGTCCCCGCGTTAGCTGACATAATTCCAAGTACGAAATGCACATGCATGCATGACTTCACGCCGCTTGATGTCCGTGCGTGGCGGGAAACAGCACACGTGTTCAGTTATGTAAAAGTCCAGTTTGAGGTGTAGAACATTACATACAGATTTAGGCGACAAGATTAGGAATTTTGTGTTCATGACCGTGGTTTATTTGTACAGAGAGAATTAGCTCTTGATTGTGAACCGCTATGGCAAGACGAAGGTTAAGTGATCGTGTGAAATGGCAAATCATAGGCATGCATACCACTGGTATGTCATGCAGAGAGATTGGCAGACAGCTGAACATTAACCATACTGTAATCAGTCGTTTGATTGCAAAACATGGGCAAACTAACGAGGTGAAGGACAGGCCTAGATCTGGAAGACCGAAGAAGACTACTGCCCGTGATGATCGAGCCCTAGTACGCCTTGTTAGATCTCCATTCACCAACAGCAGAGTGCTCAGCCAGCAATGGGAAACGCGCAATAGAGTGTCAATGTCTACCGTCAAAAGGAGACTGTATGCTGCTGGCATGAAAGCTAGGAGACCTGTCAGACGTCCTCTCCTCACTGCACACCACAAAGAGGAGCGTCTGAGGTGGTGCAACGAAAGAAGACACTGGAACATGAGATCCTGGAGACGGGTACACTGGTCCGATGAAAGTCGGTTCCTGCTTCATGCCACAGATGGTCGAACTCGTGTATGGAGGTCCAGACGCACGGTGTACGACCAACGTAACATCATGGAAGAAGTTCCATTTGGTGGAGGTTCCGTTATGATATGGGGGTGCATCTCATTTGATTGTAAGCTGGATCTGTTGACTGTACCTGGAACACTAAATGGACAAAGATATCAAGATTCCATACTGGATAGAGTTGTGGTCCCTCATTTTGTAAATCATGCACCAGGAACCCACCCTATATTCATGGATGACAACGCCCGACCACATCGTGCTAGAGCTGTGCATGAATACCTCCGCCAGAATGCCATCGAAACCCTACCATGGCCAGCAAGGAGCCCTGACATGAACCCTATTGAGCATATCTGGGACATTCTGGGAAACATGGTGAGAAGGAGGGATCCTCCTGTGCAGAACCTACAGGAATTAACAGACGCACTCCATCTTGAATGGCAACGAATACCACAATGGCGTATCAGTCGGTTGGTGACCAGCATGAGACGTCGTGTCCAGGCCGTCATCCAGGCACACGGTGGATATACCCGGTATTAATAATGACAGTCTCAAACTCGTGCACAGATGTTAAACTTCGTTTTCAGACACCATTAATGACAATCTAGCCACGTGTGTCAACTGTAGGGCAATAGTTGTCAGTTGTGTCAACGTAACCATATTCAGGCCTCGTTTTCAAGTTCAAACAAAAACATACAGTATTTCCCCACCATCATAATCAGCATTCCTCTAGTTGCATTATTACCTCTTGCACTAAGATGGATGGGTACATAAATGTTTATGCTATTGCTTTCTTCATAGCACATGAATATACCCTCGCATGTGCGTAAAAATAAACGAAATCTACGATTTCTTTTTTCACGAGAGAGTTGATACTTACCTCCCTAATACTTTTGATATTGCTAAATATTGGCTTTCACTCAATAAACACTCAGATTTAAAACAGTTAGGTGCCCCTACTGGGCAGGGAGTCAGAGCGTAGTCTGGCGGATGCCAGCCCCACCACCGCGCATGCGCAGACTAGCACTTCCTCTGACTAGATTATTGGCTGACACACATGCAACTATTAAGAGCCTGAAGACCGAGCCTCTGTGGGGTGGAGAGGCCGGGTCCGTATCTAGGGAGGTAAGTATCAACTCTCTCGTGAAAAAAGAAATCCTAGATTTCGTTTATTTCACTTCAAGAGTATACTTACCTCCCTAATACTTTTGATATTGCCAGAATTCGAAAGTGAATCTGGCGGGAGGGAGGCGAGGTCAAAAGACCAGCTCATCCCTATACGCTTTTCTGCGTTTAAGGCACTTAAACTTCTGAAACTGTAAGAAAAAACAGTCAGGATTTGACTAACCATCGGATAACACCACCGATGTATGAGAGATGACCGAATTTCATATGCGCTCCCCCCCTCCTTCCTGGGAGGAAGAGTCGACTGACCTCAATGTCCTATACGCTCTCTACGTACAAGTGCCATGTACTACAGGACAGAGACGAAAAAGCTCCATTTTCGTAACTCTCAACAATGAACCACACAAATACACAAACCATCACCATATTAATAACGGGTAATCGTGACAATACAATCAACAACGGACAACACATGAACAAGACTGACCTTGTTGAAAATGGCTGCTGACATCATCTTCCCATTGGTAAAGACTGATGCAGGCCCAAAAAAGTGGGTGTTTCCATAAATTAATTGTGAAATATATAAGTAATGAGGAAAACCTCCTCAAAAAATATAAACCGATTTATTTTTTCAAAACCGACAAGGCGAGAGGATTAGAAGTGTCACGGAGATAATGGTCTGTAAAACTTGACTCACAGTGCCACTGAGCCACCGACATAATATCATCCACAGGGACCCCATTAAACAGGGCCGTGGATGTCACTACGCCGCGGACACTGTGAGCCTTGGCCACGTCAACCTGCTTCCCGGTGGCGGATTTATGGCAAAACTGAATGCATTCCACAATCCACCTGGAAATGGTGTCCTTAGAAGCCCTCCCATGGGGTTCAATATATGACAACCATAACGCTGACTGGTCGGTGCGCAATGCCGCCGTACGTTGTTTGTACCGGCGCAGCGCCCGGACGGGACACCATGCTTTAGAATTAGGATCATATCTAGTTAAAGCAGGCAAAATAATAGGTTGACCTGGATATTTCAACGACTGATTTTTAGCCAAGAAATTAATCCTAGGTAGCAGCTTAAGGCCTTCCCCTGAAACCACAAAACGGTCATCCTCGGCTGATAAGGCATGAATTTCACTCCTACGCCTAGCCGAGGCCGCAGCAATTAAAAACACAGTCTTCAGTGTTAATAGTTTCATAGAAATGGAACTAAGTGGTTCAAAAGGCTTATCACCTAGTACTTGAAGCACTAGCGATAAACTCCAAGACGGAATCACAGGTGGATTCCTTGGTCTTAGATTGCCCATGCCTTTAATTAATACATTTAATGTATTTACTTCATCACTTCCCCTCTTAGCCAAGCAAGGAATAACAGACATTAATGCTGATTTATAACCAGCAATAGAGTTAGGCTTGAGGCTATAGGCATCATAGAGGTGACAGAGGAAATCAGCTACTACTTGAATAGATGAATCCATTGGATCAATACATCTTTTTGAGCACCATTCTGCAAATCTGTTGATTTTATAATTATATGCTCTGGAGGTTGACCCCCTCCTGGCTTTGGCCATAAACATGGCTGCTTGCTCAGAAAAGCCCTCCTTAATTCTAGATTCCTTGACAACATCCACGCAGTCAATCTGAACATTGACGGATTGTTGTGAAGGGCCTTGCCCTGGAAGATAATATCGTCCATCAGAGGCAGAGGAACCGGATTGCAGACCAGAAGGTCCAGCAGATCCGTATACCATGATCGGCTTGGCCAATCCGGGGCGATCAGAAGCACTTGGCATTCCTCTTGTCTGATTTTCTGAAGAATTTTTGGAATCAGGATTGCTGGAGGGAATGCGTATGCATACATTCTCCCCCAGCTGATAGCTAACGCATCTGTTGCGAAAGCGCTTGGATCCGGAATCGGAGAGACGTACGTCGTCATCTTCGCATTCTTCTTCGTTGCGAACAAATCGATGTTGGGTTTCCCCCAATGGTCGAACAGACGATCCGCCACACATTGATTTAGTTGCCATTCCGTGGGTAAAACACTCATCCTTCGGCTCAATGAGTCTGCTAGCAGGTTTAACCTTCCCGGAATATGAACTGCTTTCAAGGTAATCTGGTGATCCAGACACCAACAAAGCAGTTTCCATGTCATCATACAGAGACTGGGCGACTTCGTTCCGCCCTGGCGGTTTATGTAAGTCACAACTGTTGAGTTGTCTGAACGAATAAGAACAATCTTGCCCTGAACTTTCTGTAAGAAATGTTCCAGGGCCAGGACTACTGCTCTTAGCTCCAGTAGATTTATATGTTCCTTTGACTGTTCCAGATTCCAAAGCCCTGATATCGTGGATTCTTCCAGGCAAGCTCCCCAGCCCTCCATCGATGCATCTGTATACACAGTCACCTGAGGGTGGGGAGGGGTTAGCAAAACCCCCGGCAAGAGATTCTCTGTATTCAACCACCATTGCAGGTGGTGAATCAGAGGCGCCAACACTGACACATTCGAGTCCAGCGAACCTGTACTCTGGGTCCATTGTGTCATGAGAAACAACTGTATCGGCCGCCTGCGTAAGGCGGCCTGAGGAATGACTGGTTCCAACGAAACCATCAACCCCAGCATTCTCAAGTAAACCCGTGCCAGGACATGACGACTGTCGCACACTGACTGAATCAACGAGATGAGTTTTTGAACTCTCTCCTGAGTAGGATAAACATATCCTGTCTCTAGATCGAAGAACATCCCCAGGTAAACAAACTTCTGGGATGGAGTCAGCTCTGATTTTGGGAAATTGATCAACCAGCCCAAGTCTGTGAGAATTTTCAAAACAATCTCCAGATTGGCGGACAAACTTTCCCGGGTGTGCGCTTTCAACAGCCAGTCGTCTATGTACGTGTGGACTGCTATGCTTCTCCTGCGGAGGTATGCTGTGATCGCAAGAACCACACGGGTGAAAACCCGAGGAGCCGTGGAAATTCCGAAGGGCAACACCCTGAATTCCCACTGTCTGCCCTGGAATGCAAATCTCAGGAAGCGACAGAAACTCCCGTGGATGGGGATGTGGAAATAAGCGTCCTTCAAATCTATCGACGCCGTCCACATCCCCCTCTCCAACCCCGCCAACACCGAGCGCACCGTTTCCATCTTGAAACTGGGCGTCTCGATGAACTTGTTCAATGGCTTGAGGTTGAGAATCGGTCTCCACCCACCGGTGCGTTTTGTTACTAAGAACAGGGTTGAATAGAAGCCCGGACATCTTTGTGCCGGCTGAATAGCTCCCTTTTGTATGAGGGAATTTATCTCCTCCTCGATACACAACCTTTGCTCTGGATCTCTCGGAATGGGAGTCCAGACTGGCACCAGAGACAGTCGCGACGGCGGGCCTGTCACCCACTCTGGATGATACCCGACGGAAAGCCATCGCAAGACTAAACGGTCCTGAGTTAACCGTTCCCACTCTTGCATGTGGCCGGCTAGCCGGCCTCCCACCGGCCCACCTAGGGACCGCGGTGGACACGAGGCATGCAAGAGCGGCACTGTCTCCGTCGCCATACACACCGGAGTGGTTCTTACCGCGGTAAGCGTCCTGTCAGGACCAATAACCACGCCCAGACCCTCGCGCGCCCCGCCACGCCCCGCGCGCACCTCGGTGCGCGGGCGGCTGCCTGGCTGACGGCGCCTGAGGAACCTGCGCCCCCCTCGCTGCTGGCCGAATCGCACGCGGCCGAGGCCGACGCTGCGACGGTGGCTGGCCACTGACCTGGCCATCACCACCTCGAGCCTGCAGGGGACGATACGCCGGGGCCGCGGCGCGAACGTTAGCACGACGCAGTACATCAAACTGCTCGCGCAGCGCCCTCTGGTTATTCACCAGGGTGACCGTCTCCTGGAGGTGGCGACATCCCTCACCTCCAAAAAGACCAGGGCCCCGTCATAGGCGTACGCAGTAGCCTATTGTACAGGTCCTGAGACGGGCACAGATTGTCCAGGGCAAACGTGCGTCTTGCCCTGACACTCCTGGTCACCGCCCGAGTCACACAGTCCAGTGCCAGGTTAATACCATCCTGGATGGTTCGCTGGACAGTGACCGGACTTGGCTGGCGCGATGCGGATGCCGTTACTACCCCCTGTAACAGCTGGGAGACGTGGGACAGAGCGGCAATCGAAGCCCTCCCACTCTCCTCCGCATCACGCAATGCGGCATTCGCCGAACGCAACGCGTTCGCGCACAAGACACCCGTGTCAGAACGGGAGCCTGGCCGCGCATCCTCACCCAAAGCCGCGCGGTCATCCACGCTGGGCTTGGGTACCACACCGTACCGCTGGTAATCCAGGGGCACGATGCGACAACGCCTGGCCACCTCGCGAGGGGCCTTCGCGAGACGTCCACTCGACTTAATGGACGACTCCGCCGCCTTGAACATGTCAACGACATGCTCCGCCAGCGGCAGAGAAGGCATAGCGTTAGCAGTCGGTTTCCCAGCTAACCACGGCGTGTGAACACGCTGGCTAGCCGACTGCTCCACGGGCAGATCAGGCCTAACGCTCACCAACCACTGGCAAGCGTCATACCAATCCTCCTCCGTGGCTAACTGCGAGCGCTCTACAAGACGGGGTCCTTCGTCTTCCTCCTGAGCGCAAGCAGTAGAGCTTGACGGCGGGTATGCTGATAC
The DNA here is from genome assembly GCA_034401795.1 of Chaetoderma sp. LZ-2023a. Classification (NCBI taxonomy): domain Eukaryota; kingdom Metazoa; phylum Mollusca; class Caudofoveata; order Chaetodermatida; family Chaetodermatidae; genus Chaetoderma; species Chaetoderma sp. LZ-2023a. The sequence continues at coordinate 80,595,734 of CM067374.1, forward strand.
ACCTGGCAAGCCAGGGAAAACACGCGGGCCTGACAGCACCGGCATGAAAATATCACTGGTTTGACCAGGAGCAGGCACCGTGGCAGAGCGCGGGGTATATATAGGCTCACCACGGGCCCGGCCAGCACCAGCAACACCCTCGGCAAGCCGAGGTATGCGGTACCGCTGGCCATCAGCAGCGCCCTGGGCCACCCCCTGAGCCGCGGACTTTACTCCAGGGTGAGTAAAACCGTGGAACAAGGCGCCTGTATTCCCCGCGAGGGGTGCACAAACGTCTTCATCCATGTCCACGTCGTCAGACGGCGACCCTAGCAGGTAATCCTCATTACCCTGGTCAGAAAGATTAGACCCCGGGTTAGCAAAGAGAGCTAACCCGGGCTGACCAGGAACGGTGCCATAGGAGGTACTGGCCACCGCGGCGTGCGGATACCCCTGGACTGATAAGCAGCCCGCGGGTTCCAGCGACAACCGTCCACGGTCCCCTATCGGCGCGGCAATAAGCCTGCTGCCAGGGCCGTGGAACGCCCCCTCTAATGGGGCCACCTCTGAATCGTCGGACAACGGAAGCGGACTAAGGAAAATCGATCCAGAGGCGGGGATTACCTGCTCCGAAGCCGATGATGAGGAAAGTAAAGGATTTGGTCCAGGAAGCATGCCACGAAGCAACCCTGGAACCAAATCCTTTATTGTCCTCTTCATCTCTCCCAACATCTCGGTCCGGAAGGCCTCCATATCCACCGCGGACGAGACCTTCCCCTTACCCTTACCACTTACAACCTCTCGTTTCCGCTTCTTCTTCTTCTCCTCCTCTACCACCTTGTCCGTCGCCTGTAAATAGCACAAGAATTCGGACATTAACTCGCCCCCCCAGTGCTTACATATGTCACAATTAACCAATGGACCACAAGGGCTACATTGACAGCACAGATGCGGCCAGAACTTATCCGGCAGAAAACGACCACAGGACGCGCAACCCGGTCCCTGAAACAGGGCAAAGGACAAGGAGTATGAGCAACTAGTTAAGCTTAGAAACTCAATCCAACTCAAAGAGAAGGAAAACGATCATAAAGATCCATATACATCAGAAACCAGCATAGCGCTTGAATTGCTTGATAAACACATAGCCAGGCTGATTATGACGTCATTAATCCCGTGACAGGAAAAATTCGATCCCAACAAAACATCCAAGTGCAAGGACGAATTGTATGCTGAATGGATAAGTTGACTACACAACCATCAGATACATATAGATAACTCTTTTCTGGCAAAAATGTTAATTATCTCCCTTTGTTTGTTTACAATAATTAACATCACCACATTATCAATAACTAGATACCTGACACTTTGTATAGACAAACCATCCAACGTGACGAACCGGAGAACTCCACCATCTGCACGCCTCTTAACTCTCTCCACCTCATGGGGAAGGAATTGGATCAAGAGGGCAAAGTGAGAAGACCTTTATACTAGGCCTCCAACTCACTGGACATATTTTTCATTTGGTTAGATAACCTAACAGTGTTAGTAGGAAATGGAACCATGGTGGAGAGAAAACTAACTCTCAGCAACTGTGACTGTCACCACCCAGCGTCATACAGACCTGAGGACATAAACAGAAAGAGAAATTAGTCCTAGGAAGCACCGAGTTGACCTAAACCAACTAACTAAGGCGCTTATCACGGTAAACGCGAGTCCCGGAAACACAATACACCGGGAAGAAAACTCGCTAATTTTACTAGAAGTCACCTGATTTAAAGGTCCTAAGTCCTTCTTTGGCGAATTGAAACCTCCCGCCATCCAAAAAAGTGACTATCACACCAACCAACACCACTTAAACTAGTTTAAGATAAAGAAAAGCTTCAGCACAAAAAGACATGTGTGAACTCTCTGCCAATAATCTAGCAAAGAGGTAGTGCTAGTCTGCGCATGCGCGGTGGTGGGGCTGGCATCCGCCAGACTACGCTCTGACTCCCTGCCCAGTAGGGGCACCTAACTGTTTTAAATCTGAGTGTTTATTGAGTGAAAGCCAATATTTAGCAATATCAAAAGTATTAGGGAGGTAAGTATACTCTTGAAGTGAAATAGGGTGGTGCTTAACTTTTGCACAGGTGTATATATAATATATGTTAGACTGATGATGCAATCATCTAGAAAATAATCTTAAACAATTACGTGCTAAATCGCAGGAACTATTTTTTTTAACTTAGCACTGAAATATCTGGATCATTAACCCAAATTAAGAAAATTAACATTTTCTCATAGAAAATTTCCATTTGCAGACCAAGAAGACTATTTTTGAAAATTTACCACTGGACTGACTGGCTCGGTCATTCCAGTGGTAAATTTTCAAAAATAGTTATCTCTTGGTCTGCAAAAAGTGTCTCAAAGTCAAAACAACAATACAGGAAAGCTCTAAATCAAATTAATTTCAAAACATTCAACAGAATATTCCTTATATTAGAAAGAATTTGTCATTTCTTTGTCTGTGAGGGCTAAAAGGTTTACCTAGACAGTCAAATCACATACTCAGTTATATGAGTGATGAGTTTTCAAAGAACCTGTTCAATGGCTTACAGCAACATTGTTTAAACGAACACAAGCCAACATATGAAAAGAAATTAATTTAAGAACTTGAAATCTAAGTCCTATAACCATTAAGGCTTTCACGTCCATATGCACCAAGGGCGCTAACTCCTATGATTTATAAATAGCCAGTGATAAGAGATATTGTCATTGTCGTGGTAAATAATGAAATTCTGTGAAAAAGTACTTGGAGAAACAAGAAATATAGTTTACATACAAATTTTGTTTGTTATCCGAAGTAGTCCAGTTTCCGGTATAACGACTCAGTGTTCCCAGGTCATATATATTGTTGTTGCTTGACAGGACACAAGGCATGAGATCTCGACCACAAACTACAGCAGTTTTCCACAGAAATGCCACATTACAAGGCTGCTTCTGTAAAACATATACAATCAATGCTGTCTAAACTCAATAATGGTAACAATTGTTAAAGACAGTATACATCCTTTACTCGGATCTTAAAAGTGAATACACCAGTAACACTACAGGAATTACATGAAGACATCCACGCAATGAGAGTTTTATAGAAAAGTAATCGACTGCCACCGTAACCTTTTAACCCTCAAAATTGTTCAAGATTTACTCATAGAAAATTTCCATTTGCAGACCAAGAGATTATCTTTGAAAATTTACCATTGTAAGGAACAGCTCGGTTATTGAGTGAGCCATTCCAATGGTAAATTTCAAAAATAGTCTTCTTTCGTTGGCAAATGGACATTTCTCAAGACCACGTCAGGAGCTGGTTACGGCTGACTTGAGTGTTAAAGCGATGCTAATCTCATCTCAAATGTTGTATTGCACCGATAGAATATGGTTTATAGATTCCATATCATTCATATCCTGTCACATTCCCTGATCTGTATCGCAATTATCTGTTTTGTAATATCGAGTAAATGTTGAACAGTGATCGACACCATTGTCTCCTCAAGCTATTGTGCGTGATGTCATGTAAGCTCCAATGCATCACATAATTATTGTTATGTAATGCTCATCCCATTGAATATTTTGAAACTAATTTGACTGGAAGTTGTTGCTGCCTGTTGAAAACTCGAAAAACTAAACACCACTAGCTAATTGTGAGTTCTTGGTTGAGCACAGATACTCTCAGAGAGATGCTCCTAGATGAACAATAGAGTTCATGGAAGCACCACTTTTACCATGTTAGAGGTCAATGCATGGGAAATTGATCCCAGATCTTTTGCTTTGACACAAACCTGAGAACACATACATAAAATACACATCAATGCACGCGCACACACGTACGCACGCACGCACACACACACACACACAACAATCTTACGTTACCATAGATAATACAATGGACTTACCCAACTAACAACAGGTGTACCCATGCCAGCAGACACATCACATTCAAAGAAGATCAGGCTATCACTAGTATCTGTGTGAAAACACAATAGACACAGAATACAGTATATCTCATGTCATATTACATGGTCAAATTGATATTTAACCCTTTCATCTCTGAAATCTTAGCATCTCAATGATGTCACATATTCGACAGACAGAGACTGACTTACTGACTGATAAAGGACACCTGTGTTTAGGACCACAAATTGGCGGTTCATTAAAATGGTTGGGCATAAAACAGTTTTAAATAACCATCATTTAGTGGCGGCCCCAGGATGTCATATGACAACTTATATTAAATAACCATGTGTCTTTAATAAACACTTTGTACTGGCTAATACATTGTCCATTATATCCAGGTTTTACTCTCCTGCTCATCCCATTGTATAAACATATATTGATTCAATAGTCCGGAACATACCTGAATTACAATCATCACCACCACTGTATTTCAGCAGTAATGTTTTTCCGTCTTGCATCTGAAAGCGACCAGTACTGATCTTCCCGAATGACAATGCGCGACCAACAGGGTTGATTTCACAAACTGGTGAGGCTGTACATGATTCTTTCACCGCCCCCACCTCACCACATGGGTTAAGACGGTAATGACCACCTTTAGAAGGCACCTGTAAAGAGTTCATAAAACATGTAGTTTCCTAATGAAACAGCTAAAATATTCCCTAGCCATACAGTGTTGTTACAGTATTTTTTAGTACTTTTTAAATAATTTAAATATTGCAGGAACTAAAAGTTGAGAAATATGCTTAACCTAAACATGATTAGCCAATGTTCACCATAGGTCACCTATTATAGTCTACACATTCAACAGTGAAATATTTTTCACATGTAACTCAATTTCAGGTCAACTGTATACTATTCGGAAACTTGCTGGATATTTTGACGATAATTTGATTGGAAAATTATTTTCTAAATATTTTCTAAATATTGAACAGCATCTGCATTATGTATTAGAAAAATCTCTTGCATCTTGTAAGCTAAATCTAGTTTAATGACATGTTGCCTTGATTGCCTATGGGTGTGCAGCTCATTCATTATGATGTCATTCATTATGATGTCATTGTACACATCACGCAGTTCATTGTGACGTCATATGATCGGTGGGTACTCTGGAAAGGTGAATTGCTTAGTGAATGTCCATTTGCATGCCAAGCAAAGACCCAGTTAGTACAGTGGCTAATTTTCAAAAGTAGTCTTCCCTTGACTTTCAAATGGACATTCTTCATGGCCACTGCAGAGGCTGCTTTTGGCCAACTTCGCAATGAAACTGTGTAACTTAAACCATATTCATGGGATAGCACATTAGGTTTGAAATAAGCTATTATATGTGTTATCAGCTATAGATATACAAAATCATGAATAAATTCAATTTAAAATCCTAATGAAACAGCTAAAATATTCCCTAGCCATACAGTGTTGTTACAGTATTTTTAGTACTTTTTAAATAATTTAAATATTGAACCAAATAAGTTTTGAAAGTAGCCGAGGTACAGTGCATCACTAACCTTTCTGGATACATTATTTCCTAAATAGTCAGCACATGCCTTTGAAAAGCATGTTTGTGAGAACTTAGGATTGAGAACTGTTAAAAGTATGCAGTTATATATTTTAACCATTCCATTCACATGGATAGGATAGCACACCTTTATGATGCATAACATATCCCGTTAAATATTCTGAAATTGACTTGACTGAAATACATTGGTACTGATGCAAAAACTGTCTGCTAGTCAGATTAATATTCAGAGGTTTCAACTACTTTACTGTGCAATTGCTTTGAAGCAGAGTCAATGGAATTTATGGAATCAAAGAAATAGATCCATACCTCATAATAACCTTCTTTCTTCAAGCTAGATAGATCAAATGTCTGCCCTGTTTGTTGATTGATATAAATACATGTGCTTGCAGGACTTCGGTTAGCCTGACACACAACATTTGTCTGCCATTCAAATACGTACTCACAGACAGATGTGATGTCAACAAGACGTGGCACCCCCTGCGAATATAGAATGAAAACAAATGTATCATGACCATTTTCCACAAATTTCAATAATTTAAAATAACATCTTTGCTAAATTTGGTTTTAATCCGTCAACAAATGGAGAAGCGTGACACACCAGAAGACACAAACAATGGACAAATATCCATCACATAAGCTCACTCTGGCTAGCTAATAAACTAGAAAAGCAATGGCCTGTATATTGTTTATGACTGACTACATGTAAAACAGAGGATATGGTATGGTAGCTTAAGAACTGGTAGAGAAGAGCATAGAATATACAGTAAGTGGATAGCATAGATAATGACAGTATGGTAGGTTATGGTACAGTAAGGGAGGATGGGTAAGAGATATTAGCATAGGTCAGGATGGTATATGTATGCTATAGCACGATGTGGTACGGTATGGCATGATATTGAAGGGCATGACAGGGAGGGACATTGTATGCATTTTAGGGTAAGATGGAATAGAGCATGGTAGGGCAGGTCAGGTTATAACAGAGTATGGTAGGTTATGATGTCTGACAAAATTTAGGCATGCTAAAGCAAAGTAATGCATGGCAGTGCATGATACGGAGAGGCAGGGTAGTGTATGATAAGGTGTGTACATAGAAATGCAAGGTAGGACAGCATTTATAGTGTGATGAAGCAGATAGAACAGTGTTAGGAATAGGAGGACTTGACAGTGCAGCCGGGTAGGCCTGATTAGGTCCTGCAAAGATATGATATGGGAATGAGCTGTAGAATGAGCTACATGGATACAATATCATTAAGTATCATCATTAAGTAAGAGTGAAGTAGAACCAGTAATGCAATATAGCAGTAGCGGCTATGATGACATGGTGGAGACAGGGCATGGTAAGATAAAGGAATGTGGAACAGAAAAGGCTAAGAATTGAGCAATTGTGTTGAATCAATTCCAAGAAAATTTTGCATTTGATGTGAATCCCAGGAATGTCAGCAAAAATATGAATCTCAACTATACCTCATTAATTAAATTTGAAACTAGTCAATATTGATACTGCAAGATAATTCTTCTGGTGCATACTTTGTGAATACTAATTATTATATATTTCATCTTCATTACCCACATTTACTGGTACATTGCTTGGCTTTTGTTCAGTGTGCGTTATGACGATAGTTTATCGAGTCAGAACATCAATACCGGTAATGAATATTTCAAGACAGTCTGAAAGGACATGACAGCCTCAGACAGAGTAGATTTTATAAGACGTTCAACTCTTGGTACACAATGGCATGTTCATCATTAAAGCATTGCGTCGCTGAACCTACATAAAAATTGTAGAAACAATATAAGAGTTCTTAGGAAATGATTGTCTATATGCAATTCACCTTTCCAGAGTATCCATATATCATCCGTCTTAAATCTTAATAGTCCGACATGTTGTACGAATTGTATGTCTCTACTGTTTAATAAACATGCTCTTGCATATTTTGAAACTAATTTGACTGGACACTGTTGCTCTCAGATTTCAGCTGGGACCCCCAAATTAAAGTGTCTGGGGTCTCTGGGACCTTCAAAATTTAGATGCCATGAGAAACACTGATTCCAACATGAGCGAGATGTGTTGGAGCTTAGCTAGAGATGGGCGGCGAATAGCTAAAAATGGAAAGGTCCATTGTAATGTAGTCTCACACGAATCCAGTTCTATTCAAAGTACTGACTATCGCTTACAAACCTTTGAAATACCAGGTTGACAAGAGAAGATAATTCTTGCTGATGCTCTGAATTGTAGATTACTAGGACAAGTGCTACCGTCAACATATTTAACTGTGATGAGACCTGTGTTCTCATCAGAATACGGGGCTGATTTCTGCTTTCCAAGACTCTGAAATAAACATGCATACAGCCTTGAATAAGCTAAATAAGTATAAATAAGTAGGTTAAATGAAAATCATTATGTAATATTTGTATTTAGAAAGCATAACAAAATTATGTGCGTGCAGCATGGAAAAACAGATTCATAGGGTCATACATTACATAGCTTATATTTTATTATCATTATTATTATTATTATTATTATTATTATTATTAATAATTTACCATCGGTTTCTGTCCATCTTTAACACGACATGCTCCAGAGCCAGGAGGACAAAGTTGATCCTGGATTGGGTTCAAAGATTCACATAAATTCAAATAAAATGCAGCACCTGGATCCTTGTCATCTGCTGTCATTGGCATAGCCATGTGATTTTTGCCTGGTTCTATCAGTGCAGAAAGGTCAGTCAGGTGAGTGCCATTATCAAAGGAACAGCTAATCTGTAAAGAATAATTGAAATCAAACATGTCTTAAATTAACGAGCACTAAGACCCGGCCACAAAAGGCAGAAAATGTTTAAATCTTAGTGAGATAATTTGGTGGTGAAAAGATAGTGGTTGTTAAAAACCTACCTTAAAGAAGCATGATATCCTTGTCGCAAAACAGATAGCCTCTGCAGTATAGGTAACTGCATAGTCTTCAAGAAAAGATGAATATTGACTAGCAAACGTCTTCATACACTACCATCTAGTTAGAGGCATACAGGCAGGTGGGCAGGCAGACAAACAGACCGACTGACCAAGACAGACAGGAGAGAAAGGGTATGGGGTGAATGAGTAAGTGAGGGTAGGAGGGAGGGTGAGGGAGAGGGGAGGGAGTGTGTGCGTGTGTGAGTAAGTGGGGGGGGGGGCGGCAGAGGGGAGATGGGGGAGCAAGGAACAATAGTGTATTCATATTTCATACCATTTCTGAGCAGACAATGTCAGTTTGCCAGACAAAGTGGTAAGTACAGTCCTCAGTCTCGCTCACAAACACTGGTTCACCATTACCAGCTCCATGTCTACACACAAAACTAATCAGTGTATTCCTTTCAAACTTGCCACCATGACATTTGTCACCACTGGTGTAATTCAGGACCAGAATTCCATCATCGTATTTGAGATGTGAATTAGCATTGCCGGCATTAAAATTCCTTTTGCTACCTCCATTCTCATGCTGACAAATTCCTGTTAAAGAGTATCAAGAAAATAATTGTAATATTTTCAACTTAATTTCAAAAAGCTAGGGGTATTAACACGAAATAGATGACAAAATGTGAACTCATTTGCAATTGATGATCATTTTACTAAATTTTTTGAAGCTAATCTGACTGGAAGCTGTTGCTTGCTATGCCATTTCCAGTCAAGATTAGTTTTAATATTCGATAGCTTACCTGAATGATTGACCTAAAAATTAGATTTTTAGACTTCCAGGTTGAAAGGGTTTGAACATAAATAATGATAGTGTCTGCCCATAACATATCCGCTCACAAAAAAAAATTAAAGTGTAAGCTTACTCGTTTTGAGATATTGCTCGGACCAGAAATGTACAGCGCTGTTGATGCTACTGTACCTCAGAATACATACTGTTTTTAGTGTGGTCAAATAACAAGAATTCCACGGAATAAAATGTCTTGCTTGGCCACCTCTTTTACACAAAGCTTTTGAGATTTTTTGTACCAAGGTCACAGTGACCTTCACTTTTGGTCTTGTGACCTCAATGTCAATGTGCTGCTTCCTAACTGCATATGCAACCATGTATGCAAGCTTAGTTCCAATAGAGCAAACCAAACCTAACATATACTTCTTCGAGAACAGTGATTTCGCTTGTTTGTCTTGACGTGAACTTGTGTGCAAGTTTGAGTCTGGGTGCCAATACACAAACCTAACATATAAGCTAAATGCAAAATTTAATGTTGACGCCACAGCTCCAAGCATCAGAAAGCTGATAGCTACCCTTTACAGGCTAAATTTGGTGAAGAAAATTAAAATATTTTCTTATTGAATGTCCATTTGCAGGCCAAGAATGTTTTTGAAAATTTAGCACTGGAATGTCAGGCTCGAGGCTCGATTATAGAGACCAGTTTTGGCCGGCCTCACCATGCTGACATCTTGTTGATTAAATTTGAGTGTGGTCAGTCTGACATCGACATAAATTATCATTAATAAAGACCACCAATATAAATTTAAAATATTTCAAGGATTACAGCACCACCAATTATTGAGGAACGAGTGAAACTACCCTATAGTTGTAATTTAGGCGGCATTCTCAGAAATGTCAAAAATGTAACAGACAGACAGACAAATAGAGCAATGCAAACCAGGTACAACTAAAAATTATGGAATACAGATTTGATATTTGCTTTATATCAAACAGGTTTTGTACTCATTTAACATTCCAAAATTCAATCAGCTTTTCAAAACCAGAACTACGAAATTTCAATGTTACCTTTCTCTATGGTTCTATGCAATGAATAAGTGTTCGTTAGTGTGTGTGACTGGCTTGAAATCGATATAATGGAACTTCAGGATTCAAATGATAAACATTCCATGACTTTTCCAGGACGATGAGAAAATATGCTGATTTTCACATATTGATTCTAAATTCTCAAATTCTCTAAATTTCCAGGATTTCCATAGCCAGTATGAATGATGATTAAAGGTATAATTTTCCAAATTTGTTTTAACCCATCTTGTGTCAACTTATCACTTTAATGGGTAAGCCATCAAAAACTGCACCTGTACTGTTCTTGAGGAATATTCATTTATAGCAAAAGAGAAGTATTTTTGAAAATTTAACGCTGGAATGAATGGCTTAGTACGTCAGTCATTCTAGTCGTAAATTTTCAAAGATATTCTTTTCTTGGGCTGCAAAATGGGCATTGGCTGAGCCAAAACTTGGGATATTATTGGCCATTATCCATTTTATAGTTGATCCGGACAAAAATTATATCTGCAGTGGTCTTGAAGTTTTATAAATTTCAGTGGCCTGCAAAAATTATTATCTTCTTGAAAGATTTTTACCATTAAAGGGTTAATTTGTATGAGTAGCATTTTGAGTGCTTTGTGATACCATTAACAGAAATCAGCTTAAGTCTACTCGGTCTCAATATAAGTTATTGAATGGCAATTACTCACTCTAAACTCATCACGAGTCATACTTATTCACAATTCTTTGTAATCTGCATTTTACAGCGCTAATTAAATACACACCTGTATGAGGTCCACAGTTAGAATTTGTGAGCTCATGACAAACAGTGATGTCATAATCATGATTGCTACTCGTGTCTTTCACATGGTACAACCCATGAGACTTCAATGAGGACAGATCATACACATGCCCTGAAAATATACATAGGCTTGTATTTACAAAGCTGAAACAAACATACTCTCGAATTGTTGTTTACTAGTTACATCTATTAAACATAGTTAGCAGACACACAGATAACTCATCCTGCCAGCCAGTAAAGCATTCAGAGTTACCTCCCTTGTAAGAAAAGGGGTTCATGCACTAACCATCACAGAATGATGCAGGGTACCATGTTCAGTTTTAAAGCAACATTCCAATGGAATGATGCTTATGCATAATGCTCTACACAATATTGCCTTATTAGGAAGTTGAATGTCTGCTCGATCAGACCACTACTAAGCAAGAAGCGCATGACCAGTTAACATCCAATCAATGCGGTATTATAAAATTCCAGAGGCTGAGGTAATGCAATGCAATTAGCTCTGGCATAGCAGGCACAAGTTTCATTCTTTGTCTAAGTTTCATATGCAGCAGTCGATAAGTTTCTCAATGCTATAAATTGTTAAAAAAATATTTTTAACTTGGCCACCACCGCCCCGCCTCCAACCTGAAATAGAATGTGAAAAGCGAGTATTGTGACACAATAAGTACGGACGTCAGACACAATGTTGCCTACGCCTATGCATTCAGCACTAGCCATGTTGAGTCAATGAGCGATTCCAGTCACACGCAATCAGGATAACTGGTGTTAGCGCAATCATTCTCGGTAGCTAAGGGGACACAACCAAGCGCGACAAGCTTATCTTGTCTACACCAATGCATTCAGCACTAGACGTGTTGCGCCGACAAGCATATTATATCACGCATAAGCTGGATAACGAGTGTTTCAAAAAAGCATCCGCTTTTGTTTCTACGAGAATTCTTAATACTTACCAGATGTACTATTATGATATAGTCTATTATCTAGTCTAGCTCAAAATAAACAATTAAAACTCTGCACTCTCCTGGTCCTGCCCATACTGTGTCCGGGAATACCATAGCCGCAGGTACCGAGTCAATTCCCAATCACAGTCAGATTCGTCTTATATTTGCCTTGGCAAACTGCGAAAGCAGCTCAGCCTCACCTCAGCGGGGCGGCTGAGATAGGGCCATAGTACATCTGGTAAGTATTAAGAATTCTCGTAGAAACAAAAGCGGATGCTTTTTTTATTCTACTTCGAATAATACTTACCAGATGTACTATTATGATAAACTCCGGATTTCGACAGCCAGGAAATGCCGGTGGGAGGAGGTGAGGCTCGAACCAGCACTCATCAACCATCAAACAGAGAAGGTTGTGAAGAGACTAGAACCCTGGCATACGCTTGGGTTCTGCTATCTGACTCATAGAGTGCTAAACTTCCATGGTCTAGACCGCGCTCCCCCCCCCCCCCCTCTTTTGTCCGCACAAAACCAGAGGGCTGTCCATGGGGATGCAACACCCACCAGCCCCGTGTCAGCCCCAAGTCTCAGCTAGGGCAGTCCAGTAGAGTGCAAAGAAGCTACTACAACTTCAAATTTTTGAAAAAAACTATCAGTATATCGATTAGATTTTCAAATTGGAATGAGTCTTATGTCTGTATGAGAGGATAAGTATACTCTTGTACCAGACTATTCACTTACGCAGTCTGGTATTTCGACTGTAAGTAAACATATTTATAGTCACTTAATTAATGTAAACACTCACCATTTTTGAGTGCTTGATCTGTTCTTGATCATCACAGGAGCTTGGCCCAATCTCCGGTCGTACTCAGTCATGTGCATAGCGCTTGTTCAGTGTAGGCGGAAGACTTTTGTGATGTGTGCGAAGTAGTGGTCGGAAGTGGCTTAGTTTAGATTCGACAGATTGGCGACGGCTACCGGATTAAGTGCGCTGGAGATGTCGCGAAGGTAGAAATCAGTGAATGACGACTCGGCATGCCATTGTGCTACAGACATCACCTCCTCTAATGAGACACCCTTATAAAGGGCCGATGATGCTGCTAGTGCTCGGACCTGATGGGCATTCACACGATCAATCTGCTTTCCTGTAGCGATTTTGTGCGACATCTGAATAGCGTCAACTATCAAACGAGAAATAGTATCTTTCGAGGCACGTAAATGGGGAGCTTTGAGACATAACCACAGAGATTTCGGGTCGTCTCTCCACTCAGAAGTACGTTTCTTATATATTTTCAGACATCTGACAGGACACCAAGCACAAGAGTTTGGGTCATGTCTAGTTAAACGTGGCAAATTGATCGGCTGTCCTGGATATTTAAGTGACTGATTCTTTGCCAGGAAACAAAGACGTGGAAGTAGTCTTAAACCTTCACCTGTGACGACAAAACGGTCTTGTTCGGCAGAAAGCGCATGAATCTCGCTTCTCCTTCTCGCCGACGCTGCTGCAACCAAGAAAACTGATTTAATAGTTAACAGTTTAATGTCAATAGATCTAATCGGTTCAAAGGGAGCATGCCCTAAAACCTGTAGAACAAGAGATAGATTCCATGATGGGATAGGAATTGGCTGTCTAGGTCGCAGATTGCTCATTCCTTTGATAACTTCATTCAAGGTGTCATTCTCCACTCCCTCAATGGTGAGACTGGGAATGACTGAAGCTAATGCAGCCTTATATGCTGCTACGGTAGAAGGTACAAGTTTGTCAACTTCGTATAAATGACAGATAAAATCTGCTACGTGTTGAACAGATGCAGAAAAGGGATCAATATCTCTTCTCTCACACCACTGTGCAAATTTGTTGATTCTATAATTATATGTCTTTGTGGTTGAAACTCTTCTGGCTGAAGCAACAAACTTCGCTGCTTGCTCAGAAAAGCCACCCTCAATTGCACGCTGCTTGACAACATCCATGCAGTTAATTTGAACATTTCTGGTCTGTCGTGAAGATACAGACCCTTGTTCTGAGAGATTAAATCTCTTGTGTCTGGAAGAGGGATTGGATTGCAGACCAGAAGGTCCAGCAGATCCGTAAACCATGATCGGCCTGACCAATAAGGGGCGATCAGTAGTACTTGGCACATCCCCTCTCTTATCTTTGCCAGAACTTTTGGGATGAGAATTGTTGGAGGATACGCATACGCGTACATTCCTTCCCAACTTATCGCCAGTGCGTCTACTGCTAGAGCTAGCGGGTCCGGGATCGGTGACACGTAAGTGACCATCTTTGCGTTTTGATTCATCGCAAACAGGTCGACATTTGGCTTGCCCCATTGTTTGAATAGAACCTCCGCTACCGCTTGGTTGAGCTGCCATTCCGTCGGACGACAAACCGTCCTTCGACTGAGAGCATCCGCTAGGATGTTCAATCTTCCTGGAATGTGTGCTGCCCGAAGAATAATATTCCTCTCTTGGCACCACAGCAGAAGGTTCCAAACCATCAACTTTGTCTTGAATTAGACTCTCGAACTTCTGCAGTGCAAATACCACCGCTAATAGCTCGAGCACATTGATATGTTTCTGCGCATTGGTCCGATCCCATTCCCCTGACACTGACTGATTGTCCAATACTGCTCCCCAACCTGTCAACGATGCATCCGTGAAGATGGACATCTGAGGTTGAGGAGGTTGTAGAGGAACACCTCGCAGGAGATTCTGTTCCGACAACCACCACTGAAGGTGGAATATCAATGGTTCTTTTACTGGTATTCTCAGAGATAACGGATCTGTTCTCTGTGACCAGAATGACATTAGATACATCTGAATCGGCCTGCGCCTGAGTGCCGCATATGGAACCACCTTCTCCAGAGATACTAGTAAACCCAGTATTCTGAGAAATTGGCGCGCCGTCAGATAGGCTCCTAGAGAAACCGACTCCAAAACTGCAATCAGGCTTTTGACTCTGCTCTCCGCCGGAAAAGCTACGCTGTCCCTGAGATTGAAAAAGATTCCCAGATAAACAAACTCCTGGGATGGAGTCAGTTCTGATTTCTCTAGATTCACAATCCACCCTAGATTCTTTAATAAGTCTAGGACTACCTGCAGATTGCTGCGCAGAGTGACTGGATTCCCCGCCTTTAGCAGCCAGTCGTCTATGTAAGTGTGAACAGCTATGTTTCTCCTGCGAAGTAAAGAAGTCATGGCGAGAACCACCTTGGTGAAGACCCTCGGAGCTGTGGTCAGGCCGAAGGGAAGCGCATTGAATGCAAATCGAAGGTACTTCTGAAAAGGAATTGACATTGGAATATGAAAATATGCATCCTTCAGATCTATCGACACCGCCCACATGCCTTTCCTCAGCCCTGTCATTACCGCTGCTACCGTCTACATCTGAAATCTGGGAGAAAGAATAAATTTGTTCAACGGTTTGAGATTGAGAATTGGTCTCCACCCTCCGGTACGCTTCGGAACAAGGAACATGATCGAATAGAAGCCCAGTGAAGACTGATCGCTGACTAGATGAATCGCCTTCTTCTGATGAAGAGATTCTATTTCTGATCGAATGGCGTCTAGACGGTCTAATTCCCTTGGAATAGGAGTCCATATTGGAGTCGAGGTTAACGGAACTAACGATTGATGGATGAGCCAGTCCGGATCGTAGCCGTTTCTTATCCACTGACAAACTAAACAGTCGCGCACGACCTGTTCCCACTGGTTTAGGAATAGCTGAAGTCTGCCTCCGACGGAAGGAATCTGCACACAGTTGTCGGTCAAGATTAGCCGATAAGACGCTAAATCGCTTGGGTGAAGATTCTCGACTCCATTTGTCTCCAAAGCCACCGGTACTGGTTCCGCCGGAAACCCGTCAGGAACGAGCCCCACGGCCGCCCCGCGGCTTCTTGTGGTATGACGGTCCGGAACCGCCGCCACGGCTATCCTTACGGTAGCTGTCTCGGCCCGAACCGCCACCCTTCCTGTCTTCCTCATACGGCCTCTTACTAGAGGACTTGTATGAGGATGAACGGCCAGGTCCTTGTGATCCGGATGACCTATGGGCATCACGGCCAGAAGGACGGAAGGGCGATCTAGGACGCTGCCTCTGCTGCTCCTGTCTATGTTGACGGTAGGACTGTTGCGGCTGAGTCCTCTTAGTCGACTTCCACGACTTGCCGACCACTTCTTGCTCCGCCACCATTGACGCAACCTTGGAGAGCGCTTGTCGTGCCGAGCCGCCGAACAAGCCTGGACCTATGAAAGGCGCAGAAGATAATGCAGCCCTCATCTCCGGTCCTGGTTCTACACAATCGAGAACCATTCTCCGTCCCTCTGCCAACGTTCTAGTGATTACCCTGGCCAGGCAATCCTGAGACAGGCGCATGGTGTCCCGAACAACTCCGGACGCAGCCTCTGGCACCTGTCCGCCTTCCGCCGTGCAGTCCAGCATACCCTGCAGGACGGTACACCCGTGCGACAGCGCAGCCATGGCTGCCCTCGCCGCATCCTCAATGCGCGTGAGCTCATTGAACGGGTCTTTGTTGGTCTGAGAAACCAAAGGACGTGACCGCCCCTTAGCCTTCCCAGCCAACGGCCTATTCAGTGCCTCTCGTTCCGCAACGGAAAGCCGTGGAACCCGGGTGTACTGATGATAGGCCAGCTCCGGAAAATGGACCCTACTCCTTATCCCCTTCGGGGCCTTTGGCAATGCATAGTCTGGCTGAACCAGACGGTATGCCGCAACTTCCAACATGTCAGACGTCTGCGTGTCCAACGGGAGTGTCGGCATGGCAGAAGAGCCACTTGACAGATCGCTAGCCGCACGCTCTGACATCCGTTCCATCGCCGGATCGCGCTGAGATCCTAGATCAGATGCCAACCCGAGACGATTGGTCATCCATCCAAGGACCTGCACCCATTCAGCTTCGGTGCAGAGAACGAACTCGTCCATCAATGAACTCCCGTTTTCATCCTCCCTCTCTCCCTTAGATGAGAGGGCCACCGATGATCCATGCTGAGCGCTATGATACACGTCTCTGCCAGGACAGAGCGCATCCATAATGCGACTACCAGCGGCACCGGTGTCTAACGAATCGCCAGACCCGGATTCCCCGCAGTCCATCAGCTACAGCATGGGATCCGGGACTACGACCGCCTTAACTACGGCTGGTACCGTCACTCCGATAGGAGCCGCACCTAACGCCGCCGGGATACCAGCAGGAACCGCAAAACACGGCTCCGCCGGCATCTCCGGTTGCACAAATAGCGGATGGAAAATGCCCGACGGAACGTCGACATCACCATCCGCCTGGCAAACCCGTACAAATCTCGAGGGCGACCCCTGGGACGTACTAGGTCTTGCCATCATCGAAATATCCGGCATGCCGGAATCTTCCATTAGCAGCAGATCTTCCTCCTCTATCGTCGGCTCTTGAGCCAAGGACAGAGAAGGGGCAGGTGCATGACCCTCAGCAGAACTAGCCGGACCACCTAATGGTTGTCCTGCACCAGCTTGCCTCACCGGGACCGTGGACTGCAATGAGTCAAACATCGCCTTGAACTGGGCCGCCCATACGCCCAGCGCTGAATCCATTCGTTCATTCAGACGACCTTCAAGTCCCATAAGAGACGCCTGCTGCAACTTCGCTGCCTTGTCCTTCGCGATCCGCTCCAGCCTCGCACGTCGATCCCTGTCGAACTCTGCCACCATTGCCGACGACCACTTTACACACACATCACAAGGGCTCCCGACCTTACACTGAGCGCACGCCACACAGTGATGTCCCAAATACTTCCGCTTCATGAACCTGTTGCACTTCTGGCACAACGTGTCCAGATTCTTAGGTTTCTGCGAACACAAAGAAAAATTAAAACGCTGCACATGACACCGGATGACGAGCAATACGCACAACCGACTTGATAGTTAAGATTTCTTAAACACATTAACTTTCTCTTAAATTAATGATACTCAAGTCTTAGGCAGGATCTTATTTGAAACTTTTTTGAGTGAAAATTCTTTAAAAACACAACTCAGCCTTTAACTAGCATTAAATAACCAAGAATACAGCGCCGATCGCTACAAACACCCTCGACATTGAAGCGAGAGCTAAAATCGGCGACGAACAGAGTGCCCGGACACACCAAGCCAAGAACGACATAATTCATGGGCGCCGCCATCTTGGCTAAGGGCGCATCCATCTTAGAGGAACCGAGTCGCAAGAGAAAATTAACCGAGTACCCGAATTGAAACAAAAAATTAACGGGTACAGAAGCGACTCCAACAATGGCTATCATTCTAAAACAATGTGCCAATTTAAGGAAATTTCAAACAGTCATTATGGCACGAATGTATAAATTCTAGATTGATACAACCTGCCCCTGTGATGATTTTCCTAGTTCCTCCATGAAGCCACCGATACAATCCTTTTTCACAACCGATAACCTCTTAAATTTAACAAATTTGAGCACACTACACTTTGCGACTTCTCAAAAGCGCAAAATAGACGAATCTGACTGTGATTGGGAATTGACTCGGTACCTGCGGCTATGGTATTCCCGGACACAGTATGGGCAGGACCAGGAGAGTGCAGAGTTTTAATTGTTTATTTTGAGCTAGACTAGATAATAGACATTATCATAATAGTACATCTGGTAAGTATTATTCGAAGTAGAAATCCCAATCATCCTCTGTAGCTGAGGGGATACGATCAAGCACGGAAAGCTTATCTTGTCTACACCAATGCATTCAGCACTAGACGTGTTGAGCGGTTATCCTCCAAAAGTGTAACTAAGATAGATTAGATATCAATATATAACAATGGTATTATATGACTGAATCAAAAAAGCATCCGCTTTTGTTTCTACGAGAATTCTTAATACTTACCAGATGTACTATTATGATAATGTCTATTATCTAGTCTAGCTCAAAATAAACAATTAAAACTCCGCACTCTCCTGGTCCTGCCCATACTGTGTCCGGGAATACCATAGCCGCAGGTACCGAGTCAATTCCCAATCAGAATCAGATTCGTCTTATATTTGCCTTGGCAAACTGCGAAAGCAGCTCAGCCTCACCTCAGCGGGGCGGCTGAGGCAGGGCCATAGTACATCTGGTAAGTATTAAGAATTCTCGTAGAAACAAAAGCGGATGCTTTTTTGATTCTACTTCGAATAATACTTACCAGATGTACTATTATGATAAACTCCGGATTTCGACAGCCAGGAAATGCCGGTGGGAGGAGGTGAGGCTCGAACCAGCACTCACCAACCATCCAACAGAGAAGGTTGTGAAGAGACTAAAACCCTGGCATACGCTTGGGTTCTGCTATCTGACTCATAGTGCTAAACTTCCATGGTCTAGACCGCGCTCCCCCCCCCCCCCCCCTCTTTTGTCCGCACAAAACCAGAGGGATGTCCATGGGGATGCAACACCCACCAGACCCGTGTCAGCCCCAAGTCTCAGCTAGGGCAGTCCAGTAGAGTGCAAGAAGCTACTACAACTTCAATATTTGAAAAAAACTATCAGTATATCGATTAGATTTTCAAATTGGAATGAGTCTCATGTCTGTATGAGAGGATAAATATACTCTTGTACCAGACTATTCACTTACTCAGTCTGGTATTTCGACTGGAAGTAAACATATTTATAGTCACTTAATTAATGTAAACACTCACCATTTTTGAGTGGTTGATCTGTTCTTGATCATCACAGGAGCTAGGCCCAATCCACGGTCGTACTCAGTCATGTGCATAGCGCTTGGTAAGTGTAGGCGGAAGACTTTTGTGATGTGTGCGAAGTAGTGGTCGGACGTGGCTTAGTTTAGGTTTGACAGATTGGCGACGGCTACTGGATTAAGTGTGCTGGAGATGTCGCGAAGGTAGAAATCAGTGAATGACGACTCGGCATGCCATTGTGCTACAGACATCACCTGCTCTAATGAGACACCCTTATAAAGGGCCGATGATGCTGCTAGTGCTCGGACCTCATGGGCATTCGCACAATCAATCTGCTTTCCTGTAGCGATCTTGTGCGACATCTGAATAGCGTCAACTATCCAACGAGAAATAGTATCTTTCGAAGCACGTAAATGGGGAGCTTTGAGACATAACCACAGAGATTTCGGGTCGTCTCTCCACTCAGAAGTACGTTTCTTATACATCTTGAGACATCTGACAGGACACCAAGCACAAGAATTTGGGTCATGTCTAGTTAAACTTGGCAAATTGATCGGCTGTCCTGGATATTTAAGTGACTGATTCTTTGCCAGGAAACAAAGACGTGGAAGTAATCTTAAACCTTCACCCGTGACGACAAAACGGTCTTGTTCGGCAGAAAGCGCATGAATCTCGCTTCTCCTTCTCGCCGACGCTGCTGCAACCAAGAAAACTGATTTAATAGTTAACAGTTTAATGTCAATAGATCTAATCGGTTCAAAGGGAGCATGCCCTAAAACCTGTAGAACAAGAGATAAATTCCATGATGGGATAGGAATTGGCTGTCTGGGTCGCAGATTGCTCATTCCTTTGATAACTTCATTCAAGGTGTCATTCTCCACTCCCTCAATGGTGAGACTAGGAATGACCGAAGCTAATGCAGACTTATATGCTGCTAGGGTAGAAGGTACAAGTTTGTCAACTTCGTATAAATGACAGATAAAATCTGCTACGTGTTGAACAGATGCAGAAAAGGGATCAATATCTCTTCTCTCACACCACTGTGCAAATTTGTTGATTCTATAATTATATGTCTTTGTGGTTGAAACTCTTCTGGCTGAAGCAACAAACTTCGCTGCTTGCTCAGAAAAGCCATCCTCAATTGCACGCTGCTTGACAACATCCATGCAGTCAATTTGAACATTTCTGGTCTGTCGTGAAGGTACAGACCCTTGTTCTGAGAGATTACATCTCTTGTGTCTGGAAGAGGGATTGGATTGCAGACCAGAAGGTCCAGCAGATCCGTAAACCATGATCGGCCTGGCCAATAAGGGGCGATCAGTAGTACTTGGCACATCCCCTCTCTTATCTTTGCCAGAACTTTTGGGATGAGAATTGTTGGAGGATACGCATACGCGTACATTCCCTTCCAACTTATCGCCAGTGCGTCTACTGCTAGAGCTAACGGGTCCGGGATCGGTGACACGTAAGTGACCATCTTTGCGTTTAGATTCATCGCAAATAGGTCGACATTTGGCTTGCCCCATTGTTTGAATAGAACCTCCGCTACCACTTGGTTGAGCTGCCATTCCGTCCTTCGACTGAGAGCATCCGCTAAGATGTTCAATCTTCCTGGAATGTGTGCTGCCCGAAGAATAATATTCCTCTCTTGGCACCACAGCAGAAGGTTCCAAACCATCATACACAACTCTGGTGATCTCGTCCCGCCTTGGCGGTTCAAATAAGACACCACTGTCGAGTTGTCTGTCATTACTAGGACAATCTTGTCTTGAATTAGACTCTCGAACTTTTGCAGTGCAAATACCACCGCTAATAGTTCGAGCACATTGATATGTTTCTGCGCATTGGTCCGATCCCATTCCCCTGACACTGACTGATTGTCCAATACCGCTCCCCAACCTGTCAACGATGCATCCGTAAATATGGACATCTGAGGTTGAGGAGGTTGTAGAGGAACACCTCGCAGGAGATTCTGTTCCGATAACCACCACTGAAGGTGGAATATCAATGGCTCTTTTACTGGTATCCTCAGAGATAACGGATCTGTTCTCTGTGACCAGAACGACATCAAATAAATCTGAATCGGCCTGCGCCTGAGTGCCGCATATGGCACCACCTTCTCCAGAGATACTAGCAAACCCAGTATTCTGAGAAATTGACGCGCCGTCAGATAGGCTCCTAGAGAAACCGACTCCAACACTGCAATCAGGCTTCTGACTCTGCTCTCCGCCGGAAAGAAAATTCCCAGATAAACAAACTCCTGGGATGGAGTCAGTTCTGATTTCTCTAGATTCACAATCCATCCTAGCTTTTTCAACAAGTCTAGGACTACTATCAGATTGCTGCGCAGAGTGACTGGATTCCCCGCCTTTAGTAGCCAGTCGTCTATGTAAGTGTGAACAGCTATGTTTCTCCTGCGAAGTAAAGAAGTCATGGCGAGAACCACCTTGGTGAAGACCCTCGGAGCCGTGGTCAGGCCGAAGGGAAGAGCATTGAATTCCCAAACATTGTCTTGGAATGCAAATCGCAGGTACTTCTGAAAAGGAATTGACATTGGAATATGAAAATAAGCATCCTTCAGATCTATCGATACCACCCACATGCCTTTCCTCAGCCCTGTCATTACCGCTGCTACCGTCTCCATCTGAAATCTGGGAGAAAGAATAAATTTGTTCAACGGTTTGAGATTGAGAATTGGTCTCCACCCTCCGGTACGCTTTGGAACTAGGAACATGATCGAATAGAAGCCCAGCGATGACTGATTGGTGACTAGGTGAATCGCATTCTTCTGACGAAGCGATTCTATCTCTAACTGAATGGCGACTAGACGGTCTAATTCCCTTGGAATAGGAGTCCATATTGGAGTCGAGGTTAACGGAACTAACGATTGATGGATGAGCCAGTCCGGATCGTAGCCGTTTCTTATCCACTGACAGACTAAACAGTCGCGCACGACCTGTTCCCATTGGCTTAGGAATAGCTGAAGTCTGCCTCCGACGGATGGAATCTGCACACAGTTGTCGGTCGAGATTAGCCGACAAGACGCTAAATCGCTTGGGTGAAGATTCTCGACTCCATTTGTTTCCAAAGCCGCCGGTATTGGTTCCGCCGGAAACCCGTCAGGAACGAGCGCCACGGCCGCCCCGCGGCTTCTTGTGGTATGACGGTCCGGAACCGCCGCCACGGCTATCCTTACGGTAGCCGCCTCGGCCCGAACCGCCACCCTTCCTGTCGTCCTCATACGGCCTCTTACTAGAGGGCTTGTATGCGGACGAACGGCCAGGCCCTTGTGCTCCGGATGGCCTATGGGCATCACGGGCAGAAGGACGGAAGGGCGATCTAGGACGCTGTCTCTGCTGTTCCTGCCTATGTTGACGGTAGGACTGTTGCGGCTGAGTCCTCTTGGTCGACTTCCACGACTTGCCGACCACTTCCTGCTCCGCCACCATTGACGCAACCTTAGAGAGCGCTTGTCGTGCCGAGCCGCCGAACAAGCCTGGACCTATGAAAGGCGCAGAAGATAACGCAGCCCTCATATCTGGTCCTGGTTCCACACAATCGAGAACCATTCTCCGTCGCTCTGCCAAAGCTCTCGTGATTACCCTGGCCAGGCAATCCTGAGACAGGCGCATGGTGTCCCGAACAACTCCGGGAGCAGCCTCTGGCACCTGTCCGCCTTCCGCCGTGCAGTCCAGCATACCCTGCAAGACGGTACACCCGTGCGACAGCGCAGCCATGGCTGCCCTAGCCACATCTTCAATGAGCGTGAGCTCATTAAACGGGTCTTTGTTGGTCTGAGAAACCAAAGGACGTGACCGCCCCTTGGCCTTCCCAGCCAACGGCCTATTCAGCGCCTCACGTTCCGCAACGGAAAGCCGTGGAACCCTGGCGTACTGATGATAAGCCTGCTCCGGAAACCGGACCCTACTCCTTATCCCCTTCGGGGCCTTGGGCAACGCATAATCTGGCTGAACCAGACGGTATGCCGCAACTTCCAACATGTCAGAAGTCTGCGTGTCCAGAGGGAGTGTAGGCATGGCAGAAGAGCCACTGGACAGAGCGCTAGCCGCACGCTCTGACATCCGTTCCATCGCCGGATCGCGCTGAGATCCTAGATCAGATGCCAACCCGAGACGATTGGTCATCCATCCAAGAACCTGCACCCATTCAGCTTCGGTGCAGAAAGCGGAATCGTCCATCAAAGAACTCCCGTTTTCATCCTCCCTCTCTCCCTTAGATGAGAGGGCCACCGACGATCCTTGCTGAACGCTACGATACACGTCTCTGCCAAGACAGAGCGCATCCATAGCGCGACTACCAGCGGCACCAGTATCCAACGAATCGCCAGATACGGATTCGCCGCAGTCCATCGGCTCCAACACGGGATCCGGGACTCCGACGGCCTCAATTACGGCTGGCACTGTCACTCCGATAGGAGCCGCACCTAACGCCGCCGGGATAGCCGCAGGAACCGCAAACCACGGCTCCGCCGGCATATCCGGTTGCACAAATCGGGGATGAAAAATGCCCAACGGAACGTCGACATCACCATCCGCCTGGCAAACCCGTACAAATCCCGAGGGCGACCCCTGGGACGTACTAGGCATCGCCGTCATCGAAAGATCCGGCATGCCGGAATCTTCCCTCAGCAGCAAATCTTCCTCCTCTATCGTCGGCTCTTGAGCCAAGGACAGAGAAGGGGCAGGTGCATGACCCTCAGCAGAACTAGCCGGACCACCTAATGGTTGTCCTGCACCAGCTTGCTTCACCGGGACCGTGGACTGCAACGAGTCAAACATAGCCTTGAACTGGGCCGCACATACGCCCAGTGCTGAATCCATCCTCTCATTCAGCCGACCTTCCAGTCCCAGCAAGGAAACCTGCTGCAGCTTCACTGCCTTGTCCTTCTCAATACGCTCCAGCCTCGCCCGTCGATCCTTGTCAAACTCAGCCACCAATTCCGACGACCACTTGACGCACACGTCACAAGGGCTCCCGACCTTACACTTAGCGCACGCCACACAGTGATGACCCAGGTACTTCCGCTTCATGAACCTGTTGCACTTCCGGCACAACGAGTCCGCGTTCTTCGGTTTCTGCGAACACAGAGAAGAATTAAAACGCTGCACATGACAAGCAATGACGAGCAATACGCACAATAGACTTGCTAGTTAAGATTTCTTAAACACATTAACTTTCTCTCAATTTAATGATAACAAGTCTTAGGCAGGAAATATTTGAAACTTTTTTGAGTGAAAAATTTAAAAAAAACCCACAACTCAGCCTTTAACTAACGTTAAACAACCAAGAATAACTCGCCGATCACTACAAACACCCTCGACAACTAAGCGAGAGCTAAAATCGGCGACAACAGAGTGCCTGGATACACCAAGCCAAGAACGACATAAATCATGGGCGCCGCCATCTTGGCCAAGGGCGCATCCATCTTAGAGGAACCGAGTCGCAAGAGAAAATTAACCGAGTACCCGAATTAAAACTAAAAGTCAACGGGTACAGAAGCGACTCCAACAATGGCTACCATTATAAAAAATGTGCCAATTTAAGGAAATTTCAAACAGTCATTATGGCACGAATGTATAAATTCTAGATTGATACAACCTGCCCCTGTGATGATTTCCCGAGTTCCTCCATGAATCCAGCGATGTAATTGAACAACACAACGGATTAACTCCTTAAATTGCAAAATTTGAGCACTCTAAAAAACACGACTTTGAAAACGCGCAAAATAGACGAATCTGACTGTGATTGGGAATTGACTCGGTACCTGCGGCTATGGTATTCCCGGACACAGTATGGGCAGGACCAGGAGAGTGCGGAGTTTTAATTGTTTATTTTGAGCTAGACTAGATAATAGACATTATCATAATAGTACATCTGGTAAGTATTATTCGAAGTAGAATTACTGTTCACAGACAAAGATACTGCTGCTCGGAAGCATCCACTGTCATGATAGGGGGTCTCTAACAATCTCCTTCAGGATTAATGCCTAGGCATTGCGTCAGGAGGCAAAGGCTATCAGACAACCTTAATCGTGACAGTGGATGCTTTGAAGCTGCAGGTTGCTAATGTAACCCAAAACATAAGAGCAGATGTTGCCTCTTATGTAAATTTGCCAAATGATAATTTGTCAAAATAAAGTTTTTGAAAACTAGCATTATGAGTTCAGGTGTGTGTGTGTGTGTTAATGCGTACAATTGTAGACAGACGCTTATTTATATGCAAATTAACCCTTTAACCCTCATATCAGCCAAAAACGGCTTCTGCAGTGGTCTTGAGAGATGCTCATTTGCAGAGCAAAAAAAGACTATTTTTGAAAATTTACCGCAGGAATAACTGGCTCGATAACCAGTCATTCCAGTGGTAAATTAAAAAAATAGTCTTGGACTGCAAATAGACATTTTATATGAGAAAATTAAAATTTTCGTGAATAAATTCGATGGTTAAAGGGTTAATTGAGGTTACCTGATAGTGGTAAAATTTCTAAAACAGTCTTCTCTTGGCCTGCAAATGGGGATTTCTAAAGACCATTGCAAAGGCCAACTTTGGCTGGTTTGACAAATAAAGGGTTAACCCCTTAACAATCACACCAGCCAAAACCACCTCTGTAGCGGTCATCATAAATGTCCATTTGCAGGCCAAGAGTTACTACTGTAACGGCTGTCTTGATAATCGATCCAGCTATATCAGTTATAAACTTTTTTAAATAGTCTTCTCTTGCACTGCAAATGGATATTCACCAAGCAAAAATGTCATATATCCTTACTAAACTTGACCACTATAGGGTTAAGACAAATGGTATAAGGATAATTTTTTATGTTATTTGATCAGTACTTTAAAATTACTTTTCCTTAGTGATGTCTTTTTGGTGATTCTTAAAAAACATTAGTTAAAGGTGCATATTCACATCAAAATGCTTGAAAAAAATGTGTTAAAATTGTGTACTTTTAGAGGCTTAAATGCCTACCTCAATGCAATGAAACGAAATAACTCTTAACATATTATGATTTGATTTTGTATAAATTAATATAATTTTTTTAGTTGTGAAGTTGAATTATCGACTTATATTAATTTTTATGGAATGAAATGATTATATGTTAAAATTTATTTCGCTTCACTGCCCTAGGCACACTCTTTAAGCCTCTAAAAGTATACAATATTAACAATTTTATTTTCCAGCAATTTAGTGTGAATATGTGCCTTTAAGATAGCCGACTAGTGATGCTGGTGATGTAACTGCACAGGAAAAGGTGACTAACTTTTACACATGTAATGTGTAAGTGACGGGGTGGCATCAGAGATAACTGATACAGCTCTAGCTATGCTACACAGCTAAGCTCCGCCCACCTTTTTTATGTGTGGTGGACTCAATTTATATACTTTGAATAACAGAATCCTAATTTCCAGGTAATTATACACGTAAGCAGTTGAATATTTTGAAACTAATTTGCCTGGGAGCTGTTGCTGCCCAGTCAAATTAGATTCAAAATAGTCAACAGAATGTTTAGGAAATTGTAAATTAATTTGTACACTTCATGAGACTTTTTGATTTTCATGATGGAGTTATATGTTACTATATTGTGACGTCAGCTAACTAGTGACGTAATCAATTATGACATTAGATAATTGAATCACAGATCAGATCTCTCTATTGATCCATTTTCTGACACCCTCCATATACCTATGACTCAATTTTGTCACTAACATATAAAAGTAGTATAGATATGATTCCTACCTTCCTATGATGTGCCTACCTGTACTGGGGTTCTTAGCTCTACAGTCACCGGCCTCAGTGTCTGTTTTAGACAGCGGACAAGCAGCCTCACTTGACCAGATTACTGTATAATTGCAGTTATTCTCAACTAACACCATACTGGGATTCGTATCCTGGTAGCATATTTTATAAATTAAAAAGGATAAATAATTATAATTTGGAATGATTTATACAAATGCAAATAAGATTACATTGTATTCACCTCTGACCCTGTGGCTTGAAAGATCAAAGGAACCAAAGGTCCAAGGACAGTATTCTTATAAAGTGTTATAATTTTGGGCACAAACAAAGTTTAATCATGGTGAGGAGAAACACAATTTGATACCAAGTTCACGATGACGGTGACCTCTTGTCATAGAGACCTCTTGTGAAGTGTAAGCCCAGAGAAATCATTGCCAAAATAAATAACGTTTCATAATGTTCCATAACCTAGAGCCATCTGCACACTAACTGATTGATAACTATGTTGCTTTATGACTTATGGACCAGAAATGTCAACTTATTTATGAAATAACAAATATTCTGGTGAATATTTTGAACAGGATTCATGCACAGTTATCTTGACAGGATTCCTGTACAGTTATCTTGAAATTGAGACACTAGAATTTTTAAGGGTTAACTCATTTCGATGACCCTACCTTTGACCACCTCATGTTATGAGTGTGGAGTGTGCTACATTAGCATTAGTGTTATATCTTACTAACACAGATATATACATAATAGAATTTCAGAAAATCTGACTGCTGTACAACTAAATCTGCTCCGGATATCTGTCTTATTTTTTTTATCAAAAGACATATGCCCTTGCTGAGTGACTTGTTCCACTTTTAGCTATGCCCCGCCCATCTCAATCTAAGCTCCACTCACACCACGTCCGTGTTGGGATCGATCGATCTCTGTACTCCCTGACTATCAATTTCCAGAAAACTATACATGTAAGCTGTTGAATCTTTAGAAACTAATTCCTATGTCTATCAGCATGTTTATTAAATAGCAAAGCCATAGAATTCGTACAATGTATCGAACTATTAAGCGTTAAAGACAGACTATTTGGAATCACTCATGATATCATGATTATGATGTCAGCATACATATCACTTAGTTAATTATGATGTCAGATGATCGATGGATAAACTTGGAAAGGTCCATTGTCTTTACTCTCTTTACTGTTCTCCAAGGTGGTTATTTTAGAGTCATTATGGTCCATGTAAAACTCACCATGACCCCTCTGAGACATTCAAGACGAATATGCGTGGTGCTAGTCTTTCCATCTGAACAGACCTCTCCATTACTGTACATCAACAGAAGATGTCCATTGTCATCAACTGTAAGAGCACCATTCTCCACTTCTCCTAAACTGTGGTATCTGGCAGAACAGAGATATTAACCCTTTCAGAACTCATATCAGCCAAAGACGGCTTATGCAGCGGTCTTGAAAAATGTCCATTTGCAGAACAAGAGAAGACTATTTTTGAAAATTTACCACTGGAATGACTGGCTCAATAACAGAGCCAGTCATTCCAATGGTAAATTTTCAAAAATAGTCTTCTCTTGGTCTGTAAATGAACATTCTGAGAAAATTTAAATTTTTTGGAACAAATTCGAGGGTTAAAGGGTTAACAGGACTGAGAGGTTGAAATTGAACCCATACACTCACTCACAACAACAGAGGCGGATATCTATGCCCAGCTCATTTCTAGTTACGCTATGCACACTTTTTATGTGTTAGAATCAATTTGAAAGCGAAATTCGCAGAATCTAACTTTCACGGTACGCTGTTGAATATTTTGAAATTATCTTTGACCGAGGGCTGTTGTTGCCTATGGCAGTAACAGAGCTATAGGCAGCAACAGTTGCCTATGGCAATTATAGCTCACAGTCAAATCAGTTTCAAAATATTCAACAGAATGTTTCTTAAATTGTAAATTCAGACATACAACTTTACAATTTTTGCGATGGAACTATGCCATTTTGATTGTGACATCAAACCCTTGAGTGACAGATAAATCAGCAGATCATCTATTACTTACCAACATTCTAACACATCACCATATACAAATCAATGCCTATATCTGTATTAATAACATCAATATGGCAGCTATTGCCATTGCGCTATTGTGGCAACACAATGCTGCTGACTGTGCATTAATTGGCTGAGTTAGTTGCAAACTTTGGACCAAACTTGACTGTGAATCTTAAATGTATTAATTCTCCAGGAAAGCATCAAAAGAGGAATGTCATCAAAAGTTGTCAGAACAAAACAAATGACACAAAATCACCAAACATCTCGGCTTCACAACAAGTACTTAACACCCTTTTTAAAATCTCGTGGGCTATATATCATTATCTTGATGATCTTATTTTTATTTGCAACTCACAGATAGAATAGCTTGATCTGTTAGTCTATCTGTCTGTTAATTTGTTTAATTTTCGTCAAAGCTACCTATCTGACATTCACACCTATTTGTACCTATACTGGTATTAGAATCGTGGTGTAGTGGCTCATAGATTAACAGAGCTTTCTGACAAATAAATGTGTGCATACATAAAATAACCTCCCGATGCAGATGTAAGAGCCAGAATGATAAACATATCAGCGAAATTACTATTGTCTCCACCATCAGTCGATCCATCTGTCCCTCTATCCCATCTACAGCTACTTGGTGGAATTCAACCAAATTTGTAATGGGAGTTAAAATAGAAATGTGGATTGCGAGACGATACTTATATCTGGCTCTGCCCACTGGTGTGCCTGGGGGGGCAGAGTCAAAAGGCTAAATATGAAATTCTGTTCATCAAGGCTCCAAAAGACCCTTTTTTCCAAGTCTATTGAAAGTTTTGGCTTTCCTTACTTTTTCTCATCATTAGTCTCCTCAAGATCAATCTTACAAGCGCCAGCACTCGCTGGACATCGCTCGCCTGAAACATAATATAACATTATTATTATTATTATCACGTCATGGTAGAGTACAGTATGGTATTGTATAGAATAGTGAGGTAGGTAGGGTATGGCGACATCTGGTACAATATGATTTGATATGGCATGCTATTGGGTGTGAAAAGATATGGTGTGGCAGGGCAGGGCAGGCCAGGGGAGGACAAGGCAGAGCAAGTAGAGTAGGAGAAAGTAGACAAGGACATATAGCGTATGACATGTATGGTATTGCTGTGAAAGGAAAGGTCACATAGGGCAGAAGCGTTGAAATCACGGAGTAGGGTTGGATAAAATAATTTGTAAACCACAGTAAAAGTATCATTTGAGTTGAATGTCTGCAAATTGAAATACAGTAACATTTAAAACGAATCTCACTGCATAAACACCAGACATATTGATGTCAATATCAATGTAAGTCTAGAGAAAAGCTGTAATATTTTAACCCCTCTGGCGTCACCATAACCTTTCAATAGAAAAGCTGCACAAAACAGCCTCTGCAGCGGTCTTGAGCAATGTCCATTTCCAGGCCAAGTTTAAAATTTACCACTGGAATAACTGGCTCAGTTACCAAGCCAGTTGTTCCAATGGTAGATTTTCAAATATTTGTCTTCTAATGGCCTGTAAATCGTCTCCTTGATAAACACAAATTTGGATTTTCTTGACCATTAACCCTATAATGGTCAAGCCTGTCAAAATGGCCTGTGAATGCGGGACAATTTGAAGCTATGGTTTTTTAATTCCAGTAGCAAATTTACAAAAAATATTCTATTGATCTGCAAATAAACATTCACTGAGCAAAATTTTTAATTTTCTTGAAAAATTGTGAGCATTACTTGGTTAGTCGATATAAGTAGCATTTTGAGCACTACGAGGCGTTGTTGACGCAAGAGGGGTTAAATTATCCATGCCCAACATAAGCTCTAAGGGAGCTAGCTGATCTCTCACTCACCTGACTTATGTATAAGTGAGCGACAGATGTTAAAAATGTACTTCTTCTGGGGTGGTGTCGGTGCTATGTACTCATAATTATGCGTCTCTGAAGTCAGACTCGTCAGATCATATTGATGACCATTCTTATCAGTCACTGTACATGACATATCATTGTGCGGTGGACACGCATGACTTGTCTTCCATTCAAACATGTATGAACATTCAGAGCTCTCATTAACAAATGTTGGTCCAGACATTCCATCCGTGCCATGATCGCACAGGAAGATAATATCAGTAGTATGATTGAAGTTGCCTTTACAATTCTTCACACCGTCCGTGTAACGAAGACGTAATTCACCATTATCATACAGCAGCTCTTCATTGCCAATGCCTATGATAAAAGAAAAGTACAAAAAGTGTTAAGTTT
Organism: Chaetoderma sp. LZ-2023a; assembly: GCA_034401795.1. Taxonomy (NCBI): domain Eukaryota; kingdom Metazoa; phylum Mollusca; class Caudofoveata; order Chaetodermatida; family Chaetodermatidae; genus Chaetoderma; species Chaetoderma sp. LZ-2023a. The sequence goes on from CM067374.1 coordinate 80,627,440, forward strand.
TAGACAAGCACACATGAAAAGGTCTCAAAAACAAAGAATGGGAGATAGAACAATTCACCTTTCCAGAGTATCCATCAATGACTTGATGTCATATGACATCATAATCAGCTAAGCAGCATGTAGGATGACGTCATAATCATTACGTCATGAATGAATCTATAAGGCCTGTCTTTAACTCTTAATAGCCCGACTCGTTGTAAGAATTGTATGTCTCTACTATTTAATAAATATGCTGTTGAATATTTTGAAACTAATTTGACTGGGCGCTGTTGCTGCCAACAGCTTAACTGTATAGTTTTCTGGAAATTGATAGTCAAGGAGCTGAGATCGATCGATTCCAACATGAGCAAGGTGTGGGTGGAGCGTAGTTAGAGATGGGCGGGGCATAGCTAAAAATGGAAAGGTCAAATATTCCATCAAGGGATGCTCCAAGAGACAAGAGATGCTACAGGACAGAATATAAATAAGTTAACATGTTTCCAAAGCAAAAACAGAAACATGTTAGATAGCACAATTTTGAACTGGGGCTGAGGGACTACAAATGTACACTAAAACAAGAGGCCCAAGGGACCTGTGTCGCTCACCTGGAGTACCATTAATTTTTGTCAAGATTGTTGGTGGGTGGTTTAGCCGTCTTTTAAATGAGTTTGTGGACATTTTTGCAAGTGCAATATGGCTGTCAAACACACTCCATTTTGATTGGCCTATGGCGACCATGTTTTTTTGATGGGTCGACTTCCCTTGAACAAATTTTAATGGCCCAAATTTTGGCTTGATCCCTTCAGCGGTTCTGGAGGAGTCATTTTCGTGAAAACTAAGTCATCCAAGATGGTCGCCGAACCATTTGGTCAATCAAGTCCTCTTGAACAAACTTGTCTTACCTCTTGGCCTAGATGAAGATTCCCCAAGTGATTTCGGAGAAGATTTTTAGACATTTCCTAAAATCGGCCGAAATCCAAGATGGCTGCCGGTCAAATCAGCCGCCGGCTTCATTTGAACAAACTTGGATCCCTAATCCCATAGGATGCTTCCTGCCAAATATAATTGAAATCGGCCTGGCAGTTCTCGAGAAGACATTTTAAATTTCCCATTGCTTAAGCATGGGAGCTTTTGACGAGAAAATAATCCAAGATGGTCGTCACCTTGGACATTTATCCGACAGTTTCGAAAATGGCAAATTTGAGATCAGAATACCCAAAAAACACATATAGCACCAATTTCGGCCTCAAAATCCATCAAAAAAAAAAAAAATCAAATATGGCTGCCAAACATGCTATATTTTGATTGGCCCACGGCGCCCATGTTTTTTGACGGTTCAACTTTCCTTTAACAAACCTTATTGGCGCTTAATCCCTAATCATCTCTGCCAAATTTTGACCCGATCCATTCAGCAGTTCTGAAGAAGTCGCTTTCGCTAAAACTAGGTCAACCAAGATGGCCACCAAACCATTTGACCAATCAAGTTCCCTTGAACAAACTTGGTTCAGCTCTTGCCCTAGATCATATTTCATGAGTTTTGCATCAATCCCCATAACGGTTTCGGAGAAGATTTTTAAAGATGTTTCCTAAAATCGGTCAAATTCCAAGATGGCCACCGGCTAAATTGGTCGATCGGCTTCATTTGAACAAACTTGAATCCCTATTCCTTAAGGATGCTTCCTGCCAAATATAATTGACATCGGCCCAGTGGTTCGTGAGAAGTCGTTTAAAGGAAAAGTTGATGGATGGATGATGGACAGACACGACGGATGGTCGCCACAGCATAAGCTCACTTGGCGTTTCAGGCCAGGTGAGCTAATAATTAAATTTTACCAACCTATAGCAGTGACTGAATCTCCTTTTAAAGCTTTCTTACAAGCCCCAGCTTTCTTATCAGCTGCACACTCGCCATCTCCTTGCGCCAATGGCCCACACACATTGAGCGAGAAGTCACTATCTCCTGAAGTAACATGATAGTCCTTAGCCGTGCTACGCAATGCCGAAAGATCGAATGTAAAGTGATATAAAGGTTCAGTCACTCTGCATCCATTGCCTTTTATAACCTGAAAACAAGTACATTATTAACACAGTATATGTTCTATAACCTGATCAACATCTCACACAATGCTGTTTCCCCATTGAGTCAGATATTTAATAATCCTCATATTTATATTTCACAATTATAATAATAATAATAGTAATAGTACATTTATAATGCGCTGAAATCCATGCATGTAATGCATGCTCTAAGCGCTTACAATTGATATTTATGTATAAGCCTGTTTAAAAAGATATGTCTTGAGATTTGATTTGAAACTGGATAGAGTGGGAGAGATTTTGATATCAAATGGTAAATTATTCCAGTTAGACGAAGCAGCAAAAGAGAAAGTTTTGTGGCCATATGTTTTTGTGCAAACGTTTGGAATTTCTAATAACATTTGATCTGCAGATCTGAGTTGCCGAGGAGGATTGTATATCTGTACAAGCTCAGACAGATAATCTGGCGCAGAGCCGTAAACACACCGATATGTTAGACTTAGAATTTTGAACAGTATTCTTTGTTCAATCGGAAGCCAATGCAGATCTTGCATGACTGGACTAATGTGTGCATGCTTGTTGCTTAAGGAAACAATTCGTGCAGCCGTGTTCTGAATTTTTTGGAGCCTAGAGATTAGTTCCTTAGGGGCACCGATAAGAAGGCTATTGCAATAGTCCAGTCTTGATATCACTAGGGCTAACACAAGCATGATGGCCGCTTCTCGTGTAATGTACTTTCTAATGTTCCCGATATTGCGCAGCTGCATAAAAAAATTAAAATCTCATAAAAATTAGCCTTTTAACGGACAAGCTGTCCAAACCGGGCTTTGCAGTGGTTGTGGGAAATGTCCATTTGCATGTCATGAAGACTATTTTTGAAACCTTACTGCTGGAATGACTGGCTCGGTTATTTTCAGTGGTTAACTTTAAGAAATAATCTCTTGGCCTGCAAATGGACATTTTTATGAGAAAATTTTAATTTTTTTGGCCAAATATCACCAGTAAAGGATTAAAGATTAAGAGTTCATGTAGTTAGAGATTTGATGTGATTAATCAAATGAATAAATGTGTCTTTGTAGTTACTGCAAAGCATAGATTTGATTGACAATTTGTGATCACTATAGTTAAGATTCTGTTCATTACTTTGAACAGAAACTTGACTTCTCAGTGAAATTATTTTCTAAATCTTACATATGGATTCATAGTCATGTCACTGAATATCAACTATCTGTGAATTCAGAATCAATATTAATTCCAGTCTGTCATACACTATTCTACTTGACTCACCTGAATGGGACAAGCTCTGGGTGTTCTCCAGTTAAAGACATACTCACAGGTTGGACTCTCACCACTGAATACAGGCCCATGCTGAAAACGCAATGGACAGTCTAAATACTGAGCTAGCCTACTATTATTAAATCAGAAACAGATTGTTACCTCTTTAGCAACACAGAACAGATTAGACAAATTATTTACACTTTGCAGAAATATTATGTTACATATCTTGAAACTAAGTTGGAAACTGTTTCTGTCACATGCAGAAATGTTTTCCCTGTAAAAATTAGCTTCCAGACAATGAACCGCTTTCCTGTAACATTGCATTAAAACTGAGATACTGGGATTTCAGTGTTGAAATATGCTGGTCAAAATTCAAACAGCTTTCATTCCATATTTTCAAGACGATATCTACTGCACAATCCATCATACTTACAAGGTACCTCTATAGACAGGACACTTTTATCAGACCTCAAATCAAGAAAACAAATTGGATTTGACAAAAATCTTCAAAGAAATAGTCTATTTACTACTTTGTTAATAAGTCTGTTGCTCAAGTACCTGACATCATAATGAATTAATTTACATGTTAGCTGATGCCACAATCAAAATTATGTTTATTTATTCCATCACAAAGTCGAGAAGTCTGTCATGAGGTGTACGAATTCTATGTTTTTGATGAATTTACAATTGGGAGCAAATTAGTTTCAAAATATTCAACAGCTTACCTGTATAATTACCTTGAAATTTGGATTCTGGGAATTCAGGATCCAACGTATATAAATTGTTTCCAACACACGTAAAAAGTGGGTATAGCTTAGCGAGAAGTGGGCGGGGCATAGCTAAAAATGAATCTGTCCATTTAACATTGGACATTAATATAATAATAACTAAACAAATAGGAAGAATGTATTTATCAAAACATACCTCAACACCAGAGCAGTAGAAATTTATAGTTAGACTCCGTTTAGCCTCTAATGGCGTGCCTTTATGACAGACATCACCATTTCTGTAATGCAGAGTGATAGTACCATTCTGCACCGCATGGGGCGTCCCCTGAACATATCCCAGGGAAAATGATGTCCCAGAATTAGACACCTGGCAGCCTCCAATAGGACCCTCTGTTAAATACAGTTAGCAATGGATGAATCCAATCTGACACTCAAGTATATGATGTCATAATGAATTACGTCATGCGTAGGCTGACATGACGATCAGAATGCATAATGAATTACATAGCTATGTATGTTATGAACTTTTAAGTCTGTCAGATGTACGAATTGTATGTTTTTCTATTTAATAAACACTCGTTTGAATATTTTGAAACTAATTTGACTGAGCGCTATTGCTGCCATAGGCAACAACACCACCCAGTCAAATAAGTTTCAAAATATTCAACAACTTATCTGTATAGTTACCTTGAAATTGAAATTCTGGGAATTCAGGGATCAAAGTTTATAAATCGAACCCAAAATGTGCAAAGCATGGGTGGAGCTTAGATAGAGATTGGTGGAGCATACCTAAAAGTGGATTCATTCATTCAATAAAAGATGATCGAAGAAACTATTGATTATCAGGTAATAGGGCTGTGCGGTTATCCAGATTTTGAACCGTCTCTGGATTTTTAAGCATGACGGTTCGAAAACCGGTGACATAATTTGACAACCGTACAACCGTGTATGTTTAAAAATCCGTTAAAATTTTTTTTTTTAAAGGATTTATCATAATATATAACATTGATTGTATAAATTTGCTTTAATTTGATCTATTTGTGAAATAAAATCTGAAATAAAACCATACATGTACCTACGCAGTATCGTAACAGGAGAATGTTGCTAGATCGTATTGCTACATACGTTCAGAAATTATGATCTGCTAGCGTTTTATTAAATTCTATAATACACGCTTGAAAGCATATCATAAGCGATCTAGTGTTTCTGATATCTATGTCTATTATGAATTCTGAACGCGCATCCAGGACTCTAAACCTGGGACATGATCTAACCTGCCAAAGTAAGTTGAGATCGAATTTGTCTAATCGCTCGGGTGATCAAGCATAATTTCTCGTGAATGTTCAGGAGCTGGCTCGACATATGTTGCACGATATAATTAACACTCGACGCAAGTCGATATAATTAGGTCTGCCATCTTTCAGAATTTATCACCGGCTTGGTGTTTCCAAGACCTGAAATGACTAACCATCGAGTAGTATCTTTAGCGAATGCTCTACAAATTTTCTAACTGTAGTTTAGTCGTCCAAAAACATATTTTCTACTCCATGAACCGCTTGAATTGGCCACTAAAAGCCACAGTAAATTTGGCAATGTATCTCTCTCTACGCGTTATCCTAGAGGGGGGTATATGAATTGCTAATTGTCTAGGAATCTAATATATGACAGATTGTGCAAGAACTTGAAATGACATATCATGATGAATTGAAAAGCGCAAAATCTAACGTTTTAAAGCAATTTAAGTAATGATTTCACTATATCCTCTAAAATTGCATCGGATACTATACATGTAGCTACAGATTTAAGTCTGCCACTAAAAACGTTCTATTTTCGTGGTATTGCGAAATATTTTTTTTTCACGAAAGCTGAAGATATTTTCAGCCAATAAACCGGATATCCGGTTAAAACGGGATTTATGGCCAACACCATCACCGGTTGTGCTCTTACCAAAACCGCACAGCCCTATCAGGTAATAGTTACACATATATCATATATGCATTACAGTGGTCTTGAGGAATGCCCATTCACAGGCCAAGAGAAGACTATTTTTGAAAACTTATCACTAGAATGAATAGCTCGATAAATGAACCAGGCACTCTAATAGTAAAATTTTGTTTAATGTCTTCTCTTGGCATGTAAATGGACATTTACTGGGTCAAAATTAAAATTTTCTTAACCAAATTTTACCATTAAAAGGTTAAATAAAGCTTGCCCTAAAAACTATCCACCTCCCAACTAAGCTCAGTTCTTCAGGTACTTAAACCTTTCACCAACAAATCCATTAAAAAGTAAATTCTTTACAATATAAAACTTAATCTGTTGAATGTTTTGAAATTAATTTGACTGGAAGTCATTGCTACCATATGCAGCAACGGCCTTTTCAATTTAATTTCAAAATATTCAACAGCTTTCCTATATGGTTGCGTTGAAAATGAGATATGGGAAATTCATTGGTGAGACGGTTAATGAAATGTGGAACTGTTTTGGAAGGTCACGTTTTACCACACAAACAAAAAGCCCAAAGGAATTGTCACTAAACTGACATGTCCTACAGGTTTATTAAGGTAATGCCACCAAGTATTTATTACCGTTTCTCAAAGGCTCTAATAATGTAGAACCATTCCAAGGGCCCTAACTCGGAAATTTGACCTCAGATATATATTTCATTTTTAAAATACCGATAGAAGCTGTCTATAGGATCATATTGACCAGATGTGATATAAATAACACAAACTATTAAAAAAACATACCGATTAAATAGATTACTATTGAATGTAATGGAGAAATCAAACTTTGATGTATACTCTCAAGAAACTAGGTCAGACTGGCCTAACCACTTCATTTGAAAATGTTGAAGTGGATCATATTGACCAAGATTTATGAAGTACAAACCAGAAACCCACATTGCAAATCCATATATAACAAGCTTAGTTCAAATCATTACCTGTTCCTCTAACTATGTTACAATAATAATTTCATCTGACGCGATGGACAAGAGAATGGATTGCCAAATGGAGTCACATTAAGTGTGATAAACTAATTACTTACTAGCACACTGTGAATCTGCTACAGTGCTCAGAGGCCGGCATACATTTATATAATACCTCCCATAAGCGTCTCGAGTGTCAATTGCCTCCCAGTTGTTATCAGCACGACCAAGCGGAGACAGATCATACTGGTTACCTTGACTGTCCTCGATCTGAATAACCAAATAGTTCAAATGCTGCTCAATATTTTGTAAACAATTTTATTGACACTCGTGTACAAGGAGGTTTATAGATGATAAACAAGTGAGGTAACAGGTGATATGCACATACCATATACTTATGAGAAGTGCTCATTCAAAGCAACTTTCTCTTCTTATCAGTTGGAGTATTAAACCAGTGGTCTTTGGGATATGGTGACCAAATCTGTCCTCTCCAGGTGCTGCGGACAGCCATGAGGCAATTTTAAAAGCTTAGCTCCATAAGAATTGGACCACGGCACTGCACCTGTTAGAGCAAGCACCATTCATGCTACTTCTGTGATTTACTAGATGGCACTATACGCCACAGTACTTCTGTCTTCAGTAAAAAGGGTATTTGTTGGGTTACCTTGGTCTTAGCTATCTCCTGAATCTAAAGCCTACTCTGTGAGAAGAGGGAAGTATTTTACTGGAGGGTGCTGCTCTGAGCATGAGACACTCTGTTAGCCGAATCACTTCATTATTTGACATGCGGATGACATAATAAGTGTAGCAAAGCCATCTGCTCCTTCACCACAACCCGATGGCTGTCACTGTCATTTGGTCCGTGACATTTTATTCTCTCAGAAAGTTCAGCTTAGTTCATAGTTACTCTCCAGATCTGAAAGCCATCCCACTATCAAGCGACCGTGGACAAGCCATAGTAGAGGATGATTAGCACGGATTAGATAACATAACATGAATTAAATGTCTAACCTCTCTGCATTATTACCGATAAATCGATAATCTTCAGTAATCAAATCAAACATAAATTCATTTGGTAGAGTAAATAGAATGATAAGCTTTGTTGAAATATATTACGGTGATGATCTAATATAAAACAAGATGTCAATACATGTACTGACCATTGTACCAAGCCTAACATACCATAACTGTCTGCCTACTAGATTTCTACAGACTATATATTCCATGGAGTCTAACTCTGCAATTGCTGAATATTTGGGGAAAAAAATTTTTTTGTTTGTGGCTAAGCCACCAACAACCTTCGTCAAACTGTTTTCAAAATATTCAGCAGACTTTCCCAGAGTTATTGCCCATTGAGATTATTATGTGGTGGCTTGCAGCAGTTAGACACTTAATCTTGCCCAGAAAATCAAAACCAGAATACATCTGCCCTTGGCCCTTAACCCCAATGCCAGTGTGCTGATTCCTAGCAGTGTAGGCACCAATGTATCCAGGGTGCTAGAATTTAGTCATGGTTAACCAATATGAAAAAATATGCCAAGAGGATTTGCTAAATGCAAAAGCTTAATGACGACATCGTCACAGCCATCATTAGAAAACTGATACCCATGTCTTACGCTTTGCTTCACAGACAAGATGAAAATCAAATTTACCTGACACTTGATGATTTCTGGTGGACAAGCATGAACTGTCTCAAAAATAAACTGGTAAATGAGTCCGAGTGAGCTGTCAAATCTCAATGTGCCGGGATCAGCATCACGTTTGCAGATGAATGTTATCACCACTGTAGTTAAATAACCTACAATCAGATATTACAGCCAAGGTCAACAGAAAACAGAAAAAACACCTATGTTTATGCAATGCATAATAATATACACTACAGTCAAACAGCTGAGAGAGCACAGGTTCAGATGCCTTAACCATTTCAACACAACAATTAAGCTGGCCAAATATGGCTTATGTAGTGTTCTTGAGAAATCTCCATTTGCACAACAAGAGAACTATTTTGAAAATCAGACTGTGCAGAAACTTGCACACAAGTTCGCGTCAGAACAAACAAGCGCAATCAAGCTTCTCAAAGAAGTATTTTGAAAATCAGATCGAAAAGCATGAAATTCATATTCAGCAATCCCAAAATATATTATAAACTGCCATTCTTGCTGTAAAAATTCCCCAACCTACAATAGCTAAATTTTGATGGGTTGATCGGAGCCTCAGCCATAATTTTTCATATAACATCTTCCCTAGAACAAATTTGAATGGCCTTTATTCCCTAACAAGAGGCCAAAGGGTTCTGTAAGCAATTAGCCCCTAATTATATTTGTCAAGTTTTGCACAGATTCATTCAGTGGTTCTCGAGTTGTCATTGTGAAGGCTAAGTCATCCAAACTGTTTTCCAGGCATCTCAACCAATCAAGTTCTTGGCTTCGAAGATTTTTAAAGCTGTTTTTAAAAATAACCACTGCTTACCAGATTCTGCCCGTGGGCCATTGTAAGTCAATGACAGCTCCCCTGTTTCAGAATAATCTAGCTTTGTATTAACTGCACCAATGCCAGCTTTACTAGAATCCCTTATTTCACACACAGCTGCTGGAGCTTTCCCGTCTATTTTGTCACAGCTGTCTTCAGGAAGAACACGCTCACAGATATTCAGCTGATGATTAGAAAAGTGATCAGCATAAAAATACAAAAGATCAATACTGCTTTCATGTCCTACGACATTAGTGATTGCATACAGGGCTTACTAAATTTCTTCACCAGTAACCAGGTTTTTTTATGGGAGACAGCTAAGCTTTAGTCATGAAGTATCCACATACAAAATTTGATACAAATCTACTCAGAAATTCTAAAATTATGACCCAGGAATGACCATGCAGACACAGCTGAATGGGGTCTAATTCTTATCTTCCTGCATTCTTATCTTCTGACAACCACAACCACCCGCACATATGAACGACATTAATTTCCAGCCTTAGCCATGTATGTATGTATGTATGTATGCATTTATATAGCGCCAATTCCAGAATTAACTGCCCAAAGGTGCTTTACAAAGTTAAAGCTAATTTAAAATAGTGAAATATGCTTTTTGGAACAAATGGGTTTTTAGAAGAGTTTTGAAAGCCTCAACATTGTTGCTGTTTTGAATGTTGGATGGAAGGTCGTTCCAAAGTTTTGGTCCAGCTATGGAGAAAGCACGCTCTCCAATGACAAGATTGGAATTGGGTACTACGCAGAGTAGCTGTTCACTCGATCTTAGTGCTCTCGGTGCTATTCGTCTAGTTATGAGTGATAATAAATATGGTGGGGCTAAGTCATGTAGGCATTTGAACACGAAAAGTGCGACCTTAAATTCGATTCGTTGTTCCACTGGCAGCCAGTGTAGCTCTTTGAGGACTGGTCGAATGTGTTCATGCACTTTTGTTCTGGTTATTAACCGGGCTGCCGTATTTAGCCATGCAGCGCCCATCTCTAGTAGGCTCCACCGACTCTATCCCTGAACTCTCTGGCTATCAATTTCCAGAAAACTATGCAGGTAAGCTGTTGAATATTTTGAAACTAATTTGATTGGGTGTTGTTGCTGTTTATTCACCATCATGTTTATTAAATAGGAAATACACACAATTCGTACAATGTTTAGCCTGTCACCAATTATGCATTCGTGACACCCTTATCTACATCATTCACGATGTATGATCATGTATCTACGTCATTGATTATGACGTCATCCTACAAGTCACGTAGTTGATTATGATGTCAAATGAAGGATGGATAAACTGGAAAGGTCCATTGGTGGCACAGCTCTTATCTCAACTTTACTGTGGCATCAAAATATTGCACACACTCCTTTGATATTGAAGTCAGCGAAAACCAGCTTTTGCAGTGCCCTTCTCTTCATAATTAAATATCCATGACAGGACACGATAAGACTATATTACAAAATTTATCACTGGAGTGTCACCCCTGAGCCCGTCAATACAGTTGTAAGTTTTAAAAGGTCTACTCTAGGTTTAAATAGACATTTTCTATGAGAAAATTGAAATTTTCATGACAAAATTGACTATTAAAGGATATTGCATTTTTGTCATTTACACAGTCACAAAGGAGATAATTTGCATGATATATAAACAGGGAGGCAAGGGATCTATATCTGAAATAAACGAAATCACGGATTTCTTTTTTCACGAGTTGATACTTACCACCCTGATACTCTATGATATTTCCCAAATATCGACCTAGCTTCAATAAGACTCAGAATTAAAAAGAAACTGCCCCCACTGGGCAGGTTACTCAACTGACAGCCCAGCGGAGTGGGGCGGAGAGGCCGGGATCGTATCAGGGTGGTAAGTATCAACTCTCTCATGAAATAAGAAATCCGTGATTTCGTTTATTTCACATCACGAGTATACTTACCACCCTGATACTCTATGATATAGCCAGAATTCGTAAGCGAATTTGGCAGGAGGGAGGCGAAGGTCAGAAGACCGGCTCATCCCTGGAAGAGCTCTTTTGTTTTTGGAGCATAAGAAACATCTGAAATTGCGTATGTAAACACAATCAGGAAATGACCTGGACATCGGATAACACGACCGCTGTTGAGAGTAATGATCGTTTAACATGCGCTCCCCCCACCCCTTATAAAAGGAGTGAACGATAACCTCAATGTCCTATACGCTCTCTATGTACTATAAGACATCGGACAAAAGCCTCATTTCGTATACTCTTGGATGGAACCACAAAAGAACACAAACCATCACCATTTTAGTAAGTAATAAAAACGTGACAAAAAATAACCATCACCAAATATAGGACTAACCTATTTTGACGAGATTCCCTTTAATCACTGCTGGGGATGATAGGTACAGTACGGAAAAGCGGGGATTACCCCACTAAATTGCACTGTGTGCGAGTCAACGGCCTTATGAACAATATTTACAAATATACACAGTTTAACGTTTATGTAAAATCTATAAGACAAGCAGATTTGCCGTGTCATGGAGATAATGATCTGTAAAGCTAGACTCACAGTGCCATTGTGCTACTGACACAATGTCATCCACCGGCACTCCGTTAAACAGAGCCGTGGATGTCACTACGCCATGGACACTGTGAGCTTTGGCCATGTCAACTTGTTTTCCTGTGGCGGCTTTGTGGAAATGCTGGATGCATTCCACAATCCACCTAGAAATGGTATCTTTAGAAGCTCTTCCATGGGGTTCAATGTAAGATAGCCATAAAGCACTAGGGTCTGTCCGCCATTCCAGTGTACGTTGTTTATAACATGTTAATGCACGGAGAGGACACCAGGCCTTTGAATTCGGATCAAACCTAGTCAAAGCGGGTAAAACTATAGGCTGACCAGGATATTTTAAAGACTGTTTTTTCGCCATAAAGTTAACTCTAGGTAGAAACCTGAGGCCTTCCCCTGTAACCACAAAATGGTCTGGCTCTGCTGACAAAGCATGTATTTCACTTCTTCATCTAGCTGAAGCTGCAGCAATCAGAAAAACTGTTTTAAGCATCAACATTTTCATGGAAATGGAGCTTAGTGGTTCAAAGGGTTTATCCGCTAATACTTGAAGTACTAACGATAAACTCCAAGACGAAATCACTGGAGGATTCCTTGGTCTTAGATTACCCATGCCTTTGATTAAAGTATTTAGATTACATACTTCATCACTTCGCCTATTAGCCAAGCAAGGGATGACTGACATTAAAGCCGACTTGTAGCCAGCAATAGTTAGGATTGAGGCTATAGGCATCAAAAAGGTGACAGAGGAAATCGGCTACTACCTGAATAGATGCATCTATTGGATTAATACATCTTTTTGAGCACCATTCAGCAATTCAGTTGATTTTATAATAATATGCTCTGGGGGTTGACCCCCTTCTGGCTTTTGCCATAAACAGAAAAGCCCTGCTGATTCCTTGCCAACATCCACAGTCAATTGGAACATTGACGGATTGCTGTGCAAGGCCTTGCCCTGGAAGATTATGTCGTCCATCAGAGACAGAGGAACAGGATTGCAGAGCAGAAGGTCAAGCAGATCCGTATACCATGATCGGCTTGGCCAATTAGGCGTGATCAGAAGCACTTGGCATTCCTGCTGCCTGATTTTCTGGAGAACTTTTGGAATCAGGATTGCTGGCAGGAATGCGTATGCATACATTCCCTCCCAGCTGATAGCTAGCGCATCTATTGCGATTGCGCTCGGATCTGGAATGGGAGACGTATGTCGTCATCTTCGCATTCTTGTTCGTTGCGAATAAATTTATGTTGGGCTTGCCCCAGTGGTTGAGCAGAGGGTCCGCCACACATTGATTTAGTTGCCATTCTATGGGAAGAATGCTCATTCTTCAGCTCAATGAGTCTGCTAATATATTTAGCCTTCCCGGAATATGAACTGCTTTCAGGGAAATCCCATGATCTAGGCACCAGCAAGGCAGTTTCCAAGTCATCATACAGACTTCGCGACTTCGTTCCACCCTGGCGGTTTATGTAAGTCTACTATTATTTTGTCTGATCGAACCAGAACAATCTTGCCCTTGACCTTCTCTAGGAAGTGTTCCATGGCTAAGACTACTGCTCGCATTTCTAGCAGATTGATATGTTCTTTTGACTGATCCAGATTCCAAAGCCCTGATACTTTGTCTTCTTCCAGGCAAGCTCCCCATCCCTCCATTGATGCATCTGTGTACATCATTAACTGAGGGTGGGGAGGTGACAACGTCACCCCTGCCAGGAGATTCTCTCTTTTCCCCCACCATTGAAGGTGGTGAATAAGAGGTTCCAACACTGACCTTTGAGTCCAGGAATCCCGTACTCTGGGTCCACTATGTCATGAGAAATAACCGGATAGGCCGCAAGCGTAAGGCTGCCTGCGGAATGACTAGTTCCAAAGAAACCATCAACCCCAGCATTCTCAAGTAGACCCGTGCCAGGACATGACGACTGTTGCACACTGACTGTATGACTGAGATGAGTACTTCTACTCTCTCCTGAGATGGGTAAACATACCATATTTGTCCCAGGTAAGCAAACTTCTGGGATGGTGTCGTCTCTGATTTTTGAAAGTTGATTATCCAGCCTAGATCTGTAAGAGTTTTCAAAACTATCTCCAGATTTGCTGATAGACTTTCTTGATTGTGTGCTTTTAACAGCCAGTCGTCTATGTACGTGTGGATTGCTATGCTTCTCCTGCGGAGGTATGACATCATAGCTTGAACCACTCGAGTGAAGACCCGAGGAGTCATCGATATACCAAATGGGAGAACCCTGAATTCCCATTGGTGGCCCTGAAATGCAAATCTCAGGAACCGACAAAAGCTCTTCGCAATGGGAATGTGAAAATAAGCATCTTTTAGATCTATCGATGCTGTCCACACTCCCTTCCTCAATCCTGCTAACACCGTTCTTACAGTTTCTATTTTGAAACTTGGTGTGATGATAAACCTGTTGCGACGTTTGAGGTTGAGAATTGGTCTCCACCCTCCAGTGCTTTTTGTCACTAGGAACACGGTTGAATAATAACCTGGACATTTTTGTGTGGGTTGAATTGCATGTTTTTGTATGCGGGATTGAATTTCTTCCTCTATACACAACCGCTGATCTGGATTCTCGTGGATTTTGAGTCCAGATCGGAACCAGACAAGTGCGATGGCTGGCTTGATATCCAGTCGGGATGGTAACCGACTGAAAGCCATCACAAGACTAAGCGGTCCTGAGTAACCCGCTCCCACTCTTGCATGTAAAAGGCCAGACGGCCTCCCATGGGTGCACCTACGGATTGAGGTGGACCCGAGAAGTGCAAGCATTGCCCTGTTTCTGGTGGCTGTCCTAGCAGCACTGGTGTGACCCTTGTGGGTGCCGACCCAACAGGCTCGGCTCCCATGACCAAAAACCGCACGCTCCTCTGCCATCGCCAAGCGCACCTCAGTACGCGGGCAACCTGGCAGGTTTCGCTGGAGGAGCCTGCGCTCCCCCCTAGCTGGCTCACGCAGACGTTGCCATGATCGACGCTACGTAGGTGGTTAGCCTCTGACAGGGCCACCATCAACTCTAGCCTGCTGAGGGTGGAAGGCAGGGGGCGCTGCTCGAACACGCTCCCTGCGGAGCACTTCAAAGTGCTCTCGCAGTGCCCTCTGGTTGCTCACCAGGTTTACGGTTCGTTGGAGGTGCAGGCATCCTTCACCTCCAAACAACCCTGGACCTGCCATTGGCATCCGAAGAAGCCGAGTGTACAGATCCTGCGAGGGGCACAAATTGTCACGGGCAAATGTGTGCCTCGCCAGTAAACTCCTGGTTACGGATCTCGTCATGCAGTCTAGAGCCAGGTTAATGCCGTCCTGGATGGCTCTGAACAGTAAGAGAAGCTTGGCGGGCCATGGATGCTGCTACTACCCCTGTAGCAGCTGGGAAACGTGCGAGAGGGCCGAGATGGCTCCTGTTGTACTTTCCTCTGTGAACTGCATTGCACAATTTGCGTTGCATAGGGTGCTAGCACACAAGGGTTCCCCCTGTTTAAGATTATATGCTCAGCCTCAACGTGGCGCAGGGGTGTAACCCACTTGGTGTCAATCCAGACATTTGGAGGGGCTAACCAGAGCATTATGCACAATGCTAATGAAATGACACTTGGAGATCGAATCAACCGAAATGGTGCTCGCCCTGTGAGGATCTGCCAGGCAGGTGCAGCGCCGGGCTCCATGCCTTGAAGGAGCCCACCCTCAGCTACTGGAGGTCCCATCAACTCGTCTTGTGGAGCCAGGGGACGAGGATGGAGTGCTACTGGCCAACCGAAAGAGAAGACCAAACCCAAAGAGAACCCCAGTATCAACATCACGCACTGGAATGCAGAAGGGGTTACCAACAATTCCTGTACGAAAACAACATTGATATCTGCTGCATTCAAGAGACACACCTGCAAGAAGGAAAACCATTTTACCAGATTTTCCGGTGTGATCGAAGAGGAAGAAAGAAAGGCGGGGTGATCACCTTGGCCCGAAACAGCGTGAACGCCAGCCAGATCAAAACCTTTATGGAAGAGGCAGAATATATCAAGATCAAGGTAACAACCAGCAACTCTGTGATTTACATTGTCAATTATTACTGCCCTAATGACAAGAATCTCTCACGTGACACAATCCAGGTCCTGGACTGCCACTTCCTCATTGCGGGAGACTTAGCTGGGGATACAGCACCCTTGACAAATGAGAAGACATTGAAGCATGGCGAGATGAAAAGCACCTTTTACTTGTCAACGATCCCACAGATCAGCATACCTTCTACTCGCGCTGGTGGCACTCGACAACAACGCCGGACTTGGCATTTTGTACAGAAGACATTCACAGAAACCTCAGTAGAGTGGTCGGATCGCAGTTACGAGGAAGCGACCACAGCCCAGTCCTCTTCTCTCTTTCTGGAAGTATTTTGACAAGTTCACCTCAACATCAAAGGTGGAACTACAAAAAGGCAAATTGGACTCTGTTCGGCATTTGTTCCAATGAGCTTACCCAAAATATAGCAGTAGAAGGGAGAAACATCAACAATGTGGTCAAGGAATTCAATTCAAGTATCCTCAAGGCTGCCAATGAAGTGATTCCTCGAGGGTTCAGGAAAAACTACCGCCCCTACTGGACAACAGAACTGCAAGCAGCACATGATAAACTAGACAAGGCCAGAGAAGATGCAGAGAGTAATCCCTATCATGAAAACCACTTCACGCTACAACAAACTAAAGCCAGGTATCTAAAGATCAAGCTGGAGGCCAAAAGAAGAAGCTGGAGGGAAAAAACGGCAGGGTTTAATTTAGAGAGACACCACAAAGCTATGGAGACTGACTAAAGCACTGAATGATGAGGGTGTCGGAGGAGAGAAGATTACTCTTGAAGATGGACAAACAGTCAAACACTGACAGGAAAGATGGCTGCAGATGCCTTTGCGAAGGCATATGCAAAAGAAAGCAACATTTCTATACCATGAATGCGTCAAAAAGAGGTTAGAAAAGAGCGAAAGGAAAGAACAGACAACAACACTCACGATGCAATGAAAGTTGACATTAGTTTAGCAGAACTGAAGAAGGCTATCCACCAATTGAAGAAGAAGAAATCTCCTGGGCCAGATGACATTACAAATGAAATAATCCACCTTGTTAATGCATTTCTCCGCAAGTTGCTAGACATCTTTAATCTCAGTTGGACCAATGGAGAGGTTCCTCAGTGCTGGAAGGAAGCCAGAATGACTCCTATTCTGAAAAAAGGGAAGAACAAGGCAAAAGTGCTGAGCTACCATCCTATCAGTCTTACAAGCTGCATATGCAAGACCATGGAGCGCATTGTCAACCAGCGGTTGCAGTGGTACCTGGAGTCAGAGAGCATTATAGTTTCAGAGCAGGCCAGCTTCAGAAGATACAGGAGCACAGAAGATCAAACAACACATCTTGCACAGGTCATAGAGGACACTTTTCAAGCCAAGAAGGTGATGCTAGCTGCCTTTATTGATCTGCAGAAGGCATTTGACAAGGTGTGGAAGGATGGCATCCTCGTGAAGCTCCGGCGCACAGGCATCGGTGGCAACATGTTCCGATGGACCAAGTCATACCTACACAATTGCAGAGCTGTGGATGGACAATCTGGACAGAATGTATTGCTGAGACAAGGGGTACCACAAGGCGGAGTATTATCACCAACTCTGTTCATACTCTTCATTAATGACATTGTAGCAGAGCTGCCCAATGGGATCCAAGCAGCCCTCTATGCAGATGACCTCGTACTCTGGTGCACCGAGGAGTACACAACAACTGCCACGTACAGAATGCAGCTCGCCTTGGACAGAATTACAGCTTGGGCCAATCGCTGGTGTATTACCATTAACAAACAAAAATCATCAGCCATGCTATTCTCACTGTCCACCAAAACCAAGGTTGGCAATCTGACACTGGGCGGTACTCCACTCGAGTACAAGGACCAGCAGACATACCTGGGAGTCACCTATGACAGAAAATTAACATGGAAGGAGGACATCCAGAACGCAGAGGCAAAGGCCAGAAGAAAGCTAAACATCATGAGGAAGCTGGCAGGAACAAAGTGGGGTGCCAATGAAAGGATCCTCAAGACCACCTACCTAGGTGCCATACGACCACACCTTGAGTATGGATCCAGCTCATGGATGACAGCAGCTAAATCTCATCAACAGAACCTCGACAGAGTACAAAACCAGGCACTGCGCATCATCACTGGTGGAATGAGATCAACACCAATAGAAACAAGAATTCTGCGGAATTAAATGTCTCGCCTGTCTCCTGTTTGTCACAGTGGTATTGACTTTTGACCTTGTAACCTCCGTGTTATAATGCTACTTCCTAACATTATAGGTAACCATGTATTCAAGTTTAGTTCCTATAGGATTAACAAACCCTGAAATATAAATGATTTGCTGAATGGAAAGACCTACGGTTGAAAAAGCAGAGGTCAAATAGCAATAATAGAATGGCCTTGATGTTTGACCTGGTGACCTCCTTGTCATCATCCTGTATCTGCTTGGCATAAGCAACCATGTACCAAAGTTGTGTTCCATTAGGGTTAAGCAATCCCGAAATATAACATACGATTTGCTAAGCCTAAAAACTTAACATTGAAAAGTAAGTATTGTAGAGGTCAGAATGACCTTGACCTTTGACGCTGTGACTTACAGTGTCAGCATGCTGCTTCCTAACATTATAGGTAACAATGTATCCAAGTTTAGTTCTAATAGGATTAATCAAATTCCTGAAAGATAAGCCAAGAAGTTTTTTCTAAACACAAAAACTTAACATTGAAAAATTGGTTCCAATTGGATCAGGCATTGTTGAGATATAAGACATTAACTTTTGTTTAACGCAAAAACTTAACATAAAATATTTAAAAAGATTATATCGTGACCTTTGACCCCCATAACCTTGACCTCATGATGTCTGCATCAGCATGCTGCTTCCGTTAAATGTAAATCACCATGTACCCAAGTTTGGTTCCAATTGGATAAGGCATTGTTGAGATATAAGACAATAACTTTTGTTTAAGGCAAAAACTTAACGTAAAATATTAACAAAGATCATCTTGTGACCTTTGACCCCCATAACCTTGACCTAATGTCTGCATCAGCATGCTGCTTCCGTTAAATGTAAATCACCATGTACACAAGTTTGGTTCCAATTGGATAAGGCATTGTTGAGATATAAGGCAATAACTTTTGTTTAACGCAAAAAAAATTAACATAAAATATTAACAAAGATTATACCCTGAACTTTGACACCATAAACCTGACCTCATGATGCCTGCATCAGCGTCCTGCTTCCATTCGATGTATATCTCCATGTACCCAAGTTTAGTTCCAATTGGATCAGGCATTGTTGAGATATAAGACAATAACTTTTGTTAACGCAAAAACTTAACGTCAAATATTAACAAAGATTATACAGTGACCTTTGACCCCATAACCTTGAACGCATGATGCCTGCATCAGCATGCTGCTTCCTTTTGATGTATATCTCCATGTACCCAAGTTTAGTTCCAATTGGATCAGGCATTGTTGAGATATAAGACAATAACTTTTGTTAACAAAGATTATACTGTGACCTTTGACCCCATAACCGTGACGTCATGACTGCTTTATCGGTGGGCTGCTTCCATTCAATGTATATCACCATGTACCCAAGTTTGGTTCCAATTGGATCAGGCAATGCTGAGATATAAGGCAATAACTTTTGTTTAATGCAAAAACTTAACGTAATATATTAACAAAGATTATACCATGACCTTTGACCCCCATAACCGTGACCGCATGATGTCTGCATCAGTATGCTGCTTCCTTTTGATGTATATCACCATGTATCCAAGTTTGGTTCCAATTGGATCAGGCATTGCTGAGATATAAGGCAATAACTTTTGTTTAACGCAAAAACTTAACGTAAAATATTAACAAAGATTATACTGTAACCTTTGACCCCTGCCACCTTGACCTCATGGCCTTTTTATCGGCGGGCTGCTTCCTTTTGATGTATATTACCATCCAGCCAAGTTTGGTTCCAATTGGATCAGGCATTGCTGAGATATAAACTTAACTTAAAAGTTTATACGCCGCCGCCGCCGGAAAAGTGATACCTATGTCTCGATCCTGCTTTGCAGGCGAGACAAAAATGGAGCAGACAGCAAGCATCCCCCCACTTAGCAAAGGAAGGGAATGCAAAGCACTGATCCAAGCTGCAAAGTTCAAATCGTTCAACAACCACCCGATGAAGATCAGGCAAGCACAGCTGTCATCAGAAAGACTTAAAAGATCAAGTTTTGTGAAAGAGACAAAAGCACTTCAAAGGAAACATCAAGAAATGTTGCCAGCACAAATAGAAAACCCAAACCACACCCTTGATCCTCCACCCTGGGAAAACAAACTAGAGAGCATAGCTATTCGCACCACAGTACCTCATCTCACAACCAAAGATGAACACAGTGATGTGAGCAAGAAGGCCCTCACCATAGCCATGCTGGAAGAAATGTACCCTCAGGAGACATGGATAAGGATCAACACAGATGGATCAGCCAAAGATGCAATTAGGAGCGGAGGTGCCGGACTGTACATACAGTATCCGAATGGACAACATGAGTCAGCTGCAATACTGACAGGCAAACACTGCACAAACTACAGGGCTGAAGTCGAAGCACTGGTTCATGCAGCTAATACCATCAGCAGAACAGCAGACCCTATTGCACAGATTGTCTTTTTATCTGATGCCCGCTCCGTCCTTGAGGTTATCACCAAAGGTAAGCTCTACAAACCATCAAATGCTTTTGGATAGCATTGCAGTGGATCCCTTCACACTGTGGAGTCTAAGGAAATGAGGAAGCAGACAAGATGGCAAAGGTGGGTGCAGAAGAGAATCAGAAATAAAACATGGTTACCGATACAGAGATGAAGACGATCATCAAGTCACTCTATAGAACACCTCAATCAGAAGATGCCTACCATCATCTCTCGAGGCCAGAGCAAGTGACCATTTTTCGTCTCAGAACTGGACATAACAGACTAAACCAACACATGTATAGGCGGTTCCACCTTACAACATCGCCTGCTTGTCCTTGTGGAGAAGCAGAACAGACCATAGAGCACATACTTCAATGTTGCAGTATGTATCAGCTGCTGTGAGAAGAGATCTGCCCTTTGTCAACCTCTTTTCTTGAAAAGCTGTATGGGCCTGTGGAAGAACTGCAGAAAACCACAGATTTCATCTTGAGAACGGCTCTCCAAGTGTGATACCAGCGATCGAAAAGAAGAAGACACAAGGGTTCCGTGTCAGACCGGGACCCAGGCCGTGTGTCTTCGCCCAAAGCCGCACGGGGCATCCATGCAAGGCTTTGGGACGACACCGTACTTCTGATAAAGATCAGAACTGATATGGCAGCGCCGTGCCACCTCACGAGGGGCCTTCGCAAGGCGTCCAATCGGCTGAATGGACGTCTCTGCCGCAGCCAACATATCCACGATATGCTCTGCATACGGGAGATGGTAAGTCTGCTGAACAACAACAGGAATACCTGATCCTGAATCCCAACACTGTGGTAGGGGGAGAATGCGGAAAAAGTACTTCTTATGGTAATAACTCCCTCTGCAAACTAGACCCAGAAAACCAAGTATAAATTATTGTTCAAATGAAGGATACATGTCAGAAATCAGCTAAATGCCTGAAAATATAAAGCACAACATGCATTAGCTAATATATAGGCTTCCCCAAAAAAGAGCTAGCCTAATAGATGTATCCACGAGTTAGCGCGAATCCCGGATATACCATCCGAGTTTTTTATCAATAAATTTACTAACGTACACCTAATGGCTAGGACCGGGAGCATCCTCCAGAAACTTGGCAGTGTCATACATACTAAATCAAGTTGCAGAGCTTCAAAAAGATCAAAAACAAAAGCAAAACTAGAAAGCGTGTTGCAATGGCAAGTCAATAATTTGAGAAGAGAAAGAGACAGCCCCGTGCATGCGCGAGTTTGGGCCGCACATCCGCTGGACTGTCAGTTGAGTAACCTGCCCAGTGGGGGGGGGGGGGGCCGGGGGGGCCAGGTTTCTTTTTAATTCTGAGTCTTATTGAAGCTAGGTCGATATTTGGGAAAATATCATAGAGTATCAGGGTGGTAAGTGTACTCTTGATGTGAAAACTGTTCACCACTTAGAACTATGAATATCTCAATGTGGTAACACTCATTAGATAAACATTACCAGAATGTAATAATATCAGAGCTGCCACATGTATATTGTTTACCTGCAAAGCATTTATATCAAGACCTATTTGCTAGCTGATAGCAAAATGTAATAAGCCAAACATTTTATAGTGCTTGATGACAGCTAGCCTAAGAGTATCGCGTAAAGAATGCTGGGATAGTGTTTTCTTAGCAAAGATTATCATTCCGTATAGAATAGCTTTGTTACAGAGCACTCTAACAGAGCGACCTATTGAAACTATTTTTTGCACCTCCTATGGAACATAATGCTGGTCTTGTTTAAAGTATTTATATAAGGGTGTTTCACAATGTTTGCATAGCTTAGGCATAACGCAAAGCAGCCATCGGACCAACCAGAATATCATGTTTGACACCTATCCCACACCTACACCTGTGTCTATTCTTAAGCACCCTTCACGAAAACGGCTACGGGGAGTTGCTGAAACCAGGTATTTGTTGGTATCACCATGTTAGTGGTATGGGTAAATTTTTTTACCGTGACACTTTAAGCTAATACTGGCATACATTAACAAGAAGAGTTAGAGATTGCGGACCCGCGACCTCACATTTTTGTCATAATGCACACATTTCTTTTGATTTTGTGGAAGTTGTGGACTCCTGGTGCATGGTCACACCCTTTCCTGTGTTAAAATTGGAGCCAAATCGGACCAGAAATTTCCAAGATATCCACAGATCCAGAAGTTGATCTGCTCTGGATCCGGATCTAGACGCTTCTATCCAGTTCACAGCCAAAGACTGGAAATCCTTAATATTTGAGTGAAATTGGATCAGTAATTTTCGAGATACATCTCTGGACACACAGACAGACATGCAGGCAGACAGACAGACAGACAGAGAGACCGAATCACAATACCCTCTTGACCTTACAGGGTGATGGTAACCAAATGCACACATTGAAAAGCATAAACAGTGTCAACTAACATAAGTCATACAGAATTCTGTCTAATACTTCCAAACAGATTAATGTATGTACATGAACACATATAATCATATATACAGAGAAACATACCTTAAATGTCCTCCCATCACTGTTTTTCACGGTGTAAGAACTGTTTGTCTTTTTAAGTGGCGACAGATCAAATACATAGTCTGTGTTGGGATCACGAATCATACATGGTTCATCTGCAACAGTAACTCCCCTATCGAAAGCACATGCTGCTGATGTCTCCCAGATAAAACTGTAGCTACACTTTTCAATTATTTGAACAAAGCGGGGTCCTTTATTCTGAAAATGGAAGATCAAATTAAGTCCAAAATATTCAACAGAACAATTTTACATTGTGTTCTAAATTGTACTAACATGTTTCTGTTTTTGTTTTGGAAATATTGTAACTTACAAGCTGTACTGTACTGTATGTATCAAAGCTGCTAGGAGTACATAAACCTGATATTAGCCTGGACACCAGACAATAATTTTAATGGGCAGTTACTCTGGACCTGCTGAATATTTTGAAAACAATTTCGTCTTTCAGTCAAAGTAAGAAAATTTACCAAATTTCTTTTCCACGAGTGAGATGACATACTTACCTCCCTAACACTCTTGATATACTAGTATATCGGCTCTAAGTTCAATAATATTCAGAATTATAAAAAGTTAGGTGCCCCTAATGGGCAGGTGGATGTACACAGTCATGCACATGACAGACCCCACGTACTGCGCATGCGCATACTGGTACTTCCATTACTAAATATTGGCTGACATAGAAGCAACTATTCAAATAACCAAAGAACCAGGCCTCCGTGGGGTGGAGAGGCCGGGATCCTGTTAGGGAGGTAAGTATGTCATCTCACTTGTGAAAAAGAAATTTGGTAAATTTTCTTATTTCACATTATGAGAGCATACTTACCTCCCTAACACTCTTGATAAAATCCAGAATTTGAAAGTCAATTTGGCGGGAGGGAGGCAAGGTCCTGAAAACCAGCACACCCTCGAAGAGACTAGCTCTTTGAATTAAAAGAGATTTAAAAACATCTGAAATTGTATCCGAAAACACAACCAGGAATAGAATTTTGCATCGGATAATCGACCGATGAAGAGAGATTGATCAAAAAGCAAATGCGCTCTCCACCCCCCATTCTGAGGAAGGTTAGGAAAAAACGCTGCTCTACATGACTAGCACATTCTCTAATACTTGATGAAAAGTATTACTAGACATTGGAAAAAGAAGAATTGCTTCATTTTCAAAAAACTCTCTGAAAGAACCACAATTAAGAGACATTAACCATCACCATATTAAAAATTAAAAATATGACATCACCACCAAAACAAAAAGGTCACATATACTGACCTCTGATGTCTTGGGCGCGGCACTCATCTCTTCCCCCACCGGATGAAGAGAATTGTACCAGCTAATAGTAGGGATACCCTACCAACCAATGTGATATTTGTAAATAGCAGAGGCGGAAACTAATTACAAATATATACCTCTACATTATTTAGTTTCCGAGGACTGAGATGGCGAGCGGGTTAGAAGTGTCACGAAGGTAATGGTCGGTAAAACTTGATTCACAGTGCCACTGGGCTACTGACATAATGTCTTCAATAGAAACACCACTAAATAATGCCGTGGAAGTTACCACACCACGGACACTATGAGCCTTGGCTCTATCTACTTGAATTCCAGTGGCTGTCTTATGACAGAATTGAATACATTCTACTATCCATCTGGAAATAGTGTCTCTTGACGCCATACAATGGGGTTCAATATATGACAACCATAAGGAACATGCGTCCATCCGCCAAACCTGAGTTCTTCTCTTGTACTTATTTAAAGCACGGACAGGACACCATGCTTTAGCACGAGGATCATATCTGATTAAGGCAGGTAAAATAATAGGTTGACCCGGATATTTTAAAGATTGATTCTTAGCCAAGAAATTCAGTCTTGGTAGAAGCTCAAGGCTTTCACCAGTAACTATATAACGGTCAGGTTCAGCAGACAAGGCATGAATTTTACTCCTGTGTCTGGCTGATGCTGCCGTAACTAAAAATACAGTTTTAAGTGTCAATAATTTTACAGATATAGCACTAAGTGGTTCAAAAGGTTTATCACTCAAAACTTGAAGAACCAGAGAAAGACTCCATGACAGTGTCAGTGGAGGATTTCTCGGTCTGAGATTGTCCTTACCTTTAATAAGAGTATTTAAAACACTTATTTCATCACTTCCCCTCTTTGCCAAGCAAGGGATAACAGTCATTAATGCTGATTTGTATCCAGCAATAGAATTAGGCTTAAGACTATAGGCATCATACAGGTGACAGAGAAAATCAGCTACTACCTGAATAGATGCTTCCATCGGATTGATACATCTCTTTGAGCACCATTCTGCAAATCTGTTGATTTTATAATTATATGCTCTGGAGGTTCTGGGTCTGGCCATGAAATTGGCTGCTTGCTCATAAAAGCCCTCCTTGATCGCGGATTTTTTGACAACATCCATGCAGTCAATTGAAACATTGACGGATTGTTGTGAAGGGTCTTGCCCTGGAAGATAATATTGTCCATCAGAGGCAGAGGAACCGGATTGCAAACCAGAAGGTCCAGCAGATCTGTAAACCATGATCGGGTTGGCCAATTTGGGGCGATCAGAAGCACTTGGCATTCCTCCTCCTTGATCTTCTGAAGAATCCTTGGAATCAGGATTGTTGCCGGGTATGCGTATGCATACATTCCCTTCCAACTGATAGCTAGTGCATCTATTGCGATAGTGCTTGGATCTGGAATCGGAGAAACGTACGTCGTCATCTTCACATTTTTCTTCATTGCGAACAAATCGATGTTGGGCTTTCCCCAATGATTGAACAGGTGATCAGCCACACATTGATTTAGCTGCCATTCCGTAGGCAGAATGCTCATCATTCGGCTCAATGAGTCTGCTAACAGATTCAGCCTTCCTGGAATATGAACTGCTTTCAAGGTGATCATATGGTCCATGCACCAGCAAAGCAGATTCCATGTCATCATACAGAGACTGACCGACTTCATTCCGCCATGGCGGTTTATGTAACTCACTACTGTAGAGTTGTCTGAACGTATCATCACAAATTTTCCCTCCACTTCTTTTAAGAAGTGTTCCAGGCCTAGAATTACAGCCTGTAATTCTAGCATGTTGATATGTTCCTTTGACTGTTCCAGATTCCAATGCCCTGATATAGTGGCTTATTCCAGGCAAGCTCCCCATCCCTCCATCGATGCATCCATAAACATGGTTACTTGAGGGTGGGGAGGGATCAGCATGATGCCCGCCAGGAGATTTCCTCTCTCCATCCACCAATGAAGGTGATGAATGAGAGGGTTCAACACTTATATGCACGAGTCCAGTGATCCTGAACTCTGCATCCACTGAGTCATGAGAAACAATTGAATCGACCGCCTGCGTAAGGCCGCCTGAGGAATGACTGGTTCCATTGAAAACATCAGACCTAACATTCTCAGATAGACTCGTGCTAGAATATAACGACTGTTGCAAACCAACTGCATGCACGAGAGATTTTCCACTCTCTCCTGGGATGGATAAACATATCCTATCTCCAGATTGAAGAACATACCCATGTAAACAAACAGCGCTGATTTCTGAAAGTTGATTATCCAGCCTAAATCTGTGGGAGGTCTCAAAACTATCTCCAGATTTGCTGTCAAACTTTCTGGTTTGTGTGCTTTCAGCAACCAGTCGTCTATGTAAGTGTGAACAGCTTTATTTCTCCTGCGGAGGTATGCCGTGATAGCAAGTACCACTCGAGTGAAGACCCTTGGAGCCGTCGAGATGCCGAATGGAAGAACTTTGAATTCCCATTGGCGTCCCTGAAAAGCTAATCTCAGGAACCGACGAAAACTTCTTGCAATTGGAATGTGGAAATAAGCATCATTGAGATCTATTGATGCTGTCCACATCCCCTTCTCTAACCCCAACAACACCGATTTTATTGTTTCCATTTTGAAACTCGGTGTATCTATAAACTTATTTAGAGGTTTGAGGTTGAGAATTGGGGGGGGGGGGGGGGGGGGGGGGCGGTCTAATCGACTCCTCTGCCGCCGAGAACATATCTAAGATATGTTCAGCATACAGCAGAGACAGAGTCGTTTTGGCCAACGGCTTTGCCTGTAACCATGCCCGAGGGTTACTGGTGGCCATTTCATCCACGGAGAGCTCTGGTCTGACAGCGAGGACCCACACGCATGCTTCAGACCAGTCTTCATCTGTGGCTACCTGCGAATTGCCGACGAGCAGCGGGCCCTCGTCATCCTCAATGGCATTCACGGGTAGGGCCGAGGAAGAGGCTATAGACGAACCCAGCTGCCCAGGGAATGCATACGGGCCCGCGAGGGCTGGCATAACATTCTCCATAGGCTGACCGGGCATCAAGGTCGCGCTTGTGTGTGGGGTATCATGCACACCAGCGCGGCCCGGATCGTCCGTATGAGATTCCACGCTTACGCCATAGGTGCGAGCGGCCGCGCTCCAATTGAGAGGAGTGTGGACGCTCGCATCCATGTCTTCATGATCATCCTGTGGACCGAGCAGGTAGTCTTCATCATCTTCCTGGTCAGGAAAGTTAGACTCTGGGTTAGCAAGAAAAACTAACCCAGACTGACCAGAATGCCCGAAAGCAGATGAGGGTAATCCGCGAGTGATCGTGGTCAGGCCCGCTGGTCGGGTCCCGCCTGATGCTGTTCGCGCTGCTGGATCACCAAGCAATGCGAACATCAAGCCTGGGTCCAAGACGGCTGCCCCTGGGTCACTAAACACTTTGTCCGAGCTAGTAGGGCATGATCCAGGGACGGGGACTACCTGCCCTGAGGTCGATGCGCAGGAAGTTGAAACACCTGTGCCAGGCAACATGCCGCGAAGCATGTCAGGCATCAGATCTTTCAAAGTCCTGCGCATCTCACCCATTAACTCAACCTTGAAGGCCTCGAGCTCACCCTTCTCAGAGGCTTTCTTCTTACCCTCCTTCTTTGCCTTCTTGCTCTCCTCAGCCATCAGCTTAGGCTGAAAAACAAAGAATTCAGAGGTTACATCCCCCACCCCACGCCCCTCTTTACAAATGACACATTTGTTAGACAGCCTACAAACTGAACAAAGATGGCAAGGGTGGGGGAAGAATCTAGCCTTCATGGGCTTAAAGCATGATGGACATGACTTCTGAAAGGGAAGGCATATGAAGACAATGAGGATTATAGTTTGCAAAACCTTGTTATTTGACTATTAGTACAAAACAAGAACACTCTTCTTTCTCTAGACCAGATGAGGGGGATGGGACAAAAGGAAGGAGATATTTCTTTTATTCATTTACTATATCTCCAACCCTTAGACATATCACAATGATAAGTAAAAAAAGAGACGTGAACAACCTCCGAGAGAAGAACAGGAACCCTTACTATCCATAAGTTGAACCTGTGAACACAAAGTACAAGGGATTAATAGCCCTAGGTGCTGGGAGAAATTTAACAAGGATTCCCAGCGCCGGAAAACGCGGTAATGCCAAAACAGTCGCGAACGAAAACCGGTAACATATAAAAGTTACAAGTCTTAATTAATATATGGAACAATATCTCCTTAATGGATGAAGAGGACTCCTCTGACACTTTTGCATCAGCCATTAAGAATGAAAGATGATAATAGATCGTGAAAATTCTCAATAAACAGCTTGGAAAGTTTTCCACAAGTTGACTCTCAGCCAATATATTAGAAAACGGAAGTACCAGTATGCGCATATGCAGTAGGTGGGGTCTGTCATGTGCATGACTGTGTACATCCACCTGCCCATTAGGGGCACATAACTTTTTATAATTCTGAATATTATCGAACTTAGAGCCGATATACTGGTATAGCAAGACTGTTAGGGAGGTAAGTATGTTCTCATGATGTGAAAATGCTACATTTGAATGAATGCTTGTTCATCCTTGTAACGGTTGACTTTTGACCACTGTGTCGTGTCCTCGGCTAGAATCTTTAGCTTTCTCAGATCCATTCTTGATCTGAATGTACAGAGGCCTGCTTTCTTGAAGTCACCTCATAGCACGCTTAACATATTTATGCAATGACACCCTATCCTGCCTTTATATTTGCTGGCGCCTACTAGGTCCATAGTTTCTTAGTGTTTTATAAATTTACTCAATTAGACAAACAGAAGTTAATGATCAATAAGGCTGTGAAACTGTCACATAGATACTTATTAAACTGCATGACATTCAGAGAGAATATTAGTCAATCAGTGAAAGACTTGTTGAAAGAACATAGAGAATTTCACAATGATTATTCTAAAAATGAATTGATTGGTGTCGAGAGTAAATATAACTTTCTGTAACACTGTTAAGAAAATATGAAATATTATTAACCAATTAACAATCATCAGCCAAAAACGGTTTCTGCAGTAGTCTTGAGAAATATCCATTTGCAGACCAAGCGAAGACTATTTTTGAAAATTTACCACTGGAATGACTGGCTCGATAACTGAGCCAGTCATTCCAGTGGTAAATTTTCAAAAATTGTCTTCTCTTGGTCTGCAAATGGACATTTTTCTATTAGGGAATTGAATTTTCTAAAACAAATTTGAGGGTTAAAGGGTTAATATACTGAAAACTTACAGCGCCCTCCTTACAGACCATCTCTATCCGAGTGCTGTACGTAGTCTTCTCCCCAGAGCTGTCTGTACACTCCTCACCAGAGGTGTAGTGTAACTCTATATGATTCTTTGAAACTAGTCTAGGTCCATCCGCTGGAAGACCAAGATTTGTGTGCACTATCGTTTCCTAAAACAAAACAGCTCTTGAAACTATAGCCTGAACAAGAATAATCTATGATGCTCAGTGAATCTTGAGAAGTATGTCACACTGACCTACTTTTAACACATGATAAACCTTTAGGCTGTGATGCACCCATATCCCATGTTTGGTGACTACGCCGTGAAAAACTCTTGAAAATTTGGCCCGGACAAATAATCGGAGACAAACACAATTTTCTATGATGTTCAGTGAACCATGCAAAGTAGGTCACAGTGACTTACTTTTGATATGTGACACAACAGTAACCTACAATGCATCCTTACACCAAGTTTGGTTACTGTATACAAAAACCCCTTTAAACTACAGCCCAGACAAAAATATGCTATGATGTTCCGTGAAGCACAGAAAGTAGGTCATGTTGACCTACTTTTATGACCTACCTTTGATACCTTTGACACATGACACACCTTTAGGCCATAATGCATCCAGATACGATGTTTGGTGACTGCGAAAAATCCGTGAAGATATAATCCAGATAAAAAATCAGGGATGCCACACGGACGAATTTTTACACGCACGGACAAAGCGATTCCTATATACCCTTGCTAAGTAACATTTTACTGATCAATACGACCAAAACCTGCCTTGGCCATGGTCTTAAGAAATGTCCATTTGCAGGCTAAGACTATTTTGAAATTTTACCACTGCAATGACTGGCTCGATAACTTAACAAAAATAATCTCTTGGTCTGAAAATGGACATTCACGTAACAAAATTTGCTTCACAGATCTTGTCCACTAAAGGTTTAAAACATAAACATATATTGCCCCTTTAATGCCTGCAATCTTCATATATACTTGAACGCATCATGATTAGAAGCTTGCTGGGATTCAGGCATATAAGTGCAATACAACTAGAGTAAAATGATGTGACCTCTGTATGGAGCATCATAAAGTTGTTCATTTCTAGCCATGCCGTGCCCATTTCTAGCTAGGCTCAGCCCACGTTTTATGAATATTCAGATCAATTTGAAATTTTGAAACCTGAATTCGCAGAATTTCAGTTTCAAGGGACCTATACAGGTAAACTGTTGAATATTTTGAAACTAATTTGACTGGGAGCTGCTGATGCGTATGGCAGCAACAGTTCCCTGTCAGATTAGTTTCAAATATTCAACAGAATGTTTATTAAATGTAACTTCACGAAAGACATACAATTCAGACACTTTCGTGGCAGACTTTTGCATTTTTGTGACATACCTATATGTAATTTTGATTGTGATGTCAGGCAATATGTGACCTATTTGATTATGACATCAGATATTTGAGTGATGGATCAGATCCCTCCATTAACCATTATAGAAGGCAGTTTTCTTAATACACCTCACTACATTTTGAAGCCAGAAGATGATGGTTCTCTAAGACAGGTGCTCTCGAGACTACTTGTCTTAACGAACCACCATTCTTTGATCTCAGAAAATAGGTGGTCTCTGTAGGAGGCACATGAATTAACTTTTATTGATTAGCATCTCAGCTATAGCACAAATATGACAAGCAAACCTTGATGGGTAGCAAGCTTTCTATTATATAGAAATTGCATTGTTATCATAATTAAAGTTAGATATGAAAAATAAATATTATCCATATATACAGGGGTGGAAAGCTTTGTTTATTTAATTTATATACAGAATGAAATTGGTATTTAACAGCGAAGTTGTCTTGAGAAATGTATATAAATTTGCAGATCAAATGAAAATCTTTGACAAATTCCCACTAGAATGACTGGTTCAATAACTGGGCCAGTCACTCCAATTGTAAATTTTCAAAAATAGTCTTCTTTTCGACTACAAATTGGTATTGATAAAGCACAAGATTGAGACTTTCTTGACCAATCTTGACCATTAAAGGATTAAAGCGCTTACTTGTCCATTGTCAATAGAGACCTCACACACACCCGCATAAGCAGAGCAGCCAGTCCCTACATTGACCGGATTCACTGGCCGACAAACATTAATGTAGAATTTATGATGTTTTCCAGATTTATCAGTATAAATAGAATCCCAGTTTCGCAGCCCTTCTCCCATCGATAATCTGCAATGAAAAACACATCACACGAATATAAAAGCATTTAACTACTGTAATTAGCAGAGTAATCGTCAGGTTTAATAAGGTTATTAACTGTCTGTCCGCTGAATTACTGCGGACAACACCTTCCATGGGGGCTTAACTCTGGATATGCTAAATATCTTGAAAACAATCCGACTGAAAGTTGTTGGTGGCTAAGCCACCAACAACTTTCAGTCAAATAGTTTTCAAAATATTCAGCATATTATCTGGTGGCTTGCAGCATTTCTGAGAAAAAGCGTTCAAAATACGTATTTGTTTCTCTCCAAAAGAGTTTTATATTTATAAATTCTTATAGTAATGCCTCTTGGTACTATGCCATGCCCATTTCTAGCTTTGCAATGCTCATTTCTAACTAAACACTACACACTGTTTTACGCGCGTTGAAATCGATTTATATACATTGAATCTTAAATTCCCAGAAACCCTATTTCAAGGTAATTATACATGTAAGCTGCTGAATGTTTTGAAACTAATTTTACTGGGGGCTGTTGCTGCATAAGCCAGCAACAGTTCCCAGTCAAATTAGTTTCAAAATATTCAAAAGAATGTTTATGAAATTGTAAATTCATCAAAGACATATAATTCACGAGACTTTTCGATTTTCATGACATTAGCATAACTGTGATGTCGGCTAATTAGTGACGCCTTCGATCATACCGTTATATACTTAACCCTTTAGCACTCATATCAGCCAAAAACGGCTTCTGCAGTGGTCTTGAGAAATGTCCATTTGGAGTTCAAGAACAAAAACATTTTTGAAAAGTTACTACTGGAATGACTGGCTCGATAACTGAACCAGTCATTCCAGTGGTAAAATTTCAAAAATAGGCTTCTCTTGGTCTACAAATGGACATTTTCTATGAGAAAATTGAAATTATTTTGAACAAATTCGAGGGTTACAACGTTAAGTGACAGATCAGATCCATCCAGTGCACTAGCACTCACTTTGTTAGATCATATTGCTTGTGTGTTGAGTCATCAGTAAACATGCATTCAACTGGCTGCTCGGGACATGCATACACCGTGTACCATTTAAAATTGTATGTGAATTTACTCTCAATCACAAACTCAGGATGCCCAGCACCAGCAGTCGGATCACATAAAAATGCAATTTCCGTTGACCGATTCACCGGCGGTACATGATGATACGGGTCTCCATTAATGTATGTCAAGTTGATCAGACCATCATAATAATGGAGCTCTGAGCTGGCTGCACCGGTTATATGATGTTGACTGTAAAAACATAACAAGAATTCAATGGAATTAAATGTCTCACCTGTCTCGTTTGTCAGAGTAGCATTGACCTTTGACCTTGCGACCGTGTTATCATGCTGTTTCCTAACATTATAGGTAACCATGTATTCAAGTTTAGTTCCAATAGGATTGCCCAATCCTGAAGGATGTATCACAAAAATTGTAATCTAAGCAAATGAAAAAGCAGAGCGAGCTTGTAGGCGTGAATGATATTTAAAGACTTTGAATACAATGATAATTACATATTTCTTGAGAGAAAAGAATGCTTTACAAGGACTAATGGTGCAAACTCTTTAGGAGGTGACCAACGAGAATAGCTGAGAGAGTCCCCAAGTTATTAAATAACTACATAGGCTTATACTGAACAAAAACAAATGAAACATTGGTGTACATAATTGCTTATATCTACTTATATACAAGTATTGGTAATAACTGTCAATATCAGCTCCAACAGAATTCCACTGTGTATCAGAAACTCACATCGTGAAAGCCTCACCAACCAATTAAGAGTTTTTGTCATGCGGCCTTGGTGTGGTGGAAGCATTTGTGGGCTATGCTAGGCGCTCTCACCGGTTGTGGTTTCGATTCACTGTCATTGCATATATCTAATATACAATACTATAATATGTGTAACTTTACGATCAACGCTCAGCGAACTCAATCTCAATATAAAGGCAACCACAGCTGGTAAAGTATTGAAAAGTAATTTGACTGGAAGCTGTCACTATCGTCGGCACAAAGTACTTCAAACCCTCGAATTTGTTCATGAAAATTTCAATTTTCTCATAGAAAATCTCCATTTGCAGACCAAGAGAGGATTGTTTTTGAAAATTCACTACTGGACTGACTGGCTTGCTTATCGAGCCAGTCATTCCAGTGATAAATTCTCAAAAATAGTCTTCACTTGGTCTGCAAATGGACTTTTCTCAAGACCAGTGCAGAAGCCGATTAATCAATCTGTTGTGAAAGTTTCAAATTAATATTTGGCAGCAAGCACAAACTGTATATCTCCATTTTTGGTGTAAATATAGATTGATCAATTAACAGATGCTATATTTTGATTGGTTGATGGCGGACATATATATATATTCATAGATCAACTTCCCCATGACAAACCTAAATGACGCTTAGTCCAAAATGATATTTGTAATAAAATTTCGGCCAGATCCATTCAACGGATTCAGAGTTGTTTTTGCAAAAACAAGGTCATCCATCCTGGATTTTACACTATTTTTACACAAATATCTTTAAACATCTTAGAATCTGAATAGTCGATTGATTTTAAGCTCAAGTAACCTAATCTACACTAAGGGCTAAAACAAGTTTGTTCGAGAGAACGTGATTGGTCAATTTGACTGGTGTCCCTCTTGGATGACCCAATCACCGTTCAAATCGACCACAAGGGCACCCTACCATCGAAGTTTCTTAATGATAGATCTAGAACTTGAGTTATCGCATGGAAATGACAACCTAGATGGACAAATAGACTAACAAACTAATAGACAAATGGATAGAAAAGCCAATGCTATACATAGCCCCATCCCCACATATATCTATATGGGGTGTGTAAGGCCTATTAATCGCACAATTGGTTTCTGAGACAATGCCTAAAGGTGTTTCTAAAAATTTTTGCAAAATCCAAGATGGCCATGACTCATATATCAGTCAGCTTCATTCTTGTATCTATGACACCCAGGGTGCTTCTTGACAAATTTGTTGAAATCGGCCCAATGGTTCATGAGAAGACGTATAAATGAAAAGTTGGTGATAGGTGATAAATAGACAGACAGTACATGGTATAAGCTCAGTTGCTCTAAAGGCCATAAGAGCTAAAACTGAAACAAAATTAACTGAGACTTACTTTTTTTCATTTCCTCTCTCCACTTGGCACACACCAGCATTCTTGCTATCATCTGGATCACAGATTGTGCCAGATACTGGTCCACATACATTTATCATATACAGATACTTATTAGATGTCACATTATAGCTACCACTGGTCAAATGCAGTTTGGACAGGTCAAACATGAATCCTGAAATTCAACATAAAATATTGACATAGCATTAGGCTTTGCCTCAAATATTTATTTATACTCACATAAAAACTCTTATAATAGCCAACTGCTTACTATCCAAAGTTTGTAAGTCCTAAAATATGTTGGACACAAAAGATTTCATAGGCCACTCCTCCAAACATCATCAATAAATCTGTATAAATCACTATAAATTCAATAAATCATCAGTTTTCTCCAAACAACTTCGCCTTAACTATAGAAACAAGAGGCCCAAGGGCCTGTGGCGCTCACCTGGACCATTGGCATTTAAACCATTTGCTTTTAAATAGAAATGATGGATGATTTTCGGAAAATCCCAAATGACCACCAAAAAATTGCCCAATCAAAACTAATTTAATATGTTGAAGCCTACCATCATAGGATCATTCTACCAGTTTTGTTGAAATCGGGTTATTGATTGACGGAAGGAGTACCGTTTTTAAATGGTTCCGGAAAACTTTCAGAAAATCAGAGATTTCTGCCCAAAACATTGACCTATCGAAATTCCAAATATATTTTCTAGAGGCTATGACAGTAGGATCCTTCCAGCCAAAATTGGTTGAAACTGCCCAAGCGATAATGAGGAGTCGCATTTTATATGAATTCCCATTTATCGGAAAACCCAAGATAGCGACCATCAAAATCAACCCGTCAAAATTCTGTATACAAATTCTGAAGCGTACTGGTCTAGGGTTCTTCCAGCTGAGTTTGGTTGAAATCGGCCAAGTGGTTAACCCTTAGCACACTGACGTCAATATTCTATCTTGTATGGTGTCAATAGCAAAGAAACTAGTGTACATTTTTCAACAATTTTGGTGGAATATGTTCTAGGACAACACAATGTTCCACCAAATTTGTTGAAAAATAAACACCAGATCATCTTTTAACTCTTCAGAAAATCCAAGCTGGCCGCCGAAACAATGGACCAATCGAAATTCTGTATACAAGTTCTGAAGCCTACCCCCATAAGGTCCTTTCAGCCAAATTAGGTTGAAATCCACTAAGTGGTTAATGAGGAGTAGCGTTTTTAAACAAAAGTTGACGGCCAGACGCCGGACGGACAGCCGCCATGCCATAAGCTCAATTGGCCATTCTGACCAGGTGAGCTAAAAATGGATCAATCAAAATGCTGAAATCTATCAGCCTAGTATCCTTCCAGCCAAGTCTGGTTGAAATTGCTAAA
Organism: Chaetoderma sp. LZ-2023a; assembly: GCA_034401795.1. Taxonomy (NCBI): domain Eukaryota; kingdom Metazoa; phylum Mollusca; class Caudofoveata; order Chaetodermatida; family Chaetodermatidae; genus Chaetoderma; species Chaetoderma sp. LZ-2023a. The sequence goes on from CM067374.1 coordinate 80,664,008, forward strand.
GCAGTTAATGAGGAGTAGCGTTTTAAACGATTTCCCGCCATTTTTCAGAAAATCCAAGAAATCTCTTTTTTCATGAGAGAGTTGATACTTACCTCCCTAATACTCTTTGATATTGCTAAATATCGACTTTCACTCAATAAAAACTCAGATTAAAAAAGATAGGTGCCCCTACTGGGCAGTAGTCAGATGACAGTCTGGCAGATGCTAGACACAAACACCGCGCATGCGCAGACTAGTACTTCCTCTGACTAATTTATTGGCTGACACTATGCAACCTTATGAGAGCCTGAAGACCGAGCCTCTGTGGGGCGGAGAGGCCTGGTCCGTATTAGGGAGGTAAGTATCAACTCTCGTGAAAAAAGAAATCCATGATTTCGTTTATTTCACTTCAAGCGTATACTTACCTCCCTAATACGCTTTGATATTGCCAGAATTCGACAGAGAATTCAGCGGGAGGGAGGCGAGGTCAAAAGACCAGCTCTTCCCTATGTGCTTTTCTGCGTTTAAGGCACTTAAACTTCTGAAATTGTGTGAAAACACAACCAGGAATAGATTTGAACATCGGCTAACACCACCGATGGCTGAGAGATGACCATATGTCAGATGCGCTCCCCACCCCACCCCTTCCCCCTCTTCTTGGGAGGAAGACTGACTGAATGACCTCAATGTCCCATAGGCTCTCTATGTACAAGTGCCATGTACTATAGGACATTAAATGAAAAAGCTTCATTTTCGTATACTCACAATAATGAACCACATAAAACACGAACCATCACCATATTAATAACGAAGGATCACGTGACAATACAATAAACAATAGACAAGACATAAACAAGACTGACCTTGTCGAGGCTGGAAGCTGTCATCATCTTCCCCTTGATGAAAGCTGATGCAGTCCTAAAAAGTGGTTGTCTCCATTGATTAATTGTCAAATATATAAAAAATGAGGAAACCTCATCAAAATATGTACACCTAGATTATTTCTTCAAAATCGATAAGGCGAGAGGATTCGTGGTGTCACGGAGATAATGGTCGGTAAAACTTGACTCACAGTGCCACTGGGCTACTGACATAATGTCATCCACAGGAACCCCATTATACAGGGCAGTAGAAGTCACTATGCCACGAACACTGTGAGCCTTGGCCATGTCAACTTGTTTACCCGTGGCGGATTTATGACAAAATTGAATACACTCTACAATCCACCTGGAAATGGTGTCCTTAGATGCCCTGCCATGGGGTTCAATATATGACAACCATAACGCTGACGGGTCCGTCCGCCATTCCTGAGTACATTGTTTGTACCGGTTTAATGCTCGGACTGGACACCATGCTTTTGAATCAGGATCATATCTAGTCAAAGCTGGTAAAAATATAGGTTGACCTGGATATTTCAGACTGGTTCTTAGCCTTGAAATTAATCTTAGGTAGAAGCCTAAGGCCTTCCCCTGTAACCACAAAACGGTCTGCCTCGGCTGATAAGACATGAATCTCGCTTCTCCGCCTTGCCGAGGCCGCAGCAATTAAAAATACAGTTTTAAGAGTCAACATTCTCATAGAAATGGAACTTAGTGGTTCAAATGGCTTATTAGCTAGTACCTGGAGCACTAGAGACAAACTCCAAGACGGAATCACTGGGGGATTCCTTGGTCTTAGATTGCCCATGCCCTTAATTAAAGTATTTAATGTACTTACTTCATCACTTCCCCTATTAGCCAAGCAAGGGATAACTGACATTAAAGCTGATTTATAACCAGCAATAGAGTTAGGCTTGAGGCTATAGGCATCATACAGGTGAGAGGAAATCGGCTACTACCTGAATAGATGAATCCATTGGATTAATACATCTTTTTGAGCACAATTCTGCAAATCTGTTGATTTTATAATTATATGCTCTGGAGGTTGACCCACTTCTGGCTTTTGCCATGAACATGGCTGCTTGCTCAGAAAAGTCCTCCTTAATTCTACATTCCTTGACAACATCCATGCAGACAATCGGAACATTGACAGATTGTTGTGAAGGGTCTTGCCCTGGAAGATAATATTGTCCATCAGAGGCAGAGGAACCGGATTGCAGACCAGAAGGTCCAGCAGATCCGTATACCATGATCTGCTTGGCCAATTCGGGGCGATCAGAAGCACTTGGCACTCCTCCTGTCTGATTTTCTGAAGAATTTTTGGAATCAGGATTGCTGGATGGAATACGTATGCATACATTCCCACCTAGCTGATAGCTAACGCATCTGTTGCGTTTGAAGAAAGAGGAAATCCCGTCAAAATTCTAAGTGACGCCAGGGCCAAAGCCCGCTCACAAAACAGAGATACCCTTCTACACCCACCACCAGACACCTATTGACATTTCACAACAAAAACCTGTCTTCATATGTGACTTCAATAGAACCGGTATATTCCTCAAAAGGACAATAAAAAAATATTGGCCTATTCAAAAAGCCAGCCATAAATGCAGAATAGCATTCCCGGAACCGCCGCTTTTCGGTTACAGGAGAAACAAAACCATCAAAGACTCCATAGTAAGAGCAAAGCTGCCTTCGATGACCAAGACCCTGACCCACAGAAACCCACTACTCCCTTGCAAAACAAAAAACTGCAACAGCTGCCTCAAAATGCAGGACAGATTCTTCTCTAGCTCCCACACAAAGCCATCCTACAGGTCCAAGATAATAGGCAACTGTCAAACTAGAAACATAGTATACTTTCTAACCTGTGACAGATGCAACAAAGAATACGTGGGAGAGACACTACGCTCATGCAAAGTCCGCATCCAAGAACACGTATGTTCTATCACAAATCTCTACAAAAATGAGAGATACGATACCCCCGTATCCAGACATTCTAACAGACATGGGCATTCTAGGAATGACATGAACTTCAGAATTATCCAGGTCTTGTCATCAGACCCTGAAGATGAAACTTCCACAAAATGGAGGAAACAAAAAGAATGCCACTGGATACACCAGCTCCACACCATGGAGCCATTAGGCATTAACCTAGCCGGGTAAGGGCCCCCATTTCCCTGGGCGAACTCGCGAACAGGCAGACACGCCCAGTACATTGTTACTACCCTCTGGTTGAAATTGCTCAAGCAGTTAATGAGTAGGGTTATAAACGATTTCCCCCCCCCTTTTTCAGAAAATAGTTTCAGATGGCTGGCGGAAAAAATTGACCTATCAAAATTTTGTACACAAGATCTGAAGCATACTAGGCTAGGGTTCTTCCATCCAAGTTTGATTGAAATCGGCCCAGTGCTTATCGAGTTACTAGGCTTTTAAGTGATTTACAGAAATTTTCAGAAAATCCAAAATGGCCACCAGAAAAATTGACCAATCAAATACTGTATACAAGTTTTGAAACCTATCAGCCTAGTATCCTTCCAGCCAAGTCTGGTTGAAATTGTAGATTTAAACAATTTCCTGCCATTTTTTTGAAAATTCAAGATTGCAACCAGAAAATTGGACCAATCAAAATTCTGTATATAAATTCTGAAGCATACTAGGCTAAAGTTCGTCCATCCAAGTTTGATTGAAATTGGCCCAGTACTTATTGAGTAGGCTTTTAAGTGATTTCCAGAAATTGTCAGAAAATCCAAGATGGCCGGCGGAAAAATTTACCAATCAAAATTCTGTAAATAAGTTCTGAAACATACCTGCATACTATCCTGCCAGCTAAGTCTGGTTGAAATTGTTCAAGTAGTTAATGAGGAGTAGCGTTTTAAACGATTTCCCACAATTTTTTCAGAAAATTCAAGATGGCCACCGAAAAAATTGACCAATCAAATTTCCGTATATAAGTTCTGAAGCCTACCCCCATAGGGTCCTACACGCCAAAATAGGTTGAAATCCACCAAGTGGTTAATGAGGAGTAGCATTTTTAAGCAAAAGTTGATGGACAGACGGATGACGGACGGTCGCCATGCCATAAGCTCACTTGGCCATTCTGGCCAGTTGAGCTAATAATGGCGGAATCTATTTCTAAGGCCTAAATACATACCCCCTCCCGTCTAGCTAAACTCTACCTACTCTTTGTGTGTTGGAATCGATTTATATACTTTGAACTCGCATGTCTCAGAATCACAATTTTAAGGTAATTATAAAGATAAGCTGTTTGAATATTTGGAAAAACTCATTTGACAGGGAACTATGACAGCAACAGTTGACAGTTAAATTAGTCTTAAAATATTCAAAAGAATATTTAGTAAATTGTAAATTCACCAAAGACCTATAATTTGTACACTTTCATGACACTCTTTTCGAGTTTTGTGACGGAGATAGACTGTAATGTCAGAAAACAAATGATGTATTTGATTATGACATCAGACACTTGAGCGACAAATTGGATCCCTCCATTGTTTTATTTTAGTTCTGTAAAGAAAATTAATCTATTTTAGTACATAATTATTATTTTAAGCTATATTTTTGTCTAATTATGACCTGTTGAATCAGAAAAACGTAATACAAATATTCATTACGATGTATTAGAAATATTTTGTTGATTATTCTTAGACTAAATTTATTGAAGTCTGCTGTTGTCTAAATATTCAACAACATAGATACATGGATGCCTTGACATCGAATCAGAAAGACTGATATGTCAGGATACAAAGGAATAACTTCATATTCAAAATCCTCACAATGGACCGTTCCAGTTTTAGCTATGCCACGCCCATCTTTAGTTAAGCTCCACCCACACTTTGCCGTGTTGGGATCGATCAATCCATGGATCAATCTATGAACTGCCTGGCTATCAATTTCCAGAAAACTATACAGGTAAGCTGTTGAATATTTTGAAACTAATTTGACTGACTGGTGTTGCTGCCTATTGCAGCAACAGCGCAGTCAAATTAGTTTCAAAGTATTCAACAGTATCTTTAAAAAATAGGAAAGACATACAATTCGTACAACAGCGCTTAACCCATCACCAATTCTGTGTTCGTGATGAACTTATCTGTCATTTATGACGTCACTGATTATCATGTCATCCTACACATCACGTAGTTAATTATGACATCATATGATGGATGGATAAACTGGAAAGGTCAATTGCTAGAGTACACATATTCTGGATAATTAGTTCTTTTATGCAGATGAAATGATATGGATCTATAACGCACATACCTGCATCATCATCGAACACCTTGCAGTCTGTTCCATGTGTGCGTGACAGTGCACAGGCAGCAGATGTTTGCCAGTCAAATTCATACGCACAACCGTCATCTGACTTACGCACAAATATTGGACCACTTTCCAGATCACCTAGTAAGGAGTTACGAGTAACAATGTTAATCAAAGGCCCTCATTCAGAGTTTATAAAAATGTGGTTTCAAGAAAAGATGGTATGAAGCTGCTTATAGCATCAGCGACCATCAGTTAGATTGTTTTCATTTAACCCTATAATGGCCAAATGGAAAAAATTATCAAAATATTTCCTTATTGAATGCCAATTTGCAGGCAAGAGAAGACAATTTCTTTAAATTTACCACTGAAATCACTGGCCCAGTTATTGAGCCAGTCAGTCCATTAGTAAATTTAAAAAATTGTCTTTTCTTGGCTTGCAAATGGACCTTTCCATTTTTAGCTATGCCCCGCCCATCACTAGCTAAGCTCCACCCACACCTCGCCGTGTTTGGATTGATCGATCCCCGAATGCCCTAGCTATCAATTTCCTGAAAACTATACAGGGAAGCTGTTGAATATTTTGGAACTAATTAGACTGGGCGCCCAGTCAAATTAGTTTCAAAATATTCAACAGAATATTTATTAAATAGTAAAAGCAAACAATTTGTACAACAGCCCAAAGACCGTCATCAAATATGCGTTCGTGACGTACTTATCGACGTCATTCATGACGTCATCCATTATGATGTCATTGTACACACCACGCAGTTCATTATGATGTCATATGATGGGTGGGTACTCTGGAAAGGTGAATTGGCATTCCTCAAGACTACTGCAAAGGACGGTTTTGACCGGCTTGACCATTAAAGGGCAAAATTAGCAGTAAGAAGAGATTGACAGACAGACAGACAGACAGACAGACAGACAGACATAATTTTTATCCAGTAAACCTAGGAAATTTTGTATTGATCATACAAAGTTCAGAGATATAACTGGTAAACAGATCTTCAAGAAGGCTACAGATCTGGATGACACTCGTAAGTTGGTTAGACTACAATATTGGATATTACATTACGATTACATCCAATAAGCATCATGGTTTGTCCGACCCATTTATGAGATTCCAAATTAATGCGAAGACTTGGTATAATTATTGAAATTAAACCAATTGATCAGCTCACATTGTTGATGGATAATAATATCGCAGAACACTCCATTCATATATGTGGACCAAATACAAGGTACATTCAGTGAAATTTTTTATAAAAATAGATTATACTATTTCACTTGAAGAAACAATAACATACAACGTGGAATAAAGCAAGTGAGGAATGATTCTCCATCCACTATTTAAGTGTGTTGGAATCGATTAGGGTTGCACGATTATTCACTTTTCATAATCGCGATCATTTAAAATAAATAATCGCGATCATACAATTAATCATGAACTATATTAACTATGTCAATGCTGCTTAGAGAACGTTATTATGCTACTGCAGATTGTAAGATTATGGGTTAAGCATTTGGGTATAAATACATGGACAGAGTACGCCAGTTGCTGATTGTAAACAAAGGAATGTATCAAGATTTTTCTAGATGGAAAACGGAAGGTACCATATTTCGCTTAATTGTAGCCTATGCTCTAATAGAAGCCCATCCCCTAACTTTGACATATGAGCTCCAATGATTTCTTAGCAGTTTCAAAATGGCAAAACTCTGTAATAGAAGCCCACCCCAAAACTCAGCAGATTGTATAGGACACACAATTTTTTAAAGAGCAAATTTGTAAGAATAGCGTGTGTAATAATAACAATCGAGTCACAGGGTGTGTCTACTTCAGACCGATCTCTGCCCTGATACATTTCCGGCCCCTCTAGAAGTCAATACAGGCTTCGGATTTGTAAATCTCGACCACCTATTAGATTAATACTAATAGTAGGCCACGTATGTTCAAGATATAATAAAGTTTATTCCACACTTTCGGAGTCAAAATGTGCTTAAAACAGTCTTGGCGTGATTAAATACCTTCCTTATTATAAATATATCGTAAGACCAAATTTATGTACCAAACAAGTACGGGAGAAAATGTGCCTCAATTTTGTAATGCCGATCAACATTAAATGATCCAAATTGAATTATTACGAACGACAATATAGCCGGCTTCTTAAGTTGGCGAGCCAGCGGCTCTTTCGCGATGAGAGGCGGCATGTTCTCGCAAGATATTATACGCTAACGGGAGTTTATCAAACAGGTACCCGTTATTCAGATCAGTATAATACTCAGTTCCTATCGCGCAATGATAATACATAGAAATTCCCGAGTTCCGAGTCCCCGATTCCAGAATATTTTTATCCGAGTACTCGCTCTAAAATAAACTCTTCAATTGGAGGCGAATCACGTGATTTGTATTTTTTCGCGACGCCATTTTATATCAAATTGTGGATTAATTTTGATGTAATAAACGACCTTTATTAAAGAATATGCAATATTTAGGCACTCAAATCAAATAATTTCACTTCCCCAGTATTGTTTTGAGGTATACATTAAACATAGCGGTAGGAGGTGATTTTTACAGGAGAAAATGCATTGAATTTCCGTGGTATCAGTTTTAGAACTTTTTTGGGATAACCGTTAGCGCATAACTATTCAGAGAATGGGGAACGCGGGATAAGTGTGTGTGATTACAACAACAATGACAAATAGCGACCAAATGAACAATCTTTATTCATCTAAAACTAATCATGAGTCGATACAAACAAATCAATTATTTATTTAGTTTATTTAATCATTCACACATTCGGCTGATAGTCGGATGTTTGTTTCCATGATTGGTAACGCGAGCAGAGTTTCACAAGCGTAAAAGTGTCTTGACAAAAATTTCAACATGGCGATTACACAATTATTTCATTTTATAATCGTCCACGATCATTTTGAATTATATAATCGCGATGAATCGAATAATCAAAAAATCTTGCAACCCTAGAATCGATTTGAAGCCTAAATTCCCAAAATCTCAATATTTAAGGCAACTATACAAATAAGCTGAACATGAATATCTTGAAACTAATTTGTCCAGGGGCAGTTGCTGTCTATGGCAGCAACAGATCCCAGTCAAATTAGTTTCAAAATATTCAACAGAAAGCTTATTAAATTGTAAATTCGTCAAAGACATACAATTTGTACACTACTGACAGACTTTTCAATGTTCATGACAGAGTTAGATACGTCATTAATTAACTAGTGACATAATTGATTATGAAATCATATATTTGAGTGACAGATCCCTCAATTCACAAAAAAGTAAACAACTAAAAATAGAAGAAACAGCTAAACAATAGGACTAGCTTCGTTACCTGGTTTACACCTGAAGTTAATGATAGAATAGATCTTTTGTGTGCCACATGCAGCGCCGTCTGTATAATTAACCTGCACAGACTTTGTGACAGGGTTATATACAGGCAGCTCACTGTATCGTCCTAAACTCTTTACACCACCACTAGAATCTGGTAATTAAGCATAAAACACATAAGTGATGAGCATTACGTACCTGATGAATGAACATAGGTAAACAGATATCTGTACCGGGTGAGAATATTTCTATAAATTAGAGTACCAAGCTTTACTCAACTCACAACACTTAAACACAGAATTAACAAAGAACAATATAAAGCGCATTGATCAGAAATCACTCAATAGCCATTTGATGAATAGACATGCTTAATTATCTTTAACGTTATTAATTATCAAACTTAAAGCATGTTTGGCTCATTTGCTATCTGTTGTGCGCTAACTGTTACTTAGGCCGTGGTCTCACTGGTGACTTAATCCCGATTAAATCTCTAGTGTGAACAAGGCATTAGTTTAAAAGTGATGATGCTACAAGGTGTTACTGTCTATGAATGCAACAGCTTTCAGCAGTAATAATTTTAAGATGTAATTCAGTCTCTTTTACAATGAATTCAGACAAAATCTGGACTCTTTCCTAGTATGAGGATAAGCTTTATATCCACATGTTAATAATCAACACATTAACACTGATCGTCCAAAAACAGCTTCTTCATCGGTCTTATGAAATACATATTTGTATTTGAAAATGTACCACTAGAATGACTGGCTTGTTTATCGAGCCAGTCATTCCAGTGATAAAGTTTCAAAAACTAACTCCAGACCAAGATTATTTTTGGGAATGAACATTTTCTATGAGAAAATTAAAAATCTTTAAACAAATTTGAAGGCTAAATGGTTAATGGAACACGACCGGCCATTATGAGCTGTGCAACGATGACAAAACCCACCTTTCTTGCAGACAGAACTGTCTGTGGGACAGGTCGATGAAGCGCCAGACAGCAGCAGATCATGACACACGTTTACAAAGTAATCACCATCGTCACCAGCTCTCGCGTCCGTCGCCTGCCAATCAACTGCACCTACAAAACTAGCCATGATTAGCACACATGAAGAATAACAGAGGGAATTCATAAGATGGGCATACAGTTTTTTTATCATGATTATGTATGAATATGTTAGCAAGGGACACTATTCTAGATGGTCTGATGCTCATAAAAGGAGACTGGCAAGGTAATGATGCTGAGTATAGCCGGATTTGATCTGTTACTCACATATATGATGTCATAATCAATTATGTCAGAAAATGTAGGATGATGTCACAATACATAGTGACACATCTACTTCCGTCGTGAACAATAAAAAGACTGGCAGGTGTATCAATTGTATGTTTATTTAATAAAAGGTTTGTTGAATATTTTGAAACTAATTTGACTGTGCGCTGTTACCCAGTTAAATTAGTTTCAAAATATTCAACAGCTTACCTGTACCTTGAAATTTGGATTCTGAGAATTCAGGATTCAAAACATATGAATCAATTCCAAAACACGGAAAAAGTGGGCAGAGCTTAGATAGAAATGGGCGGAGTATAGCTAGAAATGGGTGGGGTATAGCTAGAAATGGGCGGAGTATAGCTAGAAATGGGCGGAGTATAGCTAGAAATGGGCGGGGTATAGCTAGAAATGGATACCTATATTCTATGTGATAACCTTTCTGCTGGCTCACTGGTAATTACGTATTGTCAGAGCAGTCTATGTCGTAAAATCTCTACATCTAGTAGATATTGACATTTGGAAAAAGAAATTGTAAGGTTAGAAAGTGACGCATTGTTTGATTGATGTGAAATTTGTATGAATAAAGAGGACCAGATCAAGATCAAGGCTCAAAATTCAAAGCCAACACAATGATATGAGTTCTAGGAGTCCTATCTCAATTATATAAACTTATAGAATGGATAAATCAATGACCCAAATCAAAGCTGATCAGATTAACCCACACAGAAGAAATGACAATTTGTGTCAAGTTTAATGATAATCCGCTAAACAGTCATTGATTATCAATTGGTGAATTTCTAATTTCATTGGCTCGTAGAACAAGTTTATTGAATTTCAAGTGGAATCAAGATCATAATCGATTCATTGAATTATTGTCTACTTGGCAAGACGTACTAAGCAAGACAGGATCACCTATATATAATTACTGACTGAATTTAACCCTTTAACATTCAGGCCGGCCAAAAATGGCTTTTGCAGTGGTCTTGAGAAATGTCCATTCGCAAAACAAGAGAACACTATTTTTGAAAATTTACCACTGGAATGACTGGCTCAATACTCGAGCCAGTCATTCCAGTGATAAATTTTCAAAAATAATCTCGTAGCTTGCAAATTAACAATTTGGATGAGAATTTTTTTTAAACAAATTTGAGGGTTAAAGCATTAATTGTCAAAACATTTTCCCTAAGATTTCAAACACAGTATGAAGTGTTGTTTGTATGATCCTTACACAAAGGGCACGAGTCAATGAATAGACATGACAAACCAACTGAAGGTATAATTATTTCGCTGTGCCAGCATCATACATATAGCAAAGCAATATATTTCTCTAAGTAGGCTTAACTATCTTTACCTTGTTCCCTAACAAGTGGTGAGAGATCAAAACGTTTTTTCTCATGAACCACTTGACACGCCCCCTCCGGATGTGATGAACATGCATACTTAGTGTGCCAGTCAAAGAAATATGAGCAAGCATCATCATGGTTGAACACAGGCTGACCTTTGTCTAGTACATGAAAATTAAAATGATCATGATAAAATTTGATACATAAAAAAATTCTTTGATCCTATTAATTGTTTTCCAGGCCAAGAAAAGGATATTTGTGAAAATTGACCACTTGAATGACTGGCTCGGTTATCGAGCCCGTCATTCCAGTGGAAAATTTTCAAAAATAGCCTTCTCTTGGCCTGCAAATGGACATTCACCAAGACCACTGCAGAGGCTGGTTGTGGCCGGCTCGACCATTAATGACCTAAACCTGTCAATTATTTATGAAAACAATTTGATGCACGGAGTATCCTGGGAGCCGATGCTGTCATAGGCAGCAACAGGTTCCAGTCAAATTAGTTTCAAAATATTCATAAGTTTCTACAGTTTACCCGTCTAGTTGTATTGAAATTTAGAATATTTTGAAAATCAAATTTCAAGGGTCAAAGGGTTAACTCTTCAAAACTATATCAAAAGCAAATTTCACATGAAACCCAATGAGTCTCTGAAACTGTTCATGTGGAAATTGTGAATTCCTGGAGATGTGACACATGATCTACAGTACAGGTTAGAAATGTCACATGTTTCCAAAACATAATATAACTTCTTTTTCTAAAATTATGTGCCTAAACCTATCCGGGTTCTAGGTTGACTAGGCTACCTACTCGAGTACGAAGCCTGGTCCCTTAAGCACTGCTTTACATTTGCTAACAGTCCATGTAACTATGAGAGTTAAAAGTGTAAAGTCGGAGCAAGGTGAACGTTGATGAAATATACCACTAGATCAATCATATTCAAATGTGTCAAATTCTTATTCAATAGGTACCAAAACTTGTATAAGACAATTTTCGCTGTTAAAATCAAACACCATATTTAGATCGTTCGATGGCCACCATGAATTTTCAAGCATCAAGTTCCCTTGAACAAGCTTGAATGACCAATACCTCACTAATGTTATTATAGTGGGGATAGAGATGTATCACTATGACTGGCTAAGGTAAGATACATAAGGTCTAGCCAATAATGATGTCCTGTGTACAGGCCTCCAGGCAGGCATGGCCAAGATAACAGAGGGTTGAGATGTCTGATAGAGGGAATAAGTGCATTCCTTAACCCGCGCTACAATATTTCCAAAATTTGAACCCAATGACAATCCCTTCAACAGTTCTGGAAGAGAACCCTTTTTTGATTAACCAATCAGGTTCTCATGAACAAACTTGGTTCAGATATTGCCCTAGATGATGATTCTTGGGCATCACAGTGATCGGCAAATCAGATCTGGAGATCTTTAACAGTGATCTTTACGGTATAACCATGACAACAAATAACTAAATAAAGATATATTTTTTAAATATCTGCCTGCTGAGTTTTTGCAGACGACATATTCGAAGGGCTATATATCTGGATGTGCTAAGCCACCAACAACTTTAAGTCAAATTGTTTTAAAAATACAGTACAGATCTTAGTTAGCTTTACTGTTTGACGAAGCAAAAAGTGCGTCGTTTTCGTGTCAAAACCTCATAGCGTTTCCAGGCGTGGCCAAACACCAAACGCATTTAATTTATTTTATAGGCGCGTCTAACGGAGTCTACCCTGTCCTACAATATGTTAAACGTATCATGAAATATTTTAAACCCATCACGGAAAAAGTCAAACGCGCAATCAAATGTATTCAGTAACGCTACAAAGATGCTTAATACGCGTCATTAAACATAAAGTGGAATCGGTCTATAGTCTGTCAAGGACCCGTACATGTAAATTTAAATTGCAATTAGAGCAGTATATGTGTTAAGTACATGCATCGCCTTTAGCTTTTTTTGTGGCTGTAAATGATAATTGTCGAAATGTCATCATTGTAATCGTCACTCGTATTTTTGTATAAAATGGACGTGTGTGAACTCCGCACCTGGGTATTCTTTACTGTGTATGAAGCTAGTGTGATGACTGTGCGTATACTTTAATAAATTTTCAATCCACAATTTCTTTTGAAATCTGGATGAATAAACCAAGATATTCTCAGAAATGGGTTTATTACAATATAGTCTAATTTGAGCCGACGTAATAGGCATAACTTTTTAGAACAATATATGCACCAGTTGCGGCTAGTGTTATGCCAAATTTGTCTTATAACGGAAAGGGAAGCGATTTACAAAACCTGCAAACCTGACATTCGGTTGTTTTCGATTTCGCTATTTCATACATAATAGGTAACCGAAAATCTCCGCTTTTACATAGACATGCACATGCGTACATAGTTGTTTTACCCGTGCCTGGGGGTGCGTTCAGGACCACGAAAAATGTTTTCCGTTATTAACTGAACACTGTACCGCGTAGAACGCAAACGTTCGCCGAAAATTCGCCTTCCTGAACTCACTCCAGGAGTATCCGAGTACGTAACGTTATTACCCGTTTTCGGCAACGGGTATCACCGTTTGATTGCTCGAGAATACACGCATATTTAATGAGATTTAGCAATGATGGCGTCAACTGTTTAGAAAATAACATTCTTGTGTGTGCAATTTATCAATATACGCACATTTCCTGTACGCCACAGACTAAAAAGTAGACAGATAACACAGAATAACAAAACTGCTAATCAGAAAGTGTGATGCCTATATATTTGACTGCTTCAGCATCTTAACTCAGGCTTATTACTGACAGTGCTTGAAGTTAGTTATCTCGAAAATTTTAAACAAAGACACGCATCGATGATCGAGTTTATCGGATTGTTTATCTTCAACAATGTTTTTTCGCGACCAGGGGGTAAACGAAATGGATATTATATATATATATATATATTTTGTGTCTGCGGCTCTCTTGCGACAATCAATAACTTTCTCATTATCGGTGACATCACATTTACTAAAACAAGAATGACAATGCAGGTTACTGGGCCAATATTGGTCTAGTAACCTGCATTATAAGGTAAGTAGGCCCCAAATCTAAACCAATGAATTATCACATTTTACCCATTTGAACCTGAAATCCCAGAATTCCACTTTTACAGTCATTATATAAGTATGATGTTGAATATTTAGAAAGCAATTTGACTGGAAGCTGGCTTTCAGTCAAATTAGTTTCAAAATATTCACCAGAATTTTGACACATCCGTAACAAAGTTATTATTTTCTCTTGTCGGTTGAAATTGTTAATGCAATAGTAGAAGTACTCCCTTGTTGGAGGAGACCCTGTATTATATTCATAGAATCATGATGATGTCATCGCAATCAAATTTCCCATATTACCCTGGGAGATATGCCATTTTCAGAGGGGCTAATTTAACATTACGAGCAATGGGCCGTTAAACCTTAATTACATTTTCTTTAATATATTGTGAAATTCACTCATGATTTCATGTTTTCTGATACCTGATGGGGTTATTACAGATTCTCAGACACAGGATTTAATGGTTTGAACTTCATGGAAAATGTAAACAATGCGTTTGTATGGGCAGTCTTTAGCATGTAGTAAGTTTGCCCCAACTTTAATGGCAGCCGATCTCAAGATGCCCGGATGTGCGAAACTATGAATAATGTGTTTGATTTCTGCGCTAAAGTCTGAGGGCGGTGTATGACCATAACAGCCGCTGTCAGGTCATAGGGCCTAACAGGACATGTATATAGTGTATTACTGGCTATATATTGTGCCGTATATTTTAAACCAAATATCACTCATCGTGGCGTTGTAAACGTGGAATCAGACACTGATAGTAATGGTGAGACGGCTAATGTGTGGGACAGTGAATTTTCTGATGATGACGTTTGATGATGAGGAAGCCACCACTACTGGAAAGACTTGAAGATGAACTTGAAGCTGGTACACTACAGATTGAGTGAACTTCTTCAATCAGTGACAAAGAGTTTGCCCTGAAGTTTGGGCTATTTTGGTGCATTCACCATGATCGTTTGTGCCGTTTGAATTTAATTAACTGTTAAAGTTTGTTATATTGAATTAGCTCTAAATAACATGATTAGATATACCAATAACATACCAAGAGTTAGTAGTTAGTCACTGTTATAAGAATTGTACATTTTAACAATTGCCCCTTTAACACTCTAGTTGGTGAAAACATGTTCTGTGGTGGCCTTGAGATATGTCCATATGCAGGACAAAGAATTATTTTTTTACCGTGACTCAGTGAGTGGTCAAAACTGGCCCCTGAAATCAAATTGTCTTGAGAAATGACCATTTGCAGCCAAGAGAAGACTATTTTAAGATTTTACCACTGGAATAACTGGCTTGATAACCAAGCTAGTCATTATAGTTCTAAGTGTTAAAAAATTGCCTTGGCTTGCAAATGGGCATTTATTAACCATTTAATGGTCTCATCAGCCATAACCAGCCTCTGCAGTGTTCCTAAGAGATGCCCTTTTGCTGACTAAGAGAATACTATTTTTGAAAATTTATCACTGGAATGACTGGCTCCCAGAATACTCTTGATCAGCAAATTAACATTTTATGAGACAATTGGAATTTTCTTGACCAAATTTACCCATTAAAGGGTTCAGAATAAATTTACATTTTCTTGACAAATATTGGACAGTAAAGGGTTGTAAAGCTGGAGCAGTGGGGAAAAATTCTCAATCCTTGTTCCACTGAAGATCAAAGAAATGATGAAAACACCATACAACCGTTACCTACATACAGTAAATAAGTCAAACCAGGTCATTTTGGATTTGATTAAATTGTTTATTCATTCACTTAAAAGTTTAATGTCATTGTTATTGAATGCTGCCATATTGATATAGTGCAGAGTTTGCTCAAACAATCGCCAACACAGACATACCACCACTGATTACCAGCATGAGCAATATTATATAGGACCAAGATTCAGTTTACTCTGCTGTTGATTTTGAGATTTGTATTGTTATCGATGATCAATAACAATACAAATCCAGTCTCTAGAACAACAGTAAACTATCTTGGTCCTATATAATATTGCCCATGCCGGTGATCAGCGGTGTTTTATGGTTATGCTACTGTCTGTGTTGATGAATGATGTTGCTGGTCACAGGTCATATATTACTGATAGCATAGTGGTCTCCAAATTTTTGTCCTACTGTTCCAGATTTTGTACGCTTATTTTTGCAACATTTGTTTGTGGTCTGGCTATGTTTCAACAGCAGCTGAAATAAAAAGTGAAACAAATATGATTACACAGGGAGTTATACGCATTACATAATTGACCTTTCCATTTTATCCATCAATCATGATGTCATAATCAACTACATGATGCATAAGGATGACAACATAATCAATGACATAATGAATGACGTAGATAAGTTCGTCAATCTTCACAGACACTTAATTGATGACGGACTATATGTATTCTATTTAACCCTTTAATGGACAAATTTGAAGAACATTTTAATATCCACTTATTGAATGTCCAATTAGAGGACAAGAGAATGCAATTTTTGAAAATTTATGACAAATTACTGGCTCGGTCATTGAGCCATTCATTTGTGGTGAATTTTCAAAAATTCTATTCTCTTGGCCTGTAAATGGACATTCCACAAGGCCATAACAGAGGCCAGTTTTGGTCGGCATGACCATTAAAGGGTTAATAAAAATGATGTCAAATATTCTAAAACTAATTTGACTGGGAGTTGTTGCTATCATATCAACATCTTACATGTATAGTTATCAGGAATTTGAGATTCAGAGTGCAGAGATCGATCCCAATGCAGGTAAAGCTTGGGTGGAGCTTAGCTAGAGATGGGTGGGGAATAGCTAAAACTGGATTCCTCCATTGGGCAAAACTACAAGTAAGACTGAGCGGTGGTAGTGAACACCTGACCTAGCACTGCAAGAGTAGCATGACAAAATAGCATTCTATCTGTGTTGGTACAAGTACATTATGTAATAAACTATTAAAAAGTGTACCAACACAAATACTGATAGAATGCTACATGTATTTTGACATGATACTGGTGCACTGCCCAGTCAAGTGTATATTACCACCACTCAGTCTCACGCGACAATAATAAATTAGCTACTATAATCTCACTCTGTCTGAGTACAGCGTACATTGCTCATAGTGATATTCACTATACCACCGCGTACCTCACCGATAATATTTGTTAGAATAAACCAGCATGATTATAATTATGCCAGTTTATTCATTCATTTTGTTGGGTGACATGCATGGTGATACAGTGGTACCTGATAAGCATGGTGGATTATTCATTAAATTTTCTGGGTGGCATGCATGGTGGTTACAACTCAGGTGATGTGAAGTTTGAAAGAAAAAATTCTATGGAAACTAGTAAAAAAATATTTAAATTTCATAGACAGCAAAACAGCCCATAAGCCTATTCATACCTAGAAACGCCTCAGCTGCTCTCAGAGAGCATCTAGACTTCAAAGTTTTCCGGTGGAGAGTTGGTGTTTCCAGGTGAGTGACCGCTGAGGACAGTGAATCGTGCATGTCAGGAGAGTGAAAGACTAATTCAAGTCAGACCACCAATGACCGATAGGAAAATATCTATTTGCAGAACAAGAAGACTATTTTTGAAAATTTACGACTGGAATGACTGGCTCGGTTATCGAGTCATTCCAGTGATAAATTTTCAAAAATAGCCTTTTCTTGGTCTGCAAATAAATAATTCTCAACACCACAGCAGAAACCGGTTTTGGATGATATGAGCCGGGTTCTGCCGATCCGGTTGCTTAGTGGGGTGAACTGTCCCACTTCCTCAAGAAATCATGGTTCATTTTGACAAATGTTGGATCAAGTACATACATGGAAGATATCTATGTCCTAAAATCCATTAGGCCAATGAACCATGTGTGAAGGTAATGATTGGATGGTGTGAATTTTAGAGCACTAAATGGTGCAATGGCCCTGTCTCTGCAAAACCCTGCATGAGTGTTAAAGGGTTAAGTATATGATGTCATAATGAATTACATCCTATGTAGGCTGACGTAGCTAAATCTGTTAAACTTTTAAGTCAGTTGTACGAATTGTATGTCTTTACTATTTAGTAAACATTCTGTTGAATATTTAACAACAGACCCCAGTCAAATTACTTGAAATTAGTTTCAAAATATTCAACAGGTTAGCTGTATCTATAGTTACCATGAAATTTGGAATTCAGGATTCAAAGTACATACTGATCCCAACACACGGTCGCAAAGCATCGATGGAGCCTACCTAGAGATGGCCGGGGCATAGCTAAAAGTGGATCCATCCATTAGAAAATCTAAATTTCTGTTTTATCCTCATGCCAATTCCAGCTTTTGCTATATTTAACCCTTTCACCGACAGGTCCTGAAAACAATGTGGCATGTTAAATGATGGTGGTAGCCTAATTTCTCAATCCGAAAGAAAATTTCAGTTTAGTATGATGACGTTGCATTAATTACCTACCTACCTTTAAAATCTCCTCGAGTCCTTTCTTTATCTCCATGTTTTGAAAAAATTAGGATACATTTGTCTCCATCCATTCTACATGCTATCTCCTCCCAAACAGTTGGGTGGAATTCAACCAAATTTGGTATGTGGGTTATCCATATGATTGTGGATTGGCTGACAACATTTATTTTATATAGTCAAAGATTGGGGTCTTCCAGATTTATCTAGATTTCCCATAGTCCTGCCCACACCCTCGCACATTATTTGACACCCTCTCAATAGTTCTAAATTAAGATGAGCCACTACATTTAGATATGACTAGTAATTACTAGATTCTACTATAGCCCTTCAAATCTTTGCAGACCAAGAGAAGACTATTTTTAAAATTTTACCACTGAGATTAAACGAAATCTAGGATTTCTTTTTTCACGAGAGAGTTGATACTTACCTCCCTAATACTTTTGATATTGCTAAATATTGGCTTTCACTCAATAAACACTCAGATTTAAAACAGTTAGGTGCCCCTACTGGGCAGGGAGTCAGAGCGTAGTCTGGCGGATGCCAGCCCCACCACCGCGCATGCGCAGACTAGCACTTCCTCTGACTAGATTATTGGCTGACACACATGCAACTATTAAGAGCCTGAAGACCGAGCCTCTGTGGGGTGGAGAGGCCGGGTCCGTATCTAGGGAGGTAAGTATCAACTCTCTCGTGAAAAAAGAAATCCTAGATTTCGTTTATTTCACTTCAAGAGTATACTTACCTCCCTAATACTTTTGATATTGCCAGAATTCGAAAGTGAATCTGGCGGGAGGGAGGCGAGGTCAAAAGACCAGCTCATCCCTATACGCTTTTCTGCGTTTAAGGCACTTAAACTTCTGAAACTGTAAGAAAAAACAGTCAGGATTTGACTAACCATCGGATAACACCACCGATGTATGAGAGATGACCGAATGTCATATGCGCTCCCCCCCCCTCCTTCCTGGGAGGAAGAGTCGACTGACCTCAATGTCCTATACGCTCTCTACGTACAAGTGCCATGTACTACAGGACAGAGACGAAAAAGCTCCATTTTCGTAACTCTCAACAATGAACCACACAAATACACAAACCATCACCATATTAATAACGGGTAATCGTGACAATACAATCAACAACGGACAACACATGAACAAGACTGACCTTGTTGAAAAGGCTGCTGACATCATCTTCCCATTGGTAAAGACTGATGCAGGCCCAAAAAAGTGGGTGTTTCCATAAATTAATTGTGAAATATATAAGTAATGAGGAAAAACCTCCTCAAAAAATATAAACCGATTTATTTTTTCAAAACCGACAAGGCGAGAGGATTAGAGGTGTCACGGAGATAATGGTCTGTAAAACTTGACTCACAGTGCCACTGAGCCACCGACATAATATCATCCACAGGGACCCCATTAAATAGGGCCGTGGATGTCACTACGCCGCGGACACTGTGAGCCTTGGCCACGTCAACCTGCTTCCCGGTGGCGGATTTATGGCAAAACTGAATGCATTCCACAATCCACCTGGAAATGGTGTCCTTAGAAGCCCTCCCATGGGGTTCAATATATGACAACCATAACGCTGACTGGTCGGTGCGCCATGCCGCCGTACGTTGTTTGTACCGGCGCAGCGCCCGGACGGGACACCATGCTTTAGAATTAGGATCATATCTAGTTAAAGCAGGCAAAATAATAGGTTGACCTGGATATTTCAACGACTGATTTTTAGCCAAGAAATTAATCCTAGGTAGCAGCTTAAGGCCTTCCCCTGAAACCACAAAACGGTCATCCTCGGCTGATAAGGCATGAATTTCACTCCTACGCCTAGCCGAGGCCGCAGCAATTAAAAACACAGTCTTCAGTGTTAATAGTTTCATAGAAATGGAACTAAGTGGTTCAAAAGGCTTATCACCTAGTACTTGAAGCACTAGCGATAAACTCCAAGACGGAATCACAGGTGGATTCCTTGGTCTTAGATTGCCCATGCCTTTAATTAATACATTTAATGTATTTACTTCATCACTTCCCCTCTTAGCCAAGCAAGGAATAACAGACATTAATGCTGACTTATAACCAGCAATAGAGTTAGGCTTGAGGCTATAGGCATCATAGAGGTGACAGAGGAAATCAGCTACTACTTGAATAGATGAATCCATTGGATCAATACATCTTTTTGAGCACCATTCTGCAAATCTGTTGATTTTATAATTATATGCTCTGGAGGTTGACCCCCTCCTGGCTTTGGCCATAAACATGGCTGCTTGCTCAGAAAAGCCCTCCTTAATTCTAGATTCCTTGACAACATCCACGCAGTCAATCTGAACATTGACGGATTGTTGTGAAGGGCCTTGCCCTGGAAGATAATATCGTCCATCAGAGGCAGAGGAACCGGATTGCAGACCAGAAGGTCCAGCAGATCCGTATACCATGATCGGCTTGGCCAATCCGGGGCGATCAGAAGCACTTGGCATTCCTCTTGTCTGATTTTCTGAAGAATTTTTGGAATCAGGATTGCTGGAGGGAATGCGTATGCATACATTCTCCCCCAGCTGATAGCTAACGCATCTGTTGCGAAAGCGCTTGGATCCGGAATCGGAGAGACGTACGTCGTCATCTTCGCATTCTTCTTCGTTGCGAACAAATCGATGTTGGGTTTCCCCCAATGGTCGAACAGACGATCCGCCACACATTGATTTAGTTGCCATTCCGTGGGTAAAACACTCATCCTTCGGCTCAATGAGTCTGCTAGCAGGTTTAACCTTCCCGGAATATGAACTGCTTTCAAGGTAATCTGGTGATCCAGACACCAACAAAGCAGTTTCCATGTCATCATACAGAGACTGGGCGACTTCGTTCCGCCCTGGCGGTTTATGTAAGTCACAACTGTTGAGTTGTCTGAACGAATAAGAACAATCTTGCCCTGAACTTTCTGTAAGAAATGTTCCAGGCCCAGGACTACTGCTCTTAGCTCCAGTAGATTTATATGTTCCTTTGACTGTTCCAGATTCCAAAGCCCTGATATCGTGGATTCTTCCAGGCAAGCTCCCCAGCCCTCCATCGATGCATCTGTATACACAGTCACCTGAGGGTGGGGAGGGGTTAGCAAAACCCCCGGCAAGAGATTCTCTGTATTCAACCACCATTGCAGGTGGTGAATCAGAGGCGCCAACACTGACACATTCGAGTCCAGCGAACCTGTACTCTGGGTCCATTGTGTCATGAGAAACAACTGGATCGGCCGCCTGCGTAAGGCGGCCTGAGGAATGACTGGTTCCAACGAAACCATCAACCCCAGCATTCTCAAGTAAACCCGTGCCAGGACATGACGACTGTCGCACACTGACTGAATCAATGAGATGAGTTTCTGAACTCTCTCCTGAGTAGGATAAACATATCCTGTCTCTAGATCGAAGAACATCCCCAGGTAAACAAACTTCTGGGATGGAGTCAGCTCTGATTTTGGGAAATTGATCATCCAGCCCAAGTCTGTGAGAATTTTCAAAACAATCTCCAGATTGGCGGACAAACTTTCCCGGGTGTGCGCTTTCAACAGCCAGTCGTCTATGTACGTGTGGACTGCTATGCTTCTCCTGCGGAGGTATGCTGTGATCGCAAGAACCACACGGGTGAAAACCCGAGGAGCCGTGGAAATTCCGAAGGGCAACACCCTGAATTCCCACTGTCTGCCCTGGAATGCAAATCTCAGGAAGCGACAGAAACTCCCGTGGATGGGGATGTGGAAATAAGCGTCCTTCAAATCTATCGACGCCGTCCACATCCCCCTCTCCAACCCCGCCAACACCGAGCGCACCGTTTCCATCTTGAAACTGGGCGTCTCGATGAACTTGTTCAATGGCTTGAGGTTGAGAATCGGTCTCCACCCTCCGGTGCGTTTTGTTACTAAGAACAGGGTTGAATAGAAGCCCGGACACCTTTGTGCCGGCTGAATAGCTCCCTTTTGTATGAGGGAATTTATCTCCTCCTCGATACACAACCTTTGCTCTGGATCTCTCGGAATGGGAGTCCAGACTGGCACCAGAGACAGTCGCGACGGCGGGCCTGTCACCCACTCTGGATGATACCCGACGGAAAGCCATCGCAAGACTAAACGGTCCTGAGTTAACCGTTCCCACTCTTGCATGTGGTCGGCTAGCCGGCCTCCCACCGGTCCACCTAGGGACCGCGGTGGACACGAGGCATGCAAGAGCGGCACTGTCTCCGTCGCCATACACACCGGAGTGGTTCTTACCGCGGTAAGCGTCCTGTCAGGACCGATAACCACGCCCAGATCCTCGCGCGCCCCGCCCCGCCCCGCGCGCACCTCGGTGCGCGGGCGGCTGCCGGGCTGACGGCGCCTGAGGAACCTGCGCCCCCCTCGCTGCTGGCCGAATCGCACGCGGCCGAGGCCGACGCTGCGACGGTGGCTGGCCTCTGACCTGGCCAGCACCACCTCGAGCCTGCAGGGGACGATACGCCGGGGCCGCGGCGCGAACGTTAGCACGACGCAGCACATCAAACTGCTCGCGCAGCGCCCTCTGGTTATTCACCAGGGTGACCGTCTCCTGGAGGTGTCGACATCCCTCACCTCCAAAAAGACCAGGGCCCGTCATAGGCGTACGCAGTAGCCTATTGTACAGGTCCTGAGACGGGCACAGATTGTCCAGGGCAAACGTGCGTCTTGCCCTGACACTCCTGGTCACCGCCCGAGTCATACAGTCCAGCGCCAGGTTAATACCATCCTGGATGGTTCGCTGGACAGTGACCGGACTTGGCTGGCGCGATGCGGATGCCGTTACTACCCCCTGTAACAGCTGGGAGACGTGGGACAGAGCGGCAATCGAAGCCCTCCCACTCTCCTCCGCATCACGCAACGCGGTATTCGCCGAACGCAACGCGTTCGAGCACAAGACACCCGTGTCAGAACGGGAGCCTGGCCGCGCATCCTCACCCAAAGCCGCGCGGTCATCCATGCTGGGCTTGGGTACCACACCGTACCGCTGGTAATCCAGGGGCACGATGCGACAACGCCTGGCCACCTCGCGAGGGGCCTTCGCGAGACGTCCACTCGACTTAATGGACGACTCCGCCGCCTTGAACATGTCAACGACATGCTCCGCCAGCGGCAGAGAAGGCATAGCGTTAGCAGTCGGTTTCCCAGCTAACCACGGCGTGTGAACACGCTGGCTAGCCGACTGCTCCACGGGCAGATCAGGCCTAACGCTCACCAACCACTGGCAAGCGTCATACCAATCCTCCTCCGTGGCTAACTGCGAGCGCTCTACAAGACGGGGTCCTTCGTCTTCCTCCTGAGCGCAAGCAGTAGAGCTTGACGGCGGGTATGCTGATACACCTGGCAAGCCAGGGAAAACACGCGGGCCTGACAGCACCGGCATGAGAATATCACTGGTTTGACCAGGAGCAGGCACCGTGGCAGAGCGCGGGGTATATATAGTCTCACCACGGGCCCGGCCAGCACCAGCAACACCCTCGGCAAGCCGAGGTATGCGGTACCGCTGGCCATCAGCAGCGCCCTGGGCCACCACCTGAGCCGCGGACTTTACTCCAGGGTGAGTAAAACCGTGGAATAAGGCGCCTGTATTCCCCGCGAGGGGTGCACAAACGTCTTCATCCATGTCCACGTCGTCAGACGGCGACCCTAGCAGGTAATCCTCATCACCCTGGTCAGAAAGATTAGACCCCGGGTCAGCAAAGAGAGCTAACCCGGGCTGACCAGGAACGGTGCCATAGGAGGTACTGGCCACCGCGGCGTGCGGATACCCCTGGACTGATAAGCAGCCCGCGGGTTCCAGCGACAACCGTCCACGGTCCCCTATCGGCGCGGCAATAAGCCTGCTGCCAGGGCCGTGGAACGCCCCCTCTAATGGGGCCACCTCTGAATCGTCGAACAACGGAAGCGGTCTAAGGAAAATCGATCCAGAGGCGGGGATTACCTGCTCCGAAGCCGATGATGAGGACAGTAAAGGATTTGGTCCAGGAAGCATGCCACGAAGCAACCCTGGAACCAAATCCTTTATTGTCCTCTTCATCTCTCCCAACATCTCGGTCCGGAAGGCCTCCATATCCACCGCGGACGAGACCTTCCCCTTACCCTTCCTACTTACAACCTCTCGTTTCCGCTTCTTCTTCTTCTCCTCCTCTACCACCTTGTCCGTCGCCTGTAAGCAGCACAAGAATTCGGACATTAACTCGCCCCCCCAGTGCTTACATATGTCACAATTAACCAAGGGACCACAAGGGCTACATTGATAGCACAGATGAGGCCAGAACTTTTCATGAAGAAAACGTCCACAGGACGCGCAACCCGGTCCCTGAAACAGGGCAAAGGACAAGGAGTATGAGCAACTAGTTAAGCTTAGAAACTCAATCCAACTCAAAGAGAAGGAAAACGATCATAAAGATCAATATACATCAGAAACCAGCATAGCGCTTGAATTGCTGATAAACACATAGCCAGGCTGATTATGACGTCATTAATCCCGTGACAGGAAAAATTCGATCCCAACAAAACATCCAAGTGCAAGGACGAATTGTATGCTGAATGGATAAGTCGACTACACAACCATCAGATACATATAGATAACTCTTTTCTGGCAAAAATGTTAATTATCTCCCTTTGTTTGTTTACAATAATTAACATCACCACATTATCAATAACTAGATACCTGACACTTTGTATAGACAAACCATCCAACGTGACGAACCGGAGAACTCCACCATCTGCACGCCTCTTAACTCTCTCCACCTCATGGGGAAGGAATTGGATCAAGAGGGCAAAGTGAGAAGACCTTTATACTAGGCCTCCAACTCACTGGACATATTTTTTCATTTGGTTAGATAACCTAACAGTGTTAGTAGGAAATGGAACCATGGTGGAGAGAAAACTAACTCTCTGCTACTGTGATGTCACCACCTAGCGTCATACAGACCTGTGGACATAAACAGAAAGAGAAATTAGTCATAGGTAGCACCGAGTTGACATAAACCAACTAACCAAGGCGCTTATCACGGTAAACGCGAGTCCCGGAAACACAATACACCGGGAAGAAAACTCGCTAATTTTACTAGAAGTCACCTGATTTAAAGGTCCTAAGTCCTCCTGTGGCGAAGTGTTCCCTCCTGCCATACAAATCAGATACTATCACTCCAAAATATACACCAAATAACAGTTTAAGAGTAAGAAAAGCTTATGATCCAAAAAGACATGTGTGTTCTCTTTGCCAATAATCTAGCAAAGAGGAAGTGCTAGTCTGCGCATGCGCGGTGGTGGGGCTGGCATCCGCCAGACTACGCTCTGACTCCCTGCCCAGTAGGGGCACCTAACTGTTTTAAATCTGAGTGTTTATTGAGTGAAAGCCAATATTTAGCAATATCAAAAGTATTAGGGAGGTAAGTATACTCTTGAAGTGAAAGACTGGCTCAATCATCGAGCCAGTCATTCTACTGGTAAATTTCCAAAAATAGTCATCTTGCTCTGCTCACAGCAGAGGAATTTTTTGACCACCTTGACCATTAAAGGGTTGACATGTCAAATTGTTACCATTGGGTTGGTCAGTTACAAGTTGTACTAGCCCTGGTCAATTTCTGCTAACCTCATGCTCATGTTAATTTTAACCCCTGCTCTCACAGATCATTTCCCCTTATGACCTCCAGATTTTCACAGCGATCCAAGCCAGTCTCTGTGTAATGCAACTCCTCCGAAAGCGGTGGATGGAATTCAAACAAATGTTGTAGGTTACTATGGAGTGCAAGAGGCCATTTTTATCTCAACTACGAAGTAAAATGAGCTATTGTGATACCATGCACGTCGCCCGCCGGCGTCTAATTTGCGCTTAGCTCAACTTTTCTGTTTATGTCTCATGTTTGGTTGATCATACTGGACCTAAACGTAGACACATGCCTCCTTATAATGACACGGCATCACACAATGAGGTTCTGGCCAAAAGGTCAAAATCACTGATACGCATGGCAACCATTTGCTGTCCGCCATCCATCCGTCAACTTATGTTTAAAAACATAAGTTGACGGATGGAAGGCGGACAGCAGATGGTTGCCATGCGTATCAGTGATTTTGACCTTTTGGCCAGAACATAATTGTGTGATGCCGTGTCTCATACATACATTAACAGCTTGGCGGATTTCAAACTAATTTGGCTAGAAGGACCCTAATGCTTTCGGCTTCCGAACATGCATACAGAATTTTGATTGGCCAATTTTTGTGTGAAAATCTTTGACTTTATGAAAAATTTAACAGAAATTGTCAAAACGCTACTCCTCATTAACCGCTCGACAGATTGCAACCCTAGTTGGCTGGACATAAATTGCCAAAATGCATATTCTCCATGACTGCTTGGTGGACTATATTCAAATTTGGCGGAAGGATTCTGTAGTAGTTGGCTCTAGAACTTCTATTCAGAATTTTTTTCTATAATTCTGTGCTTAGCAACAACCGTCATCAGATGAGATATTTTGACAGTTCGCCTCTATGTCCGCCTCATCTGAAAAGAAAAATAGGAAGTGGAAATTAGATAAGGGTATACAGGCAACCTGCTGAATATTTTGAAGTTTTGATAAATAGATAGATAGATAGATAGGTATGTACATACTCAGTATATTTTATAGGCAGCCTTTTTTGACATAGTAGAGGATACCGTTACAGGCCCTTGGCCCCCTTGTTGATAAGCCTTCTACATTTATTTTATGTTTGAAGTCAATCGTCAGAGTTCATTGCTGTCATGAAGTCGAGATTGATGGTTGCATTGCAGCCACATTTCTGGTATTACATTTGGCTCCTCCCCTGGGGTGGGGTAGGCTAAAGAGGTCAAAATAGTGAACGTGGTCGATTGCTATGACTCAGCATCGACCAAACAATCTAGTTATCACTTACTTTCCATCGTCAGATAGATCCAAGTTATCAGAGATTGTAACCCACAGCCTATAATTTTTCTTTTGATCACTTCCAGGGTTGTTAAATCTTAATGTATGATCACACAACCTCCTTTATTAAAATTTGAGCAAAATCTGACCAGTTTGTTTCCGATATATCCATAGATTAAAATTTGTACCCAATCTAGATCCAACTTGGTTTTTGTCCAGATCACAGCCAAAGTCTGGAAATCCGTGTTTAGGTTATGTTGCTTTTTTACACAACTGTCAAAGCGTCATGAGATTAGTTCAACCAATCAGATTTGCCATTGATGGCTTTTCCAACAATATCTCTGCCAATCAAAGATAACGAGGTTAAATATATACGCGATGATGTCATCAGAATGGAATGGTGTTCCAGTTAAGACGATTGTCCATTCGGCATTAGATATATCGAGATTTTCACTATAAAAACGCAGAAATTAGACGAATCTCGCGAAGAAACACTAAATTAAATACATCTTCTGATAAATCCAGCCACAAATTGACGTAAATAAGTTAAAATCTGCTGTACGAATCACTCAAAGTTTGCAAAGCACGCGAGATACATGTACGGAGGAAACCTGTACTGATACCGGGTCTGCCTAGACTAGGAACCGAGTACCCATTTGCTTCTAGCCATAGGACTCGTCGAAAGAACTGGAGAACCGCGGTTGGAAGTGATGGCGCATTTAATTTATCGTAAAACTTTCAAACACTACCAAACGCGTAGGGCAAAAAGTTAAACCCGTCATTCAAAATGTCAAACCCGTAGTGTCAAAATTTCAACCCGTCAAGATAAAATTCAAGATGTATCTTGAGATTTTACCAAACGCGCTATGTCTAAGTAAATCACTACAGGAAAATGACGGGAAAACGACGCCATATAGACGCGTTTTAAACAAGCTTTAGGATGCGTTTAAGTAAAGCTAACTAAGAGTTTTTGAACATTGAAATTATTGTCTGGTGGCTTGAAGCAGTGAGACAGTTAACAATGTAACTTTCTCACAACAATGTTGCCATGTGGTGTCATGATTTAAGAATGGATATTTACTTGCTATATTCAGACATACATGTACATATATTTGTACATACCTACTGTCTTATTACAATGAAATGAGATCACTGTGTCACGCTTGAAGTCATTATGACACTTATCACCATGGCGATATGTCAAAGTCAGTTCTCCATCAGCATATCTATTGTGCAGAAATTAAATAATGATTACAATAAGTGCATTGCTGAATTGCCAGTCTGCCCTTATCACAGAGGGGTCCTTTCTGTCACTCAAGTATCTGAGGTGATGTAGATTTGTCATGAAAGCAGCAAAAGTTCATTACACCAAACGTTCATCACGATAGTGTCTGAATTGTATGTTGTGGTGGTGAATTTACAATTGAACCCTTTAATGGTCAGATTTGGTCAAGAAAATTTAAATACCTGCCTATTGAATGTTCATTTACAGACGAAGAGAATATAATTTTTCAAAATTTATCACTGGAATGACTGGCTCAATAACCGAGCCAGTCATTCCAGTGGTAAATTGTAGTCTCTTGGCCTGTAAATTGACATTCTACACCACCATAACAGAAGCCGCTTTGGCCGGCATGACCATTAAAGTGTTAATAAACAGTCTGCTGAATATTTAGAAACTAATTTGTCAAATTAGTTTCTAAATATTCAATAGCCACACTGAAATTGAGACGGGGAATACAAAGTGTTAAGTGATTCAAATGCACGTGAAAACTGGCTATAAATGGGCGGAGCATAGCTGGAAATCGATCCCTCCAGTGGCCAAGGTAACAGCATTGAACGAATTCATAGTTGCAGAAATCAGCATTCTTCTTCTTGACAGAGATTTCACACAAAATTTAGTAGAGTCTGAATCCAACAGGATAGGGTTTTTTCGTCTAGTGACCAGGAATTAAACGAAATCACGGATTCCTTTTTTCACGAGAGAGTTAATACTTACCTCCCAAACACTATGATATTCCCGAAATATCCACTTACACTAAAAAATCCCACAGATTTTAAAAGTCAGGTGCCCCTACTGAGCAGGGAGAAAGATGACAGCTGGGTGGATGCCGGCCCCACCTCCGAGCATGCGCCGACTGACACTTCCTTCCCATAATTTATTGGCTGACATAAAGCAACTATAACATGCCTGAAGACTGAGCCTCTGTGGGGTGGAGAGGTCAGGTCCATGTTTAGGAGGTAAGTATCAACTCTCACGTGAAAAAAGAAATCTGTGACTTCATTTATTTCACTTCAAGAGATACTTACCTCTTAAACACTCTATGATATTATCAGAATTCGTCAGTGAATTTTGGCGGGAGGGAGGCGAGGTAAAAAAACCCCTGCTCTTCCCTAGGAGAGCCAAGCTCCTTATGCATAACAGCACTCACATCTGAATTTGTGTTTAAAAACCCAACCAGGAAAGATAAGACCATCGGATCAAAATCGATGGGTGACAGTAATGACCGTCGAGTCATATGCTCTCCCCCACCTCCTTTTGGGACAGCAGGAGCTATGACTTCAATGTTCCAAACGCTCTCTAAGTACTAGATAATAACTAATCTCGAGAACTAAACTGAATGCCTGACGCTTTCTTGGTTTAAGAAGAGTCTGGATGCCAGTGGTCAAATTCTGACCCTTTATATATGTTCCCAGTGCGGGTAACTATGCTACATCCGATCTGTGCGCGGCTAATGCGGGAATGCGGGGGTACCCGCCATTACCCGTATTTAGCTGCCTATAACCACACCATGTTCAGTGTGGTTAGTTAGCCGCCCATACCCGCATTTACCTGCAAGTACACAGTGGTTGTACCCGCCCATAACTAGCTGTTAATTATGTCATTTTAAGAGGTTCTTAAAAAGATATGAATTTGGAGTTAAGTGTGGTTCCAAGTTCACTCCCTCCATTGTTTATGGAGAAGGCGGGGGCTTAAGGTGGGGACATGTGGGTGGTGGGTTTGATCCCGTAGCAGGTGCGCATGTGTGCCCACGTGTTCCCACGGAAGCGTTTAGAATGCGTGGGTAATGGGAGGGTTGTTGAGAGATCGTGGATTACAAGGTTTGCATATCCAAAAAGTGGCATCGGTGATGTGGTGTGCATCACATCCCAGTGATCCAGACTCATCACGTTTCGTACCTAGTTTAGGTTACTCATCAGAGGACTTCTGAACCTTTGTTTAGGAAAACTGTATTAGTTGGCTGGAATTTTTCAAAAAATTTTTTGAAAAATTATTAAAAATATATTTTAAAAAAAATAAATATATTTTTTATGTTTTGGTTCAGTTATATCTGTGGTTTACAGATAATAATTAGTCTTACCTCTATTCTGTCTGTGTGGATCTGTGGATGCAGAATGTGGATCTGCGTGGAAGTGAGAGGAATATGTGGTCCTCTTCAACCTCTGAAGCATCCGGGAAGAGTGGTCTGTCTAACTGGGCAACGTAGGCCGGATTAATGGGAATCAGGTGGTGGGAGGGCTGATCTTCCTCTTCGAAATCACTTAGGCCGCTGTCTGATGTTGATGGGAAGGGTTGGTCCAGCAGATCGAAGTTAATCTCGATTTGGGGGTCGAAGATGCGTTCGTCCTCTTGGCTGTATATGGGAACAGCATGGACCAAGTTGATGTTGTGGAGCGTGTCTGAATACAGGAATTCGTGGAGCTCCCTGTCAAAAGTGGCGAGGTCGAGGACTACTGGGAGAATCGGTGGGTCTAGCGTCTCAAACCTTGCTTCTGCAGCGGCGGTGTTGTTGGTGGTTAAACCAACGTTGTGGGTGGAAAAATCTAAGGGTTCCTCTTGTGTTGAGGGCGTGTTGGTGTTGGTGATCAAACAGGGGGAAGTTACTCCCCTGGCGGGTATGCTACTCCTCACCTTCTGCGTCTGCGTATGGCTGAAGTTGTCAGTCTGTATACCACTCTTGTGCTTGTGGTTGATGTGTCTATCCAGATCTTCTTTCCGTGTGTAGCTTGAATTGCACTGTTGACAATGGATGTGTGTGAGGTTGCCGTGTTTGGTAGACTTGTGGCGTGATAAACTAGAACTTTGTTTGAACTGTGAGCCACAAACTGAACAGGTGTGATTAGCCATTACAGTGTGAATGTTGCTAAATGGTTTTAGCCATTAGGGTTTATGACGTCAATGTAGCGTGATGTCATACGTGCGTGTGACGTAAATGTGTGTGTGACATGTTGGGTTTGACGTCATCGTTGTTGTCCCAAGTTGGGAGAGTTGGTAACCCAAGGTGTATGTATGGTGTCTCACCCACAGGGTGTGGGGGTTACCAATCTGCGTGATTAATACCAACGGAATCCATTGTGTGTAGTTGGTGGATCCAGTAAGATTCACGATCCTTGCGTGGGGTGGTGG
Source organism: Chaetoderma sp. LZ-2023a (assembly GCA_034401795.1). Taxonomy (NCBI): domain Eukaryota; kingdom Metazoa; phylum Mollusca; class Caudofoveata; order Chaetodermatida; family Chaetodermatidae; genus Chaetoderma; species Chaetoderma sp. LZ-2023a. The sequence goes on from CM067374.1 coordinate 80,695,928, forward strand.
CCTCAGTGCTTTCGGGATCGTGACGCAGAACTTCTATGACTCTATCTCCTTCAAACCAGTCCCAAATGTAGGGACACCTTTATCGAGAAACCACTCTTCAGCTAAAAATTCTAAAATATTTAGAAATAAAATGACTGAAATTTTTTCTCTCTCCTGAATAACCTCATAAGATGACTTCTGAGGACGAGTGAAGTCTGAAAAACAACACAGGAATACCTGACTATGAGTCCAAAATCCTGTGGTGGGGGGAGAATGCGGAGAAATTACTTCTTATGGTAATAACTCCCTCAGCAAACTCATAATAAAATAGAAGGACCCAGAAACCAAGTATAAATATTGTTTAAATAAAAGGATACCCTTCAAATATCAGCTCATGTGTCTGAAAAATAAAGCACAACATGCGTTAGCTAATATATAGGCCTACCCCATAAAAGAGCTAGCCTAATAAAGACGTATCCACGAGATAGCGCGAATCCCGGAAATACCATCCGAGTCAACACGCCAATTTTTTATCAATAAATTTACTAAAGTACACCTGATGGCTTGGACCGGGAGCATCCTCCGGCGACTTGGCAGCGTCAGACATACTAATAATCAGTCAAACAAGTTGCAAAACAACTCAAAGCTTCAAACAGAAAGAAAGCAAAAGCAAGGCTAGAAAGCGTGTTGCAATGGCAGGTCAAAATTTTAAGAAGAGAATGAGTCAGCCCCGTGCATGTGCGAGTTTGGGTTGCACATCCGCTGGACTGTCAGCTGTGTAACCTGCCCAGTGGGTTTCTTTTTAATTCTGAGTATTATTGAAGCTAGTTCGATATTTAGGAAATATCCTAAAGTATCAGGGTGGTAAGTATACTCTTGATGTGAAATTAACCCTAGGTAGAAGCCTGAGGCCTTCCCCTGTAACCACAAACAGTCTGGCTCTGCAGAAAAGACATGAATTTCACTTCTACACCTTGCAGAGGCTGCAGCAATAAAATATACAGATTAAGTGTAAACATTTTCGCTGAAAATGGAACTTAGTGGTTCAAAGGGTTTATCAGCTAGAACATGAAGCACTAGAGATAAGCTCCAAGACGGAATCGCTGGAGGTTTCTCGGTCTGAGATTACCGAAGCCTTTAATTAAAGTATTTAATGAACATACTTCGTCACTTCCCCTAACAGCCAAACAAGGGATAGCTGACATTAAAGCTGACTAGAAGCCAGCAATAGAGTTAGGCATGAGACTATAGGCATCATACAGGAGACAGAGGTAATGCCTATTACCTGAATAGATGTATCCATTGGATTAATACATCTTTCTGAGCACCATTTCGCAAATCTGATGATTTTATAATTATATGCTCTGGAAAGTGACCCCCTTCTGCCTTTTGCCATAAACATGGCTGCTTGCTCAGAAAAGCCATCCTTAATTGCGGATTCCTTGACAACATCCACACAGTGATGGTCCATCAGAGGTAGAGGAACCAGATTGCAGACCAAAATCGGCTTGGCCAATTAGGGGTGATCAGAATCACTTGGCACTCCTCCAGTGTTGCCCACACTCTCAGATTTGGGGGTCTCACTGTAAAATCTATGGGTACCATGGGGTCCTCATCTGAAATATGGGGGTCCCATGTTTTTTTCTTAAAATAAAGACAACCCATTGATCTAATTATAAAGCACTTTATTAAACATGTTGAAAGCACTAGTTATGACATTGTGTAAATACTGTTAATGTATATATAGAGAATATTAACTATGTATAGTTTATTAACCTTTAGCACTTAACACTTTTGGCCACCATTATAGATCACCAAAATACCTATTTTTGACAGTTTAACACTGAAATGACTGGCTCTAAACAGTGCCAGTCATTCCAGTGGTAAATTTTCAAAAATATGTATTCTGTGATCTACAATGGTGGCTAAAATTGATCTACTGAAATGGCCATTGTATATGTAACTAATAACATTTGAACTGCATGTCAATAAACAATAACTTAAAGCGCTGTACTTGTTTGTTGTCTGATAAACCAACCAACCTACATTGACGACCTTGTATGATTAACATTTCCAAAGACCACTACATTAGTAATTAGCAAAGACCACTGCATTAGTTTTTCTATAAAACCCTAACTTGACTTTAGACGAATTGAAAAATTATGAGTATCTGGAGCGAGTTTGCTCAAGGACGACTTGACCTACTTGGATATAATGCGTACATATTTTTTATAATGTAACTTGAATGACTAAATATAGTGGAATACATAGGCTAAGATCAGACAAAACAATAATTTATCAAAAATAATCTGTATAAATCAGATTAAAATGCGTAATTAGTGAAAATATATCAGCCAATAACCGGATATGTCTAATTCATAGGGAGTAACTATGTAACGCGATTGCTGATTGGTTGAAGCATAGATAACGCATTAGCGTGTATCCAATAAGGACGCTTGTATCGGGGAGCTTTGGGCTTTACGCTGTTTTGAAAAAATAAATATTTTATCGTATGCCTACCTGTAGATCGACGATATCGTTGAACATCGCTGCTGGGATGAGCTTTTTAGTTGAGAAATTGGGAACACAACGATCGAGTATTGTTAAACATTATAAACACTAATCCATCAGTCAATCAATCAGCCGCTATTGCTAAATAAAAGACGGCTTATAGCGTGTATTACTACCGTTATTCAAACAACAATACAAAGACACCGCCGCTAATCCGTCAAATGACCATTCAAATGTAAAAGATATCACAATACCTTCGATATATTCCTTCATCCATTTAGATATTTTGATAAGTAAATAGAAAAAAATATTTTGCCTGTAAGTCGTTGCTGCTTTAGGCAAGTAGGCATGCACAAATGAATTTCAAAATAATCAGCAAATTAGTGAAAACAACTTTGTGATCTGTCCAATGTTCTGAGCTGTGAAAGGGTTAAGACGCCCAGACACGTTTGTATACACTTGATCAGTTGTATTGTATTTCTCATGCGTGAGTTCCTCTAGAGGGAGATTCTGCTGTCATCCAATCAAATACTGACACGTCACACTGACGCTTAGCACAACAGACAGAAACATGGCGGGTATTTTTGCAATTTGTAGGCCAAACAAGGCGACTAACATCGGGCTTGTAAACTCATTATTTATAAAAATTAGATCAAATGGAATACTAAGAATGATTTGGGGATTGTGTTTACAATTAAATGTGGTGGTTGAATCTCATTTATAGGCATTAACAACTTTGAGTTGTGCAAGAAAACATACAACAAATCATAGTCTTAAACAACGCAATAAGTTCGTTTTTATAGAACACACAATACATTAGGTATATTTTTTAAAGTAAAAACATGCACAAATAAATATACACACACGATAATATAATCGAAAATTAATCACACGCAAAGTTACCAGTTTCCGTGACACTTTTTCACTGCGTCCCTCGTGCGTCCTCGGGGATGCAGAGGGATAATTTGTATGCATCCCTCTGCCATTTTTATGCATATATACGCGCAAAAGGATGCATAAGGGCAACTCTGCACTCCTCATGCTTGATTTCCTGAAGAATTTTTGGGAAAACAGGATTGCTGGCGGGTATGTAAATGTAAACAATTCCACCCAGCTGAGAGCTAGTGCATCATTTGTGATAGCGCTTGGATCTGGAATCGGAGAGACGCACGTAGTCATCTTCGCATTCTTCATTACGAATAAATCTATGTTGGGTTATCCCCAGTGGATGAACAGATGGACCACCATACATTGATTTAGTTGCCATTCCATAGGTAAAGTACTCCATCCTTCGGCTCAATGAGTCTGCTAATAGATTTAACCCTCCCGGAATATGAACTGCTTTCAAGGTGATCGCATGATCTAGACACCAGCAAAGCAGTTTCCATGTCATCATACAGAGACTGGGTGACTCCGTTCCGCCCCGGTGGTATATGTAAGTCGCTACTGATGACTTGTCTGATCAAACCAGAACTATCTTCCCCTGGACTTTCTCTAAGCTCATAATTCCTGTAGATTGATATGTTCTTGTGACTAATCCAGATTCCAAAGCCCTGTTAATGTGGCTTCTTCCAGGCAAGCTCCCCATCCCTCCATAGATGCATCCGTATACATCGTTATTTGAGGGTGGGTAGGGTGAGCGTCACCCCTGATAGATTTTCTCTTTTCATCCACCACTAAAGGTGGTGAATAAGAGGTTCCAACACTGACACATAGCGACTGCTGCATACTGACTGAATGACTGAGATGAGTGTCTCCACTCTCTCCTGAGATGGGTATCATCAGATCGAAGAACATGCCAAGGTAAACAAACTTCTGGGATGGAGCCAGATCTGGTTTTTGAAATTTTTTACATCCAACCTAAATTTGAGTTTTCAAAAATATTTCCAGATTTGCTGATCAAATTTTCTGATTGTGTGCCTAAAATAGCCAGCCGTTTATGTATGAGTGGACTGCTATGCTTCTCCTGCGGAGGTATTATGTGAGAACCACCCGGGCGAAGACCCGAGGAGCAGTCGAAAATTCAAAGGGAAGAACTCTGAATTCCCATTGACAGCCTTGAAAAGCCCATTTTAGAAACAGGTGTAAAAATTCCTCGCAATTGGAATGTGGAAATATGCATCTTTCAGATCTATTGATGCTGTCCACATTCCCCTCTCTAACCCCGCCAACACCGTTTTGATTGTTTCCATCTTGAAAACTTGGTGTGCATGAATTTGTTCAATCAATGGCATGAGGTTGAGAATTGGCCTCCACCCCCAGTGCTTTTTGTCACCAGAGACAAGGTTGAATAAATGGCAGGACAATTTAGTGGCGGCTAAATTTCTCCTCTTTGTATGGGAGAATTTTCAATACACAACCGTTGATCTGTATCTCTTGAATTATGATTCCAGATCGGTATCAGAGACAGCTGTGATGGCAGACGTGACCAGTCGGGCTGGTACCCACCTGAAAGCCATCGCAAGACTAAGAGGTACTGGGTTAACCATCCCCACTTTTGCTTGTGGAAGGCCAAATGATCTCCAACAGGTCCAACTAGGGATAGAAGTGGATGTGAGCAATGCTAGAGCAGTACTGTCTCTGGATCTGATAGCACTGGAGTGGCTCCCATAGGGTATGAACCGTCAGGAACGCTGCCCACGATCAGATCCCCGGCCGCATCTGCCAGCATCACGTGGGCTGGCTGCGCTGGATGAGTGAGCACCGCGGCCGGAGCGGCCCAGAGCGCTTCACTAGAGCGACTGTCTACTGTAGAGATCGTCTACTGGAGGTGTTTACAATACACTCCTAGTGACAGCCCACGTCATACAGTCCAGAGTTAGGTAAAAACCATGCCTCTGAACTGAGACAGGTCTCGGCTGATGCGACACAGAAGCCAACACTACACCGTGTTACCACACCATTACAAGGTTAGCCACGCGACAGTGCTACCATAGCAGCCTTCTTCTGAATCGTGAAATGCAGAATTGACGCTCCTCGGAGCTCCCAAGCACAGTGCTCCCATGTGTGCACGGGAACCTGGTCATGTATTATCACCTAGCGCAGCACCGTCATCTGTGATCGGCTTAGGTACAACCATAGAAATGTACTATATTCACTGTACATTTCCTTGGATGGGTACACCGTGTTGCTGGTACTGGCCAGTGACAGCGCTTGGTCACCTCTTCGGGGCCTTTACCGGGCAGCCGTTAATATCCACAAATAGGCCTATCGGGCGCTGAAACATATACGTGGCCACCCATAGATATCCATAGTATCTATATAAATGTGGCCAATGCTTTGGGGTCTAAGCCCAGCGGCCGATAATATCAACAAATAGGTCTATCGGCCGCTGAAAACATCCAGAACACCACTATGGGGTCTATGACAGGCGGTCGTTAATATCGACAAATATGCGTCTCGGCTGCTGTAAACGTATGCGAGATATGTTCATCTAACATTAGGCAGCCATGGGAAGCGCTCATCGCCGATTCCTGCTAACTATGGGCACTGGTCCCGTTGGCTAGACGGTGGTTCCACACAGTCTTGTCTAACGATTACCAGCTTTCACTGGCATAGAGCTTGCTCGACCAGGTGCAGGCCTTCATCATCATAGATATCTATAGTATCTATAGCGGTGTTATCACTCGCAAGCGTACTAGCGTCCAGAACAGATGATTTCCTCCTACACCTGGTAAACCGGCCGCACCATACGAGCCCGTGAGGGTTAGTATGTATGGTCGGATCCATGGCATCGATGGTGTAATAAGTCACCCCCATGGTCCGGGCCAACCCCAGCACATCCATTGGCAAGCCGTGGAATGCACAACGGGCGGTTATCGGCAGCGCCGATCAGGAAAACACAGCAGATAGTCCTCTTTCTCCTGACCAGAAAGGTTACTCCTGGTTTAGCAAAGAGCGCTAACCCGGGTTGGCCAGGGAAGGTACCGAAAAAGGGTACGGTACTCGAGGGGCATGGATGCTCCAGGTAACCCGATAAGCAGGAACCTGGGTTCAGCGTGCCCGACCCATGATCTACCGCCATGGCAAAGCCTGCTGCCATTATCATTTTGATCTACCGGCGCAGCAAAGCCTGCTGCCAGAATAATTTTGGACTGCTCCTGGGATTACAGTAAGCTTTATACTTGTTATGTTATGTTTTGTTAGTAATAACCCATGCTAATCAACAGGGAAACAAAAGAAAAAATTTGTCAGCAAATTTAAAAATAATTTCAATTATATAACAGTGCCATATTCTTTTATAACTCAAGTACCTGCATCTTTAGCATAGGCATACTCCGATGACTCTTGATCAATCCACCACTTCACATGCCTCTCCACCATATAAATAAAAGGGACCATGGGATAAGAGAGAGAAGCTTAACTCATAGGTACCTCTCGACTCTCTAGGCATAAACATTCCTAATAGGGAGTGAATGGTGGAGAAAAGACCCTCTCCAAGAACTTCTCAGTCCATTACAAGTACCTGTGGACACAAAAAGAAGGAGAGATAAGAAATTCAAGGCGCCAACATATAATTTTACCAGTTTGTATGGCGCTAAATACGTCTAAAAAGAATCCCAGAAACATATAACAAGCGAAACACCGGCAAAATTTAAACAAAATATTAATTAAAAACACCTGATAGCTTGGTCCCAGCACTGCATCTGGTATTCTAGCATGTCCAGACATGATTAATAACCAAAATTATTCAGATATTGAGTAAAAACCCCAAAAAACTAGCTTGGCAACTAGAAAGGCATGTGTTTATAGTCAATAAATTAGGAGAAGGAAGTGTCAGTCGGTGCATGCTCCGAGGTGGGTGCGGCATCTGTCTGGCTGTCATCTTTCTCCCTGCCCAGTAGGGGCACCTTACTTTTAAAATCTGGGGGACTATTGAGTGTAAGTGGATATTTTGGGAATATCATAGTGTTTAGGAGGTAAGTATCTCTTGAAGTGAAAACTTGTTAGTTTCTTTTTTATGACCTATAAATTTATGCAAACTTTGTTTAAACTTAATTTAAATGCATGCTGCAGCATACTTACAAGTTACAAAGCGTGTCAAATTTAGCTAAAAGTGGATTAAGACTGAAAACATTTTCTGGCCACAGGCAGCAACATACTCAGATTCCTGTATGATTGCCTTGTACTGAAGATACTGTGATTTATGGGATAAAAATAGTAACAAAATAGCAAATACCTCAGCTGTTGCTGACTGGTTCTACCCAAGGAGCGGCCAAATCCGGAGTCAGTGCTCTTAGTCTGGCAAACTGCTATGTCAGTTGTTCGTGTGTTATCTGGGCAGGGAACACCAACATCAGCACACACATTCAACCAGTATGTATATGTTTCACCATCATCATTGCGCGCCTCCAGAGAATACATGGAAACTCCAGCACCTATGTGCAACATGAACATGAACATATTATGTTAAATATTATTATATTATATTAGCCCTTTAATGGTCAAGATTTGTCCAAAAAAGCAAGATTTTTACTCAATGAATGCCCATTTACCCAACCGATTTTTGAAAATTTACTACTATAATTCTTAGCCTGTAAATGAAGATTCCTAAAGACCACTGCAGAAGCAGGTTGTGGCTGGTATGGCAATTAACCCTTTAACCCTCGAATGTATTCAAGAAAATTCCAATTTTCTCTTTAAAAATGTCAATTTGCAGAGCAAGAGATTATTTTGAAAATTTACCACTGGAATGACTGGCTCGGTTATCGAGCCAGTCAGTCCAGTGGTCAATTTTCAAAAATAGTCTTCTGTTGGTTTGCAAATGGACATTTCTGAAGGCTACTGCAGAAGGCGTTTTTGGCTGCTATGAGTGTTAAAGGGTTAAAAGCTTAACAGTTCTAGAAATTGCAGCTATGATAAACGTGGCGCAAGACTGGGAGCCATGCTAGTCTGTAAACATTAAACAAGCGGCCCACAGACCCGCGAGGCCCACCTGGTACAGCAACATATGAACAAAGATTTGAATCTTAAAGTTTACCCAGATTAGAAGACTACAACCTAGTGTTCTCCTAGCAACGTTTGGGTAACATTGGATATGTTGTTCAAGGACAAATATTTTAAAGATTTACTGGAAATCAATCACCGAGCCATAAGCAATTCATGCCAGATGAGCTGATAATTCAAAATAGTAATTATCTATTAAAATAGAGATTCAAGATTATTTAAGACCGTAAATTAAATGATAACATTATTGAAGCCAATGATTAGAGGGAGCAATTTCTAGCTAAGTTCCAACCACTGTGTGCATGCACTGAAATAGAGGAATCCAGTTTAACCATGCTTCAACCATCTTTAGCCAAGCTCCACCAACACTTCGCCCATGTTAGGATAAATTAATCCCTGAACTCCATGACTATCAATTTGCAGAAAACTATACAGGTAAGCTGTGGAATATTTTGAAACTAATTTGATTTGGTGCCGTTGATGCCTATGGCATCAAATTAGTTTCAAATTATGCAACAGCATGTTTATTAAATAGTAAACACATGCAATTCATAAAACAATGCTTAGTCCATCACCAATTTAGTATTTGTAACGAATTTGGCTATGTAATTCATGATGTAATTGATTATGACATTATCCTACACGTCCTAATTATCATGTTAACAAGGCTACAGGGAACAAAAAAAAGTTACACAAAATTCTGAGGAATGCCGACTGATAAGGATTTGGCTGTGAAAACTTGCTAGATGGAAAGAATGTTGACAATACTGTCTTAAAATTCCAACATTATTTTCTTTATAGATATGGAAAATAGTTAAGAGGGTTTGTAAAACAAAATAAATAAATTGGCATGGTCTAATTTATCAAGGATAGATTACATATAGACTAACATATATTATATATGATTGGTCAAAATATATTCCATCAGCTACTGATGGGTTGCTTACCTGCATGAAGAGTGAGAGGTGACAGGTCAATGTCAACATCATGCACCTCCTTGGTTAATATACAGGTGTTTGACGTCAGTGTGGCTAGCGGACAGGCATGCTCAGTGACCCACTCGACAATGTACTGGCAAGCTGACTCCGAAATCAGCTTAGGAGGCTGACTCTATATGACAGGTAAGAGACAGAAATTAGGCATTCATGTTCAACTGTTCATCTAAACATTGCATACCAAAATGAGACCCAAAGGGCCTGTATCCCACACCTGAATCATGGACATTTCAACTAGAAAGACCATTGGCTATAAGTAGAAACTTGAACACTATGGTTGAGGCTAGAATTGCAACAAGGATGCGTCCTACCAGACATTTTAAATTTCCTATGGCTTTACTATGGGAGTTTTGGGCAGGAAAAAATCCAAATGTCTACCAACCTGTTTATTCAACAGTGTCCAGAGGAAAATCTGACAGCATACCACACAACTTAAACAAGATGGCCTCTGAAACATTTGGCCAATCAAGTTAATTTGAACAAACTTGGTTCAGCTGTTGCCCCAGATGATGTTTCATGAGTTTTGAATCGATCCTCCATGCGGTTTTGGAGATTTTTAAAGATGTTCCTAAAAACCAGCCAAAATTGAAGATGGCCGCCGGCTAAATTGGCAGAGTGGCTTCCTTTTGAACAAACTCGGACCTCTATGCCCTAACGATGCTTCCTGCACAATATAATTGAAGTCGGACCAGTGATTCTTGAGAAAACATTTTAAATTTCCCATTGCTGTAGTATGGGAATTTTTCACAAGGAAAAGATCAAAGATCTGTCAAACCATTTATCTGACAGTTTCCAAGGTGAAAATTTGAAATCGGCATACCCAAAAACCTATATAAAACCAATTTTGGCTTCAAAATGCATCAAAATAAACAAGAGGCCCAAGAGCTTTAGCGCGGCCACCTGGACCATTAGCATTTGATCTAAAGCATAAAATCCAAGATTGGAATTCAGTAGAAATGATATCTAGTTGAAAATTAATGATGGATGCTGACCACACAATCAGATTGAACCTTAGATTTTGATTGGTCCATGACAACCTAGGGCTTCATGGTATTAGAAAAACAAGAGGCCCAAGGGGCCTGTGTCGCTCACCTGGAGCACCATTAATTTTTGTCAAGATTGTTGGTGGGTGGTTTAGCAGTCTTTTAAATGAGTTTGTGGACATTTTTGCAAGTGCAATATGCCCGCCAAACACACTACATTTTGATTGCCCCATGGTGCCCATGTTTTTTTGATGGATCAACTTCCCTTGAACAAATTTTAATGGCCCAAATTTCGGCCTGATCCCTTCAGCAGTTCTGGAGGAGTTATTTTCATAAAAACCAGGTCATCCAAGATGGTCGCCGAACCATTTGGTCAATCAAGTCCTCTTGAACAAACTTGGCTTACCTCTTGGCCTAGTGGTTTCGGAGATTTTTTAAAGACATTTCCTGAAATTGGCCGAAATCCAAAATGGCCACAAAATTAAATCTCTACGCCATAAGGATGCTTCCTGCCAAATATAATTCAAATCGGCCCAGCAGTTCTCGAGAAAAAGACATTTTAAATTTCCCATTGCCATTCCAAGATGGCTGCCAAACCGTTTATCTGACAGTTTCGAAAATTGCAAATTTGAGATCAGAATACCCAAAAACCTAAATAAAACAAATTTCGGCCTCAAAATCCATCAAATAAAAAAATCTAATATGGCTGCCAAACACACTATATTTTGATTGGTCCACCGCGCCCATGTTTTTTGATGAATCAACTTCTCTTGGACAAACATTAATCACCCCTAGTTGCCAATTATATATGACCAATTTCGGCCTGATCGCTTCAGCGGTTCTGGGGAAGAAGTCGTTTTTGTGAAAACTAGGTCATCCAAGATGGCCGCTGAACCATTTGGTCAGTCAAGTTCCCTTGAACAAAGTTGATTCAGCCCTTACCCGAGATCATATTTCGTGAGTTTTGAATCGATCCCTCAAATGGTTTGGGAGAAGATTTTTTAAAAGACATTTCTAAAAATCGGGCAAAATCCAAGATGGTCGCCGGCCAAATTGGCCGATCGGGTTTGTTTGAACAAACTTTAATCTGTATGCCTTAAGGATGCTTCATGCCAAATATAATTGAAATCGGCCCAACAGTTCTCGAGAAGATATTTTAAATTTCCCATTGCTTTAGTATGGGAGCTTTTGGCGGGAAAATGATCCAAGATGGCTGCCAAACCGTTTATCCGACCGTTCCGAAAATTGCAAATTTGAGATCAGAATACCCAAAAACCTACATAAAACCAATTTCAAAAATCCATCAAATAAAAAAATTCAATATGGCCGCCAAACATGCTATATTTTGATTGGCCCATGGCAGCCATGTTTTTTATGGATCAACTTCTCTTGAACAAACTTTACTGACCCTTAGTCCCTAATCATATCTGCCAAATTTCAGCCTGATCCCTTCAATGGTTCTGGAGAAGTTATTTTCGCTAAAACTAGGTCAACCTAGATGGCCGCCAGTTCCCTTGAACAAATTTGGTTGAGCTCTTGCCCTAGATCATATTTCATGAGGTTTCCTTCAATCCTTCAAGCGGTTTCGGAGATTTTTTAAAAATTGTCCAAAATCCAAGATGGCCGCCGGCCTAATTGGCCGATCGGCTTCATTTGAACAAAGTTGGATCCCTCTGCCCTAAGGATGCTTTCTGCCAAATATAATTGAAATTGGCCCAGCGGTTCTTGAGAAGTCGTTTAAAGGAAAAGTTGACGGATGGACACACGATGGACAGTCGGCACGACATAAGCTCACTTGGCCTTTCAGGAGCTAATGAATATCGGTATCGATATCAATTTTCATACCAATATACCTTTAATACTGGTATACCTTTAATAGCAAAATCATATCGGTATGACTAGCGGTATAGCTTTGATACCAGTATTCTATATAATAACGGAATATCGTGAAGCCCTATACCAACCATGTTTTATCAGGAACAAATTCTCTTGAACAAACTTTAATTACCCGTAAGTATCGATGAAATTAAATGTAATGAGTTTTAGCCTGCTCAGTACAGCAATTCCTGAGATGTGATTTTCGAGAACATGAGTCACTCGGAACAAGCGGTTAATGAGTAGTATTGTAAATGATTTCCCTCCATTTTTTATGAAAATCCAAGATGGCTACCAAAAATTGTATACCAATTATGAAGCTTACCAGCCTAGGGTCCTTCCAGCTGAGTTTGGTCTTAAATTGTAATTGGTAAATTTTTCCGTGACCATCTTGGATTTTCCGAGAATACTCTTCATTAACCTGCTTGGCCTTTTAACTGATTTCACAAAATTTTTGGAAAATCCAAGATGGCCACCAGAAAAATTGACCTATCAAAATTTTGTATTGGGTTCTGAATCATACCACTCTATGGTCCTTCCAACTGAGTTTGCTTGATATCGGTCAAGCAGTTAATAAAGAGTATTTTCGAAAAATCCAAGATGGTGACGGGAAAAATTTACCAATTACAATTTTGTATAAAGGATCTGAAATCTACCAGCCTAGTAACCTTCCAGCCAAGTCTGGTTGAAATTGCCCAAGCAGTTAATTAGAAGTCACATTTTAAACGATTTCCCAACATTTTCCAGAAAATTCAGGATGGCTGACGAAAAAATTCTGTATACAAGTTTTGAAGCATACCACTCAAGGGGACTTTCAGTTGTGTTTGCTTGCAATCAGCTAAGTGGTTAATGAGGAGTAGGGGTCTAACTGATTTCCAAAAATCTTCAGAAAATCCAAGATGGTCGCCAGAAAAATTGACCAATTAAAATTCTGTATACATGTTCTGAAACCTACCACAATAGTATCCTTCCAGCAAAGTCTGGTTGAAATTGCCCAAGCAGTTAATGAGTAGTCTATTAAACGATTTCCCACAATTTTTTCTGAAAATTCAAGATGGCCACCGGAAAAAGATAGACCAATAAAAAATTGGAAAATAATCGCATCTCCTTTATGCTTTGACCGATTTCAACCAATGGTGGTAGACCCTAGAACTTCTATTCAGAATTTTGATTGGTAAATTTTTCTGCCGGCCATCTTGGATTTTCCGAAAATCATTTAAAACGCTACTCCTGCAATATAAATGGCCCGACTTCAACGAAACTTGGGTGTACTAATTCTATACTGGTATGCTTGAACAGTTCTGACGTAAATTTTGATTGGTCAATATTTCCGGCAACCATTTTGGATTTTCTGAAATTTCTGCAAATCAGCCAAAAAAAGCCCTCCTCATTAAACATTTGACAGATTTCAAGCGAACTTGGTTGGGAAGACCGTCTGCTTCTGGAAATCATTGAAAACTACTCATTAACTGATTGGGCAATTTCAACCAGACTTGGCTGGAAGGATACTAGGCTGGTAGGTTTCAGAAGTTGTATACAGAATTTTCATTGGTCAATTTTTCTGGCGGCCATCTTGGATTTTTTGAAAATTTATGGAAATCAGTTAAAATCCTACTCCTCACTAACCATTTGGCTGATTTTAAACAAACTCAGCTGTTATGCCCCTAGGGGGGTGGGGGTGGGGTGTAGGCTGTAAATTGTAATACAGAATCTTGATTGATCCATTTTTCCAGTAGCCATTTTGGATTTTCCAGAAATCCTTTCAAATGCTACTCTTCCTTAATCAATGTCACAACTTCAAGGAAACTGGTGGAAGGTGTGGCTTCAGCATAGCAAAAGAGAATTTTAATTGGTCAATTTTTCAGTATGGAATAATAATAATAATAGAACAATATCTCCGCAGTAACATTCTGCGCCACATCAGTAAGTGCTTTAAAAATCTTACTATTCAACAAGCAGTCTCCTTAGTAGATGAAATCACTGACGCAGATAACTGTCACAAAATGTTTCGGGCAGCCGGAGCCCTGAGAGTTACTTTCTACACACCACCACTCACTGTACATAACTCTGAAGAACACTTTATCGGGACTGTCCTGGGCAAGCTGATACAATTTGAGAATGGTTCGAGGAACAGTTCACTGAACATGATGACGAGCCCTTGCACCCATTCTCAGGAGACCCCAGCTATTACTAACACCAATTAAAACATCAGACGTTGAGAAGATACTCAAACATGAGCAATGAACTTTTCAAATATGCAAGTGACATTATTTCAAAACCGATCACACACCTAATCAATTCAGCTTATCCTATCCAATGTTACTCTATGCCACATCCGAGACAAGATCGATGACTTCAGTCGATCATGGCAAAGCGGCGCTAAACGTGAATGCAGCTCCGCAGACATTGTATGGGCTCAACGCATGCTTGTGTCAGTAGTCATGTCTAAACGCTGGGATTTCACAAAATGGGCATTGACATGTCACGAGGCTTCGACACAATTAAACATTCAAACATCCTAAATTTACTATGCCAGGCTACTGAGGCTAGTTGTAATGAAAATGACTAGTGAGACTACTACTTACAAACACCAAGCTGAGAGCATGATTCAAGTTGGTGAAGTCTGCAGAGATTGGGACATCAATTAGCTCCCCACAGGGATATGGTATATTCCATGTGCTTTTCACCTATTACCTTGCTGCTGCATTGAAATTTGTATGGGAAATTTCCACAACACCAAACTCCCCAGTGCCCATACACGGTATGTCGCTAGAGATGGAATATGCTGACGGTGTGGACTCCGTAGACGAGGAAAAGAAACCCCTTGACGAACTACTCCCCAATAACTGCAAGCAAACTAAAAATTGAGAATCCAAAACAGAGTTCACCCACATATACCTATCGACAAAGCATGAAAATGAGGATCCAATTGATGGCGGCGAACCATGGAGGAAAAGTAAAATCCTGGGCTCACTGCTCTGCAGTACTGCATCATCGAGAACATAGCTTTCCAGTCATTCTGGAAGTTATAGATTTTTGGTTAACAAAGATGCTATTCACAAAAAGACTACATTTATACAACACAACCTGTGTATCCTTTACTGGACATCTATGGCCAGACAGCATAATTTCCAAAAATGCACTATCTGTAAAAGTTGCCCAGCAAAGACTGTGGACCTACTGTGAGCCAGCAGATACAGGAGAGGATGTCAGTGGCTAAATATGTTAAGCGGTGTGTGTGTGCGTGCGTGTGATCTCAAGACAGCAGGACTCGGTACATTCAGATCTAGAATTGACCTGAGGACAAGACTACATCCGCAGAATACAGTAATCATTCAATAATAAGATAATTTCAAATACAATTTCTTGTTGTTGTTTAAATATCTCTTCTGAAACTCAGCAAGAGATAGATTAAAATATTTTACTTATATTTTATATTATATTTATTCGGACTAGGTGAGCTAATAACGTATCCTTGGAAAATAGGCGCTCCAGCCATCGATGCTCGATGAAAGTACGAAAGGCAGTTACAGCCATCAAGCTTATCTAGAATTCATACTTATGACATCATAGTCAGATCAGCGTGTGTATGATGACATCACAATCATTATGTCATAAAGAGTTCCATATAGACCGTCATCAAATCTCAAACAGTCCGACACATTGTATGAATTGTATGTCTTTGTAATTCTTTGCTATTTAATAAACATGCTGATGAATATTTTTGACTGATTGGGTGCTGTTGCTGCCTAAGGCAGCAACAGCACCCAATCAGTCAAAAATATTCACCAGTTAAATTAGTTTCAAATCATCCAACAGCTTACCTGTGTATTTTTTTTTTAAATTGATAGTCAGGGTGTTCAAAGATCAATCGATCCCAATACGAGTGAGGTGTGGGTGGAGCTTAGCTAGAGATGGGCGGGTCATAGTGAAAACTGGAAAGGTCCATTGCCTTTGGAGCTGTCCAGCTGTTACAGCATCATTTAAAATGTATACTAGCACCTTAATATTAATTACACAAGCGTCAACTTGTAAGTTCAGTAGGTTACAAATAACTCCAGCTTCCTCTACAGGTACAATTTCGTTGGAAATATACCAAAGTAATAGTTCATTTCCTTGTATATACACGTTAGATGGTGTTCATTACATTATAATTGATACAGTCAATATTTTAATGATTATTTTCACATAGATTTCTCTACAAAGTTGGCAGGGTTGGGGTCAATTCCGATTGGAATTGAAATTGATAAGTCAATTCCAATTCAATTCCGGAATTGGAATTGGAATTGATAAATCTGAGGATTCCGGAATTGGAATTGGAATGGATAAATTTTAAGACACCGGAATTGGAATTGGATTTGGAATTGATAATTTGAATTGACGGAATTGATAAATTCCAATTCAATTCGTCATAATTTGTAATAGATTTACTGAACATTGTTGACTATAAAATGTACATGTAATATCTGTAAATTATACACTGCTCTTTAAATGCCCTTAATGCATTTCATCCTAAATGATCTATATGATACCATTCACCACATTTCATTCTCTATGAGGTTGATGATATTTATTATGCCAGCTGTTATTAGATGCTTTATTGAATATTTTAAAATTGAATATTTAAAATTAATTCGACTAAATACTTTTGTCTCCTATGGCTGCAACAGTTTCTATCAAAATTAATTTTACCAACTTAGTTATATGTTTGGTTTGAAGACTAGAATTTGAGATACTGATAATTCAGTGATGTGCGGGTCAGCCCTTAACCCTTTAACACCTAAGCCGGCCAAAACACCCTTCTGCAATGAGTTTCAGAAATGTGCATTGGCAGGCCAATGGAAGACTATTTTTGAAAATTTACCACTGGAGTGGCTAGCTGGATAACTGAGCTAGTAATTCCAGAGGTAAATTTAAAAAAAAAATCTCACCCTCTCTGAATTGACAAAATAAAGATCTGATAAATGCTATGAACTTTAATACATTATTGAATTAACTCAATTCCCCCCTGACCAGTGACCAATTAAGACTTATCCTATGCACGCTTTGTACTTCCTTTATTTCATCACAGCCTTTGATCTTGAACTTATTTCATTCTGCATCCCCTGGAAATGGGTTTTCATCTCTATGAAATCATGCCATCTTTAAAATCATACAAACATCAAGATGTTAGCAATAGTGCTCAGTAAAGTAATAACTATCATCTGCATGGAATGAAATGGGTGGAGAAAGCAGTACATTACAAGCTAATCGCCCTGTAATTATACCCTCATACATAACAAAGGAATCATTGATCAACCCCTCTGTGAAATAGCTCAGCTTTTAAAAGACTAGAGGTGTTATTCAAACTCCGCATAAATGTGCTCACTCAGTACTGTACTATATACATTGTATTTTAATGCTTTTTAATGCAAACATTTAAATAGCAAGATTTACATGTATCTATAATAATTAGACATGGCATTAACCTTTAGTCATATTCATCAGAAAAAACTCGGCATTAAGCTATAATTAAGCCAAATAAACTCAAAATGAGATCTGCTGAATGTTGACTTTTTGGACAATAATTTGACTGAAAGATATAAATACCTATTGGCAACAACAATTTTTATTCTAATTGTTTTAAATATTAATGGAGAAGCCAGCCAAAAATGCCTTCTGCACTGGTCTTGAGGAAGGACCATATGTATGCTAAGACTATTTTAAAAAATTTAATAGTGGAATGACTGATTCCATAACTGAGCCAGTCATTGCATTGTTAAATTTTACAAAATAGTCTTCTCTTATCCTGCAAATGGACATTTGCTAATGATAAATTTAGTTTTTCTTGGCCAATCGTGGGCATTAAATGGTTAAAATAAAACAATGTTGATCTCAAGTAAATTGGTATGGAATTGGAATTGGAATTGATCAAATGGAATTGGAATTGAACTTTTCTGGGTGGAATTGGAATTGATAAAATGAATTGATGTGGAAACGGAATTGGAATTGATAAAATGAATTGAGGTGGAACTGGAATTGGAATTGATAAAATGGAATTGACCCCCATCCCCGAAAGTTGGTGCCACCTCGACTGTGACAACCTTCAGCGAATTTGTTATCAAAATATCAAACTATGTTTAATACTTAAGCTTTACTGCAACCATATTTCCGACACCTGTCAGAATGAAATGGGGAAAAACAAAGTAATGATGTGAAAGCTCTGCTTACCGCTCCTCGCTTTGGACAGACAAATGTGATTTTTGTTGTGGGTCTAGCATCGCAGCCTGCCACCTCACTGTCAGTTGTGTAAGTCAGCGTCAAGTGACCATCTTGATCTGTCTCAAGTGGTCCATCTGGGTGACCAAGGCCCAGTACTGTAGCATCTGGTTTGACAATATAAGATGCACTACCATGTGGACATGAACTTGTAGATGTATCTATAATAAATTGCAACACACAGTCAAACCCAGCTATAACAGACACTATATGTACCAGTAAAATGTGGTTAATTAAGATAGATGATTGCTTAACCCTGTCACCAGCAATGGGTTCAAAGTCAAATTAATTTCAAAATATTCAACAGTTTTTATGGTTGCCTTGAAAATGAGAGTTGGGGAATTCATCTGTGAATCTAAGCCTCTAAAAGTAGATAATTTTAACAATTTTATTTTCAAGCATTTTGGTGTGAATATGCACCTTTAATTTGAGGCAGCAATGAATTCCAATCAAGTTAAATACAAATACATTCAGCAGAATATTTCTTTCAGCGTGTTCAAAATTGTACTACCATGATTCTGTCTTTGAAATGTTAAATTATGTATGAGCTGTACAGTATGTTTTAAGCTCTCTTTAGTATTTGAATAACCAGGCTAGGAAGTGTTTGTAAAACCTAACAAAATCTGATAGAAGATAATTGTTAAATATCTTGTCTGCATAATGCAGGAAACCATACATAAACAACTATATTCATTGTAGACACCAGCAAAGCTAATATCAAAATACTTAAATTTACTTCTGAAAGGTATGCTAATAATCAATAAATTGCAAGATGATACTATCATGGCTATTTTGAAAATAAATCTTTAGAGAAACCTTTAACACTTTAATGGTTAATCCGGCCAAAACTGGCCTCTGTAGTGATCTGTTAGAATGTCCATTTGCAGGACAAGAGAAGACAATCTTTGAAAATTTTCCCCTAGAATGACTGGATCGATAACCGAGCCAGTCATACTAGTGGTGCATTTAAAAAAATAATCTTCTCTTGTCCCGCAAATGGACATTCAATAAGCAAATATTTTGAATTTCTTGAGTTAAACGGTTAAAATTATCTTGAAATAAATCTTAAAGACCGGATTAGACATATGAAAGATTTAACAGTACCTGGTGAGATATCTCGGCACACATTAATGTACAATGATTCATCTGCATTTGCTGTGTTTATAGAATGACCTCCTTTGAGTTTGATCAGCGCAGTGAGGTCATATTTTTCACCATTCAAATGTGTTGAGCATGGAACTTCTGACACATCCTTGGCAATGTCAGGACATGCGACCCACGAGTGCCATTCTAGATTAATATCACAACCATTAACATCTAGGATCACTGGAGAGCCCTGAGAACAAAAATCTTTTACATAAAATATCAACGTATATTAAAATTATTAATTTAGATTTATTTAACCCTTACCACTCTGATGTCAAAATTTATAATTTTCAAATTAAATTAAAAGATGAACTGGTGTTCATTTTTCAGCAAATTTGGTGGAATAGACAGAAACATCATCCACCAAAATTATTGAAAAATGTACACCAGATTCTTCGCTGTCGACCCAATAAAAATTAGAATTTTGACATCACCGTTAAAGGTTAAATTACTAAAATGCAACCGCTATCAAAAATGATATTCTGACAAAGATGCAGTGCTTAATATTTTAATGGTCAAATCTAGATGAAAATGTCTTTGCAGACTAAGAGATTATTTCTGAGAATTTACCATTACAATGACTCTCTAGGATATTGAGCCAGTCATTCCAGTGATAAATTTCTAAAGTCTTCTCTTAGTCTACAAATGGACATTTCTCAAGACCGCTGCAGATATTTTGGCCAGCTTGACCATTAAAGGGTTTAAGACGTAACCATTCACCACTATCATAATAGGAGCAGTCAGCCATGGTCAGTGAAGAACCGCAAGTACACCACCTCCACAGAGGAGACACACCACCTGTAGTCTATGATGCATGAAATACTATGTACCATACATATATAATGAGGGCAACGATATATTCAACTGAGACTAATTAGCAAACATGGATCTATATGGATTGTGCTGAAAACAAACTATTGAAATATCACAAATGAAAAGGTGAATCAAATTTTAATCAATGGATTCATCATCTAATGTGTATGTTGATATCTCAGCTACACATACATTTTCAACCCATGTGCGCAGACCTCTCAACCATCATTCACAGACCTGTCTCAACCCTCCTGAATTCGCAGACATATATCAACTCTCAAATCGCAGATATGTCTCAGGCCTCATTCAGAGACATGGCTCATTCGCAGAACTCTCTCAACCCTCATTAGCAGATTTACTTCAACTCTCATTCTCAGACCTGTATCAACACTCATTCTCAAATAGATCAGTCTCTTTTGATAGGATCACTGTATGCCAGGCACCTCTTTGACAGCGAACCCAAAAATATGGAGATTTTAAGAAAACTAAACCATGGGAGGTCTTGTTATAATACATTGCCCTACCAGATTTGATGTAAATCAAGTAGGTGCTCTAAACTTAAGCTCCAGAAGCGAAACTGGAAAGAAGGCGTAGGGGAGGGAGGGGGTATAATATCTTAAGTCCCTGTCGATGATGTCAGGGGAGATAAATGAGTTAGTCTATCGATATATATATATATATATATATATATATATATATGTCTATTATGGTGCTGCAACTGAAAGGTACAATCACAAGCGATTAGTATGGCAATATGTGATGATTTTGAGAATGTTATTGCTTTTCATACATTACACACCTTTAGGCTATGAAGCATTGATACACCAGCTTTGGTGAATATGTGAAACTAGATGGACTGCGTCCCGCAAGTTAAGCCCTTTAAGTTTTCCGCGTATCACACATTATGTGTGGGATGATTTCTTAAACTAGTATAGCCCCTTGACAAATCCAATGTCTAGATTTAAAACTCTAACATTATTGTAATTCTTGAAAAGCAGACAAATCACACACAGAAATAAACAAAGTCCAGACCATGTAAAAGTATGGAAAAAACTTTTATAATTCATTTTAATTTTGCTACAAACCGAATGCAATGACGATATATAATAAATCTGTTGACGATATATAATAAATAAGTTTCATTGGGATTGAATAAGCCCTTGATAAATTTAAAAGACCATTGAAAGACTTTAACATTCTTCTAATTCTGGTGTTAACGCAGGATATATATCACACAAAGACTAACCAAGTCCAAACCCGGTAAAAATAAGAAAAGAAATTGCAAATCTTATTTATTGTCATGTAGACTAAATGCACTGATGGTATAATACAAAATTGCAGAGTTTTAATGTGATTAGATAAGTCCTTCATTGATTAAATGTCAACTGAAAAAGCTTAAGCAGGATATATATCACACAAAAATATTATAAGCCATGGCCAAACGCCGGAAAAGTATAGAAAAAATTGGAAAATCGCAATCATTATGATGGAGACTGGATGCAATGATAGTAGAACAAATCTGTAACATGTTATCGACATCGGATAAACCCACGGTGAATTAAATGTCCATTGACAAACTTTAACAGTTACCTAATTCTTGGTGCAAAATAAGCCCAAACCCCGTAAAAATATGGAACAAATTTGAAAATCATTTCAATTATGATGGAGTTTTGGAGACTAGATACAATGATGGTATAGATAAAATCTGTAAAGTTTCATTAACATTGGACAAGTCCTTGATGAATTAAATGCCCATTGAAAAACTAACATTTATCCAATTCTTGGTGCAATATAAGCTAAGTCCAAAAACTATGGAAAAACTTTGAAAATTATTTCACATATGATAGAGCCTAGATGCAATCATGGTATAGATCAAATCTGTAGTTTTATTAACATCGGATAAGACCATGATAAATTAAATGTCCACTGAAAAATTTTAACAGTTACCTAATTCTTGTCACGCCGGATACCATTTGGATGTCGAGATCCTCCGCTTGACTATGGGCTTGACAAAAAACTATTCCTGGTTCAGACAAGAGCTATGGATGTGATTACTACACATTGCAATGGAAATAGTAAACACAATTGACAATGGAGGGATTGGATCTGTCGCTCAACTATCTGAGGTCATAATTATATATGTATACATGTTTGCGGATGTCACAAACATAATGACATCACATTCATAATGATGTCATGAAAATCAGTCTGTCGTAAAATTCTATGAATTGTATGGCTTGGATAAGTTTATAGTTTGATAAACATTCTCTTGAATATTTTGAAACTAATTTGACTACAACAGCATCCAGTCAAATTAGTTTCAAAATATTCAACAGCTTCAGTGTATAGCTGCCTAGAAATTTAGTTTCTGGTAATACAGGTTTCAAATTGATTCTAACACAAGATGTAGCTGGAGCCGAGCTATAAATAGGTAACGCATCACTAGAAATACATCTCTCTAATCAAAAGCGTTAAAGGTGCATATTCACAGTACAATTTCTGAAAATAAAATTGTTTAAATTATACACTTTTAGAGGCTTAAACTGTGAGCCTATATGTAATGAAACGAAATAAATCTTAGCATATGATGATTCCATTCCATACAAATTAATAAAAAAATTTAAGTTGAGAAATTGAAATAGAGGCACAGGCCTATATTTCAATTTCGCAACATAAAAAATTATATTAATTTATAAGGAATGGAATCATCATATGTTAAGATTTATTTTGTTTCATTACACATAGGCACATAATTTAAGCTTATAAAAGTATGCAATTTTAACAATTTTATTTTCAATCATTCAGGTGTGAATATGCATCTTTAACTGATGAACTGATGAAAATACTAACTTCAGTAATAACGTACCAATGTTTTTCCACACTTGAAGTTAATAACAGACCGGTAAGCTCTGTCTGTGTCTTCAGAACACTTCTGTCCAGTAAACGTCAGCCAGAATTCACCACTACTTGTGCCTTCTGTGAATGTAGGCTCCACTGTGTAGTTTCCAACTGAGACAGCCGTACTATTTGCTTCATTAACTCGGCAAACAGATGTAGCAACTGGACAGTTTGGTCCACTTGTCGCAGTTGGTAATTCCTCGCACAAAGAGATTTTGTATACAGTACTTCCTGCAGCTGGAACAGTTATCCATTCCCTGTATTTAAACAAATTTATCATCACACAAACTGAATAGTTAACAAGAGGCCTGTATCGCTCAACTGGAACATAGGCATTTCAACTAGAAAGGCTATCGATTATAAGTAGAACCTAGATTTAGCCAGAATCCCAACAAGAACAAAAAGATGCATCCGACTAAATTTGGTTAAAATCGGTTCAGTGATTCTCAAGAAAACATTTTAAATTTCCAATTGCTTTTCTATGGGAGTTTTTTGGCAGGAAAAAAATTCAATATGTCCCCCAACTGGGACTGCACTTTGCAATTCAGCAGTAAAAGGGTCAATTGTGACTTTCAATTCAGCAGTAAAATCGTTAACTGTGTCATGCAATTCAGTAGTAAAAGGGTTAATCGAGGTGATTTTAACTTCTTGTAGTATATGGCTTGGGGCCAAACAATGACAGTTGTTTAAGACACATGGTCTTACACCCATCTGTCTCTAAGAACTGCCATCTTGGGGCCCCAAAAGTAGGTGTCCATTATAGATAGCTTTGACTGATTAGGCATACTGTAGCAGGCTTAACAGAAAGTGACTTAACGATTGAGCTTTGTTGTGCATGGCGATCAGGCCATATCATGTTATTTTATCTCGAAAAATATTCAGACAGACAGCTTTTGGTGTGAATTCTTGAGATGCAATTTCCGGGAAATGACTACCCTCTAGTTAAGTGGTGAATGACATTCACCCGCGTAAACACGAATGCCAGTTTATTGTACTACTGAATACTGAGTACTTGAATACAAAACATGTGACTTACTAGATTAGATTACACTGTAGGTGGTTACTAGAACTCTAGCCGTATCGCGCTACTCTACGAGGGGCCTAAACTCGCTCTAATATCTGGGTTCCTACTCACATGCATTATATTTTAATACACTTTCAAAAATAGTGACCTAATAAAAGTGTTGAAAATCAACATTTTAGCAGTTAGGGTGTTAATTCCATGACACCACATGAACCAGACTTTATTTATTTTAACCATTATTTTGAGATGGGTAGCAATGCAGTGGACAGTCGTATGTTGTTTAATGATGTTAATTTTCCGAAAAAAATTGATAGTGTTAACTGATAGCTTTTTCTGGTCAAAGAGGAAAACCAGAAAATCGGTGACTTGAGTTAGAGGCCTCAGAGGGCAGGATAGAATGGTCTGAACACCATTTTTTGAAAAACTCAAATCGAGCTTTATAAATGTTTCGAGTGGTAGTTCTGAGGGATTTCTCCAAAGGTTCTTGAGATCTGACTGAAAAGATTGACGAAGAAGGGGGCAATTCGACAACTTCCAGACGAAAGATTTTTGGATTCTGATGGAGAATCCTGCCTTTGTTCTGGGACAATAGATTGCGTAAGACAGGAAGTAGCAGAGGGAGATCTACAAGAATGTCTAGGAGATCCGGAAACCACGATTTTGTCGGCCAAAACAGACCTATTAACAGGACTACAAAAGGGATTTTTATAAATAATGAGTTAGTCGCCTCGTTTGGCCTACAAGAGGCATTATTGGATACACGCTAATGCGTTATCTATGCTTCAACCAATCTGCAATCACGTTACATAGTTACTCCCTATGAATTAGCCATACCCGGTTATTGGCTGATATATTTTCATTAATTACGCAGTTTAATCCGATTTATACAGATTATTTTTGATAGATTATTGTTTTGTCTGATCTTAGCCTATGTATTCCACTATATTTAGTCATTCCAGTTACATTATAAAAAATATGCGCGCGTTATATCAAAGTAAGTCAAGTCGTCCTTGAGAAAACCCGTAACTCGTAATTTTTCAATTCGTCCAAAGTCAAGTTAGGGTTTAATAGAAAAACTAATGCAGTGGTCTTTGCCAATTACTAATGTAGTGGTCTTTGGAAATATTAATCATACAAGGTTGTCAATGTAGGTTAGTTGGTTTATCAGACAACAAACCAGTACAGTGCTTTAAGTTATTGATTATTGACATGTAGTTCAAATGTTATTAGTTAAATACACAAGGGCCATTTCAATAGATCAATTTTAGCCACCATTGTTGATCACAAAAATACATATTTTTGAAAATTTACCACTGGAATGATTGGCACTGTTTTCAACATGTTTAATAAAGTGCTTTATAATTAGATCAATGTGTTGTGTTTATTTTAAGAAAAAAACATGGGCCCCCCATATTTCAGATGAGGACCGCATGGGACGCCCAGACTTTACAGTGGGACACCCAAAACTGAGAGTACGGGGTCCTTCACTCCTTGGGACCCTAAAAAATCAGATGTTGTGGGCAACACTGTGACTGTCTAGGCTACCACGAAAATATATCTATTTACCTTTTAAGTAGTGTCAGGTCATATTTGTTGCTGTTTCCAACATTGCAATTAGCCGATATCACAGATACAGACACACAATTGTATAAAAATACAATAAATGCTGTTGTTAAATGCATCTTCTTGCGTTATTACAGAGTTAAATTCCTCATGCGATTGAGGCTGTCATATTGAAAACAAGATGCGCAATGAACCAGTGCGCACATGCGCCGGAAAGTCACATGACTAAGGTTGAATTTGAATATGATCATCATCATCATCAATTTACAAGGCATAAGCCATTGGCTTGTTATTGCCTCAGTGCTAAACTGGTATGGCAGGCAACCCTGGTCTGGGTACAACACGTGTAGCTATCTTCATGTGTGCATGTTCATGTAGATGCACAGGCTGTTTCAAGATTAGTCCACTGTGATGTAATAATTGTATTATGACTTTGGGAATTGACGGCTCACATATGTGTATAAGCATACGTGTAACAGCAACGTCCAAAGCCACACCACAATTAATTGTGTTCAGTCGAATTCAAATATTCTTTCTTTGAAAAAGATGTCTAGTTTGCCCTTGAATATTTCGACTGTGGTTGCTTCGACTATTGTTGTTGGCAGTGAATTCCAATGTGGTGCCACTCTATTTGCGAAGGAGTGCTTCGGAATATCTTTGCTGCTACGTTTTATGTTGAGCTTGAGCCTATGACCTCTGGTCCGTGTAACATTGGACAGTTCGAAAAAGTAGTTCTTATCAATATTATATAGATCTTTGATGAGTTTGAATGTTTCAATCAAATCTCCACGAAACCGTCTATATTTCAGTGACATTAGATTTAGGGCTTCCAGTCTTTCTGTGTAGCTATACTCTCTGATTTGTGGGACAAGTTTTGTTGCTCTGCGTTGTACTCTTTCTAATAGCTGCGATTGCCTTTTCAGTCTTGGAGACCATGCTGAGTTGCAGTATTCAAGAATGGGTCGCACAAGTGATTTGTATAGTAGTGTGAAAGTAGATTGATCAATGTTGGTAAATGTTCTCTTGATTAGTCCTATTGTACTGTTTGCCTTGGATACAATGTTCCCTATATGTATGTCAAAAGAGAGGTTTCTGTCGACATGAACCCCCAAATCTTTTTCTACATCTGATGTTGATACAGGATGTGGATCAGGTGTATCTGTCATATAGTATTTGGTTTGAGGGTTATTTCTGCCGAAGTGCATGACATGCGTTTTGTCTGTATTGAAAGATAGTTGCCATGTCTGCGACCATTTACATACTTTATTTATGTTTTCCTGAATCTGACTGGTAGCTGGGTTGCCGTACATCTTTGTATCAACTGCAAATATTTTGCAGTGGCAGGTTAATCGATCAGGTAGGTCATTTATATATATCAGAAAAAGTTTAGGTCCTAGAACACTTCCTTGTGGCATGCCGCTGGTCACCTCAATCCAGTCCGATGATGCATCATTAATTCTAACTCTCTGGCTCCTGTTGCTTAAGTAGTTCCCTATCCATTTTACTAAATTTTCGCCAATACCATAGCTTCTCAGTTTTGTTTGGAGTCGTTGGTGTGGCACAGTATCGAAAGCTTTTGAAAAGTCTAAATATATTGCATCGACAGGTTCGTTTGAGTCAAGCATGGCTGTTAAATCCTCCAGGTATTCTAGTAGTTGAGTTTTACATGATCTTTTACGTCTAAATCCATGCTGACATTTGGTAAATAGATTAGCCGTTTCCAGGAAATTTGCAATACTGTCTCTTATAAAAGATTCTAGGACCTTGCATAATGTAGAAGTGAGACTGATTGGTCTGTAGTTGCTTGGGTCATTCTTGGAGCCTTTTTTGTGTATGCAGCATACATTTGCCATTTTCCAGATGTCGGGTAAAATGCCTTCTTCAAGAGACTTGTTCAAAATTATGCATAGTGGTGTACTAATTTCTTTAGCAGCTTCTTTTAGTATTCTCACTGGTATTTCATCCGGGCCATTGCTTTTGTTGGGGTTGAGTCCTTTTAGTTTATTTTCGATGGCAATAGGTGTTATTAATATGTCTTTTAGTATGGTACCATTGTTTCTGGGGTTAATGATTGGTGTAGAAAGAAGATTTTCTGGAGTGAACATGTTTGAGAAAAATGTGTTGAGAATGTTTGCTTTTTCTGTATCATCTGTGGTCATGGTGTCGTTTGCAGGGTTACGTAGCTTGCTAATTGATTCACGTAGAACTGTTTTACTCCTGACATAGTTCCAAAAGGCTTTAGGATTTTTCTTACTTTCAGTTGCCACTTTACGTTCAAATGTCTGTTTTGATTTTCTGATGCATGCTGTTGCTTTGTGTCTAGCAATTTTGTAGAGTGTGTAATCTGTAGTTTTCTTAGTTTCATTGTATCTTTTGTATGCACGCTTTTTGCTATTGAGTGAATCTGTTGCCGCCCGATCAATCCAGAGGTGCTTTTTCTTGCCATAGTTTTTTGTTGTAGGTATATACTGTTCTTTCACTGTGTTCAATGTTTTGTGTAGGAAGTTCCAAGCTTCTGATGCATTAAGTTAGTGTAGATGATTCCAGTCAGTCGTTCCTAAGTCTCTTCGCAGTTCGTTATATCGTCCTTTGTTCAACAGTAGTTTTGGCTTAGCTATTTGTTTGCTTGTGCTTAAGATGTCAGGATGTAGTGATATTTGTAGAATGTCATGATCACTTTTACCTACTTGTCACAGTACTCCGACTGGAAGCGTCAATTGGTTGCTTTGCTTATCTACGAAACAATTCCTCAGTCGGGACAAGGGGATAGGCCGACGCGCTACAATTTTTGGCCGGGCGACTGCCATCCCACCCGCGTGCTCTCTCTTGATGATCGCCGTGCAAGTCGACCGTCGCGCCAGCCTGATTCCAGTTACATTATAAAAAACATTATAAAAAATACGCGCGCATGAACACACTCCTCATATGAACTCACATGAATCCTCTTCTGACAGAAGTCATCAACTCGATTCTGATGTCAGTTCTGGGCTGCATATACTGGTGGGCTGACTCTGTTGCTGGTTATCTTCACATTCATAGTTTATTAGGGAATCTTTAAAGCAAGTAGTCATATGAAAGAAATTGAATAGCAGTGGATGGTTGTTCCATAGTTTGTCTAGTCTAGATTTAAAAAAAAGTTGATAGATGGTGCATTGGTAATGTATTCTGGTAGATTGTTCCATTGGTATGTGCATAGTGAAGGGAATGAGGACTTTCTGATATTTAGCTTAGATCTAGTGTTCTTAATTTTTAGACTATGACCTCTTGTAATACTGTTGTTGTCACAAAGCTTTATAAGGTTTGATGGTGGTTGATCGTATAAATTGTTGTGAAGGACTTTGAATATTTCGATCATATCCCAATGTAGTCTTCTAAATGAGAGCGTTGGTAAGTTAGGTGGGTATCAGGGCAGCGGGTCTCGGGGTTACCAGCGGTACTCCCTTCACACGGGTCACGGTTTCTTCCACAAGTTTTTGCTGACCGGAGCTGTCAGCCGTCTCCTTGGAGACATGCGAGTCCGGCCGGGTACCCCCAGCATGGCTTAATGCCTGTACCCAGACCTGGATCTCGCTTCGACAGGGTTCTCTCCATTCTTGTTCTGTACATTGTCCTTAGGTGGGGGACCACTTAGTGGGCATCGTCACTTGCTAAGTCCCAGGCGACGAGGTTCATAATCTGAGTGGGAGAGTCCTGTGTAGGTACACATTCGCTCCAGCGTTAGCGAGCAAAACAACGGAAGCAGTAGAAGAGGTGTTGGTGGCAACAGTGCTTCTGGTGGCACGTGGTGGTTTCTTCAGCAGGAGTTTCGGTGGCGGTGGTTTCCATGGTCAGAGCATTGGCGGCTCGTTCTAGTTCTCGCGCGGTGACAAGGGAGGCAAATCTCCAGGATGTGTGTGTGTCTGAAAAGTCGTCTGCAGGCAGAGATGGGAAGGTCCTTCTACGAAGAGGGATCAATTTGGGTTAACTCTGCTGGGAGTGGGGTATGAGTGTGGATGAAATGTGTACTCCAGGTTTAGGCATTGTCTCTCTTGGCACTAGTGTCTTAAGGAGGGGAGCGAGCAGAGGGAGAGAACAAAATGCGGGAGAGTGGGCTTTCCTAACGTTTAGTTTTTCCTAAGCTCGGTGTGCAGTATTTTTAGTTGGAGGCCGAAAAAGGGCAAACACGAGCGACGTCGGGAGCAATTTGCATTTCCCTGAACGCCTATAGAGAGACAGCAGGCTTTTTCCTAGCTTATCCCAAGCGGTCGATAAGTCACTAGCGGTCACTAATCATTCTCATCATTCGATACAACTAAGCTTAGTTGGTTGTGGTAGTCGTTTGGCGATAGAATTATTTATTTCCTAGCAATTCGCGTACAGCGCGTCCTACTTTAGTGCTCATAGGGGAGAAAAGGGGAGAATGGGTGAAGATTAGTAGTTGCCGCCTAGTTGATCCAATGATCTCTGCAGGCATTCCAGGTGGTCCTTCTGTGTGTACCTAACTCTGAGCTTACTTTTAGTGGGAATTCCATGCGAGGCAGTGTTTTTAGTTAGCTATTAGATGTGTGCAGGTTAAGGCCTCAGTTGGCCGCAAAAGGACACGATCGGTTAGATCATGCAAGAACCTCTTTCCTCGCAGCCAAGCTGAGCCTTCCACTCAGAGTCTAGATCGCCCTGTATGACATCAAAAAACACTTGATGAGGCACAATTTATTGTAGCCTTTATATATGTGCTGATTAAAAGTAGGCGCTGTAAGGTCAGCTAGACCTCATTTATCTTAATTATGTATCTGTACCATGGTGTGTGTTGATTTTAGACTGTTCTATACTCGCTTCTCACCAGCACATCAGTATCAGTGGAACATCACTGGAAGAGTCTATACAGGCCACGCGTCTATAAAGACCATTTAATTATTACAGCAACTGTCTCTATCTGCGCCAAAACTCCAGCCAACCCGGACTTACATTGATATAATAACTCCTTCCTTCGGTTAGGTTAGAGTCTACCCTGGGAATCGCAGTGGTTCCTCAATTGCTAGAATCTAAATGGAGACGTTTCATTCACCCTCCCCAGTACCTTCAGTGGTACCATTAGGATAGATCTTTAAGCCAAAGTAGGAATTCAGTGCACAATAATAGTAGTAGCCGCCTAGCAGTGGACCTTGAGAATTTTACATATCCCTAACACAGTTAAACGTTAGCTCCTAGGTACCGAGTCTCATACAGCTCACTCCCAGCACTTGACAATGGCAAAAGACGCTCTTAACAGACTAACTCTATGGTGACTGGAAGGGTCAAGTGGACCCTCCATGCCTTCAAGGAAGGTCACCATAGTCTGCCACAAGCTTCTTCAGCCTCATTGTAACGAGATACAGTGCTTATTTAATGTTTTTGTGATGCCCTCTATTTATCTTGTTATCTGTGGTTGTGGAGACACGTAGTAGGAAGACGCTTTTCGGTTCCTATGCTCATCACCCTGGCAACATGTACGCACAGTCGGCCTGAGGCAGGTGTTCACTGCATCAGACCAAGATGGGGGCTCATGCAAATGCGCCAGGAAGGAGAACTTTGTAAAGGTTAAATAGGCATAATCCGTTTGAGGCCTAAATCTTCTATGTATGAAAATAAAAACTAATTGTTAACCTAGCTCCTCAAGAAGGACCGCTAAAATAATGTGTCACTGACTAAAGTTCTTTATGGTTAGGGATCCGGTTGCACCGATTTCCAACGATTTCTATTGAAATCTGTAGACCATTTCAACATAAACCAGCATGCATCCCATATACAAATGCAACACATATATAATTCAGCACATTACTTTGTTCTAAATGGGAGACCGGTATTACTGATTCTCCTCCGATTCAGCGCAGTAGTCATTTTCCTATGACAGAGGCCCATGCGAGGCACTTTCCTCTCGCAAAACCAATTTATTGGCCGGCGTGAGGTATAGTTTATATTAAACCTAAAACTCTGGCTCATCCCTTCCTTACTATTCTAAAAAGCCAGTCCTCGGCTTGCTGAGCCAATACCTATACTCTAAATAGGTAGCCATTAAATCAAAAAGTCATTATGCATCACCACACAGGATACACAAATAGCTGAGAAGAAACAGTGGTGTTCAGTGTTGGCGGGATGTATGCCTGGCCCCACTGGAACATGCTCATTCCACCAGCTCTAGAGGTCAGTCTATGTATCCACAGGTTGCCCAAAAGTCTCCCTTCTGATTCCCCGAGGTCAGCTAACCGGCATCGTCGGGTCACAATCGGAGTCCGAGGAGGTAATAACGGGATAGCGCGGCGCCGGAGCTACAACACATAGACCCGCTACTTCACCAGCTAAACACACCTCTCAAGGATATAAGAGTATGAATGATGAAGGTAGCCAGCCCATGTGGGGCAGACGATTTAACCATTTTGTCTAGATGAGCACTCTCCCATAGCCAATATACAGCCTGGCTATATATGTGATGTTGGAAGTAACTCCAGTGTCATTGACTATATGCTAACCGCTTCTAACCTACTAGATAGGGTAGAATGCTTTTATGTAAATAGCCCCACATATTTATCTATTCATTGTATGTTGACTATCGTCCTTACTACTAACCCAAACCCACCTTGTCCTAAATTTGCATGGACAACAGGGAACGACGTAAAATTTATGGCTGTAATGACAAATCCCTATTATCATG